>JBAIZL010000115.1:795000-1140000 GCA_036971475.1 Prosapia bicincta | reverse complement strand
TTGTCAGACGAACCGAAATATGTTTTCACTTCATAATATAAAATCGAAATGGTTATATAAGGACAAAAGAAAGCCTTAAAACTACAAGTTAGACATCCTCACATTGATAGCTTATTTGGTAATTGCATGGTTTTTTGTATTTGTTTATTAACCTGTGCTAATGTTTCTACCGCACGACAAGTTAATCAATGTAGAAATGTAAAATAATGATAATTCGAATGGTAAAATAGGCTTTTATATGGATGTTGAAATTTAAACCCATCTGGAACACGTTTTCTTATTTAGTTTAAACGCTCTTTACAATGCCCAATAAAGCCAACAATGTATTCTCAGATCGATAAAAGTTACAAGGGTATAGGTAACATCTGTGGACAATTGTTTGTTCAACGCAACACATCAGCTGTTCTTTGTGCTCATTACAAAAGACAAAGCTAACATTTATGAAATTTACCAGTTAAACAAATATGTGAGATATAGTTTAATAGTGTTGGAACATTTTCTGCCTTTTTTAACATTAAAATATTTTTCTTTGTTGGCGCGTTTCACAAATAACTGCATTCCGAAAACTTATAATAGTTCTGGTCACAAAACCTGAGCCCGTTTTTATATACGTTTAGCCCCTCCCACCTCGCTCCCTTAATCAGAAAAATGTAATCAATTTATAGAAATATTCCCAACACAAGTGAATACATTATTAAAAATTATCACTTCATGAGAAATACGTCTTACAGAATTGGTTTAACGAAAGATGAGCGCCCTCCCATCTGACGGAGAACCGACGAAACAAATTCTCTATGCGCAGCTGCTAGCTGCGCCATCTAGCAGACAACAATGTTACCTACTGTTGTGCAATTTTAAATGCATTTATTATTAAATAATTTAGTAAAACAAAGAATGGTATTGAATTACACCGTCCTCTGTGTTATATTATAACCTTGTAATATTTTTATTGTAACAAAAATGTACCAATCAGGTAGACATCATTGGAAATACAACACTTTCTCAGTACAATATGTCGTGTCAGAATTAAAATTGTAGAGTAACCTAATAAATTTTAAGAATTATAGAATTATGCTTCATTAAGAATAGATTTATACTGTGTAGACATAATAAAAAACTCAGCAGACTTAGTGAGTGTTAATCAACGCCCCGCAGAAAAATGATACAACTATAAACATTAGATACTGATATGTTGGCGTTTTATTTTACTGTAGGATTATTTAGGAAACTGCTTTTGAAATATTTATATGTATCCTTGGATACAAGGATGGGGTATTTACAAAGCACTAATATTTTCTTATTAGATTTTTAATGTGAAACAGGGTGAATATTTTTTTTGTATTTTTGGGAGTTACATAGGAGTATGGGGTAACGCATGTTCTAGAGACTCCGCGTCCAGCGACAACCAATAACATTCCGTCGGGCGATTGTGTCTGATGACAGAACCATCGGTAACGTCATGTTTGACGGCAGTACAACCAACAAGTGTCTAATTAGCGATGGCGGCCTTCAGTGACGTCAGAAACTGGTCTAGTCCTTGACTGTGCGCCTTGGGGAAACCCGCCTCCGTTGTTTGTTCATGTGGTGTTCTCTGGATGTTTTCGTTACAAGGAACGTGTTGGACGTAGAGAGTTATGCTGATATTACAGCAGTGTTACACTTGCCTATAATAGCGCTTGCGGTTTTGTTGATTGGGGGCGACCGTTTCGGGAGATGTATCCCATTGTCAACTCAGATCGTAATTGACCTCTTTAGGGTTGACAAGGCAAGAGGTCAACCCTCTTACTACTACCCTATACTACTCTCTCTCTCTCTCTCTCTCTCTCTCTCTCTCTCTCTCTCTATATATATATATATATATATATATATATATATATATATATATATATATATATATACCGTAATTTAATTGGAAAGTTGACTCGCATATATACCAAATAAGATTCTTGTAAAAGTACATTATAGTGTAAGTGATATATTCTCTTAAACACAAATTAAACTTTTTATTAAAAGCATAAGGAACATTTCAGTTGCAAAGCAATCATCTGCAATGAAAATAGTTACAAAAAAGATTTTTTTAAAATTTTATTTTGTATTTATCTTTTTTTTATGGTTTTCTCTGAAGATGATGGCTTTGCAATTGAAATGTTTGAATAAAAAGTTTCGTTTGTGGTAAGAGATTTTATTTAAAATAAAAAGTTTCGCCACAGTTGTTTGAAGTGGTTAGATATGATATTGCTAAAGTGTAGGTTAGCTGGCCCCAACCCATGTGCGATTTGTTACGTAGCCCTAACATAAGTTAAGGTTTGCTAAAACGTTAGAGCAGGGGATGTATGGGAAATCGTGAAACTGTAACGCCCTAATTGTAACACGCACAAACATTTCGCAATTTGGCATTAAAAAGGTTGTAAGGCAATTGTAATAATCTAACCACTCAGTAATGCAATACGCTATTTAATTTAATGACGCCATTTTATTAATATACCACTAGGTAAGGAAGAACTTGTTACTAAAGAATAATTCATAAAACGTTTGACTGTATTGTCAATTGGTCGAATTCAAATGTTTGCGTGTAGGCAGATTAAATAGGAAGACTATAAATATTAAATGAAGAATTACTAATAAATATTAGGATTCCAGTTACTTTCTAGTCGTTATTCAGAATTATAGTCTAAATACGTTGTAAGAAGTGAGCTAGTTATAGAATTATGCTGAGTGACGCGTAGGAAACAAGTTTCCTAACTTGGATTATTGGGCTTCACTGTGCCTACAATAGCAGATTAGTGTTGCATGCACTGGACAAGG
This sequence comes from Prosapia bicincta, assembly GCA_036971475.1. Classification (NCBI taxonomy): domain Eukaryota; kingdom Metazoa; phylum Arthropoda; class Insecta; order Hemiptera; family Cercopidae; genus Prosapia; species Prosapia bicincta. The sequence goes on along the minus strand of JBAIZL010000115.1, from coordinate 1,137,195 downwards.
AGTGATTCCTGTAACCAAAGCTTTAAAGATTTCTAGCTGAAGCATTCGATCAGATTTTACTTGCGTTTATACATGGGATTAGCTACACTAAAAGCTACGTCTTGAGAATGTTCGCCGAAAGTGAACGAAAGAGTTCGACAAATAAAACACGACATCTTGGGTCTTCTGACAGAAACGTAGTTGCAAATGTTTTATTTATAAGATAAAGTCAAAGACGCCATTAGAAAGACGAGTGTTTCTTGCTCAAGAAGCCCTGGTTATTCCCCTGGCTCAAGAAGCCCTGGCTATTCCTCTAGCTAAGGAATCCCTGGCTATTCCACTGGCTCAAGAACCCTTGGCTATTCCTCTGCCTCAAGAAGCCCTAGCTATTCCTCTGGCTCAGGAAGCCCTAGCTATTCCTCTGGCTCAAGAACCCTTGGCTATTCCTCTGGGTCAAGAAGCCCTGGCTATTCCTCTGGCTCAGGAAGCCCTAGCTATTCCTCTGGCTCAAGAACCCTTGGCTATTCCTCTGGGTCAAGAAGCCCTGGCTATTCCTCTGGCTCAGGAAGCCCTAGCTATTCCCCTGGCTCAAGAACCCTTAGCTATTCCTCTGGGTCAAGAATACCTGGCTATTCCTCTGGCTCAAGAACCCTTGGCTATTCCTCTGGGTCAAGAAGCCCTGGCTATTCCTCTGGCTCAGGAAGCCCTAGCTATTCCCCTGGCTCAAGAACCCTTGGCTATTCCTCTGGGTCAAGAAGCCCTGGCTATTCCTCTGGCTCAGGAAGCCCTAGCTATTCCCCTGGCTCAAGAACCCTTGGCTATTCCTCTGGGTCAAGAATACCTGGCTATTCCTCTGCCTCAAGAACACCTGGCTCAAGAATACCTGGCTATTCCCAAGGCTCAAGAAGCACTGGTTATTCCCCTGGATCAAGAACCTCTGGCTATTCCTCTGGCTCAGGAAGCCTTAGCTATTCCTCTGGCTCAAGAAGCCCAGACTATTCCTCTGCCTCAAGAACACCTAGCTCAAGAACCCCTGGCTATTACCAGTACCCCTATTAACCAGTACATAGGGCAAAATTGACAGGAGTTGCAAGGATGTCCCTTCCCAAAAAGATGCAGACTTAACAGCAACGGAGATACTCAACAGTACAACCCACTGAAACTATCGATCCCTCTTGCCCTCCTTACGTCGCGTGACTACGAAAGCGTGCTCTAATTACTATCAACGTTACTGCAAACTGCAGTGTCAACGCCCTTAGCAAAACAACACCTGTTTAATGAGTTTTAAGGCGGACAGATGGGTAAACAGATTGGAGGAATGTAAGAATGAAGGTAGGAGATATAGTGCAGCATAGCGTTCCTAAAGGAGACTTAATATTTGTCGAGATCATAAAGAGGCGACTTCAATGAAACTAACAGTCTTATAGCTACTATCTTGGAGGAATGTAAGGATGAAGGTAGGGCATATAGGAGACTTAATATTTGTCGAGATCATAGAGAGGCGACTTCATTGAAACTAACAGTCTACAAGGGGACTACTAGCGCAGCCCGTGGTTCAACTTTGTCCCTAGTTTTAGAAACATTTCTCCTCTTTAAATCGCCTTACCAGCTGTACATTGCTTATACTTAGATGTCTAAGTATTCTATAAATGTCAGTCATAGTTTGAGTTGTAAGTCTCTGGTTAGTTGTAAAGTATCTGTAACCGTTAAGACAGACATTTTCTAATCCAATCTGTGTTTGTAATTAGCATAAGTGTTTGTCGCAGGAAGTATGTTTGTTAGTATGAAACAATGCAGGTTTTCTCTTCTGTAACTTTATATCGTACATATATACTGCATTAAATAGTGCAAAAATAGGTCAGACAGCCATGTCCCCATGAAGTTAAAAAAGGGTTGCCCTTCCACTTGGAAATTCCTCTCCAGAATTCCAGCCCAATACCAACAGCCCTTCTCCCCATAACTCTTTCGGAGTGAGGAGAAGTAGCCGAGTTGATTATAACTAAGGAAACTGCAGAGTTAGCCAGTAAGTGTGTCATGCCTCTGAGGATGGTTATTCTGTAACCGAAATGTACATCAGGTTAGAGTAAAAATATTTATTGTTAGAACCTTTTGTGCGTTACTATTCAACTACAGTAAATTATTGCAAATAATTAATAAAGACCAATGTTTATTCATTTAACTTGTTAATTACAAAAATACATTGAAGAAATTGCTCTGTTTGTTGGAAACGTTTTTACACGCGCAAATCATTAGAATAGATGTGGAAACATCAGCAAGCCAACTGGAAACCGTCACCAGTTGGTTACGTAGCTATTGATACACCGTCCGCGTAATCGATACGTGCGTCAATCGGTATCAAATGACATCTCAGCGATAACAAACTTTTGCCACATTTCATATTACTGCATTTTTATGACAGGACTATTTGTATGGGTTTTTTCACTATAACACAGATATCACAATCCTGTAGAAGGAAGAACTGTATGTTCTGTACACCCAAGATAGGTCGTTGACGTTTTGCTACCGGACACTAAACGCAGATTAGCACAAATGCTGTCACTAGTATAGTCATGGATGCAAAAGTGAACAATGACAGCAAATCCAACTGAAACCGTATGTTTCTTACAATCGCACACAACTTCATGTCACGGGAATCCCATGGCACGGAAGACATACTTCGCATCGCAGGCACATCATGTCCCTAGAAAGAACCATAGCCTAAAGCCCCCCATACACAGGCGAGCATGTTCGGGAGCATGCTCGCGACGGTGTTGGCGGCGAACATGCTCACCCGTCTGTGGGGTCTACGAGCATTCCAACCGGCAAGCATGTTCGGACTCATAGGACCCGTCAAGCCCGAGCCCCAACACGGACATGCTCGGCCGTCTGTGGAGACGACCAACATGTTCGCGAGCATTTTAGGTTTTCGTAGCTTCTGCCACTAGCCAAAAACTGAAGTGTCGCAGCAAGGCGCTCTTTACAGCTGATTGACTCCCTCGGCATCTGTTTCTCAACTTCTGGAGAAATACGTCGAATAATGTCTTCGAAACAGTCTTCAGTCATCCTCAGGTAATTTTTATAATCATTTGGTTCGTTTGCTGCTAGTTCTGTCATCAGAGGCATATGACTGAACCGGTTCCAATTCTTGCACCATATTTTGCGTGTCTTGCGTTTTTTCTCATCTTCCTAACGAAACCACCACAAACAGCCACCACAGCGTTAGCATTCATTTCGCACACACTGACACAACTAGACTGTCACAGCGCCAAGAAAAGCAAGAGTACTGTGAGGCGGCGGCGAGCAAGCTCGCGAGCATGCTCGCCCGTGTATGGGCTTTACATCGCAAGTAGTTCACTAACGTTAGTTCAAAAATTTTCTGCTTTATTTGAAATAAATCAATCCGTTAAAAATATCGTTTTGGAATAAAAATAATATTAAAAAATATAAAAATCGCATGAAATGTCATTACCCGTAAATTCTAATTATTGAAAGTTGTTATCTTGATTAGAGTGAAACCATGAATATAAACAAAACACAGAAATAAATTGTAACTTAAGTTTTTACTCCTTATGAAGTTTCTGTAACACGTTCAGTCTCTACTATACATATCTGATGATGAAACTCTACGCAGGTTCCTGCAAATATTTGCGCAAATCTATTTTGCCTTACTGGCTCTCCAAGGCTACCAACGCACGTCACAGAGGCATGTTAGGAACCAGGTAGAAAGAAAAGCGACAACAAAACTGATAAAGCCAATGAGCTCAACAGATGTGATTCCGTTTACTACGGTAATCAAATTTAATAATTACTTATTTACTCGGATTTATTTGTTCTAGTAATCAGTACAGCAAATATTGCTAACAACGAAGGCCTTTCTAGAAGCACCTGGAATAAAGGTTATAATTTAAAACCGGTAAAACAAGTCTTTATTCTCGATATTTTACACTACGCAGAACGTGTCCGTGTGTGTTTACCTTTGTTAATTACTGTAATAAGCATGAAATTAAAACGTTTAGCATTTTTACAAAAACCTAAAGTTAACCTCTAGCATAAAGTGGTAGATCTACACGTAGCTGCTTAAATAGATGCAAACTACAGGAGACCAAGGCTGTTGCCCTAACTGGAGGTAATGGAAGAGCCTATATCAAGAGAAGCTGTGCAAGTTTGCATCTAGGTCTAGGCCGCAGTCGATATAAAGCCATACCATCTTTGCCACGTCTACCTGATCCCACTTTTATCCACCTCGTAGTGTTGTGCCCGTAATACATACGAGTTTGCACCAACGCGAGTTGTCAGTAAGGCACAATGTAGCGTTCAGTAATAAATCTTTCTAGCCAGTGCTAACTGTTGGGAAGTGATGCAAAGGTTCATCATAACTGCAATGGCCTTTATGGACTAATGCAACGCCGACCTTTACTTAGGACGGGACTTGTAATGCTAACAGAACCAGCAGAAAGTTTATTCATCTTAAAAACCGTTGTCTATAAAGGCAGAGATACAAGTCTTTTTATTGTGTGTGTGTGTGTGTGTGTGTGTGTGTGTGTGTGTGTGTGTGTGTGTGTGTGTGTGTGTGTGTGTGTGTGAGTGTGTGTGTGTGTGTGAGTGTGTGTGTGTGTGTGTGTGTGTGTGTTTATGGGTGTGCGCGCGCGCGCGTGTGTGTTTGTGTGTGTGCATGTGTGTGCGCGCGCGAGTGTGCGTGCGTGTTTGGTTGACTTTTAATAAGTGAAAAGTATATTAAAACAAAATAATTGCGGTTGTATTTCTTGAACTAAAAGAACAATCATTAGATCTATAGAGATACAAGTATTTTTATTGTGTGTGTGTGTGTGTGTGTGTGTGTGTGTGTGTGTGTACAACATTGTCAAAAAAGACAGCCCAAATGCACGGTTTGGGGAAACACTGTAACCTATCTTAATACAGAGAAAAGGTGTGTTAAAATACTTCACGATATCTTTAAGGGCAGAAACAGTTCCTAAACAAAACCAAAATATGTATTTGTCGGGCACTAATAACATATTAAAAACACACAGGAGTGGGGCGAATATTAGCCCTCTATTTGGAATGAAAAAGATGTTTGTGAAGAAAAGGTAGACATTATGGGTTAGAACACAAAAGGGGGTTGAAGTACTATCAGCTTTTTCTAAGGGTTGAAATATTTGATAAACAAAAAAAATTGGCATTTCTATTTTGTATTCAAACCACACAGTGATGAGGAGAAACTTTGCACTATATTCGGAATTAAACGCAGAAGGTTTGGAGAGAATAGGAAGATAATTCAGAGAATAGAGCTCCGTAGGAAGAATAATAAGTCATCGATCCCCTAGAAGTCGGAAGACTCTGTTACTCCATAAAACAGAAATCAACCACTCTACAAGAAGGTGGCTACAATAGAGGTACACAATGACCGGCAATAGGAACTGGCGCAACTGAAATATTTAAACACTTTAAGACTAATTACGAGCTTTGTTTATCAAATCTGTCGGATTTAGTGCTGTTGGCTTCTGCTATGGCTTGATAAACTTTGCTTCGTACTCAGTGTTACGTTCAAGGCCGAATCCTAGCCTCCATCACTACACTTTTAAAGCTCTTAGGACGGGGCGCATTACTGAATTACAAGAACAACTCAACTCTAGCATAGCTGGCCACTGTACAATCCCCAACATATATCCACAGCTGACGACTAGAACTTCGTATCTCTACGAGATTGGTTGGCGAGGTTTAATACACTCTACATATTATTTTTTTAAAACAAAATTGCATTTTTTTAAATAAGTATTGTGTTAAAAATAACTTACAGGTTAATGAAACTCTAAAACTTCAGTACAAATTATAACAAGTATAGTGTGTCACAACGGGCAAACCACTCTACTCGTGGACGCAACAGCCAGGCCTAGAACCTTCTAGAGGTAAAGCGTATAGAAATTACTAGAATTGACAAGTCGATACTAAAGGGGTTGTAAACAGTATCTGTAATGTATTGGAGAGAGTAAAAGCTTTAGTGACTTTATATAGTGCGTATTAGCTGTAAATAGACTATTAGCGAACTCAGTAGCTACTATTAGGCCTGATTAATACAGTATCTGTAATGTATTGGAGAGAGTAAAAGCTTTAGTGACTTTATATAGTGCGTATTAGCTGTAAATAGACTATTAGCGAACTCAGTAGCTACTATTAGGCCTGATTAATACAGTATCTGTAATGAAGTGGAGAGAGTAAAAGCTTTAGTGACTTTATATAGTGCGTATTAGCTGTAAATAGACTATTAGCGAACTCAGTAGCTACTATTAGGCCTGATTAATACAGTATCTGTAATGTATTGGAGAGAGTAAAAGCTTTAGTGACTTTATATAGTGCGTATTAGCTGTAAATAGACTATTAGCGAACTCAGTAGCTACTATTAGGCCTGATTAATACAGTATCTGTAATGTATTGGAGAGAGTAAAAGCTTTAGTGACTTTATATAGTGCGTATTAGCTGTAAATAGACTATTAGCGAACTCAGTAGCTACTATTAGGCCTGATTAATACAGTATCTGTAATGTATTGGAGAGAGTAAAAGCTTTAGTGACTTTATATAGTGCGTATTAGCTGTAAATAGACTATTAGCGAACTCAGTAGCTACTATTAGGCCTGATTAATACAGTATCTGTAATGTAGTGAAGAGAGTAAAAGCTTTAGTGACTTTATATAGTGCGTATTAGCTGTAAATAGACTATTAGCGAACTCAGTAGCTACTATTAGGCCTGATTAATACAGTATCTGTAATGTAGTGGAGAGAGTAAAAGCTTTAGTGACTTTATATAGTGCGTATTAGCTGTAAATAGACTATTAGCGAACTCAGTAGCTACTATTAGGCCTGATTAATACAGTGTCTGTAATGTATTGGAGAGAGTAAAAGCTTTAGTGACTTTATATAGTGAGTATTAGCTGTAAATAGACTATTAGCGAACTCAGTAGCTACTATTAGGCCTGATTAATACAGTATCTGTAATGTATTAGAGAGAGTAAAGGCTTTAGTGACTTTATATAGTGAGTATTAGCTGTAAATAGACTATTAGCGAACTCAGTAGCTACTATTAGGCCTGATTAATACAGTGTCTGTAATGTATTGGAGAGAGTAAAGGCTTTAGTGACTTTATATAGTGAGTATTAGCTGTAAATAGACTATTAGCGAACTCAGTAGCTACTATTAGGCCTGATTAATACAGTGTCTGTAATGTATTGGAGAGAGTAAAGGCTTTAGTGACTTTATATAGTGAGTATTAGCTGTAAATAGACTATTAGCGAACTCAGTAGCTACTATTAGGCCTGATTAATACAGTATCTGTAATGTATTAGAGAGAGTAAAGGCTTTAGTGACTTTATATAGTGCGTATTAGCTGTAAATAGACTATTAGCGAACTCAGTAGCTACTATTAGGCCTGATTAATACAGTATCTGTAATGTGTTGGAGAGAGTAAAAGCTTTAGTGACTTTATATAGTGCGTATTAGCTGTAAATAGACTATTAGCGAACTCAGTAGCTACTATTAGGCCTGATTAATACAGTATCTGTAATGTATTGGAGAGAGTAAAAGCTTTAGTGACTTTATATAGTGCGTATTAGCTGTAAATAGACTATTAGCGAACTCAGTAGCTACTATTAGGCCTGATTAATACAGTATCTGTAATGTATTGGAGAGAGTAAAGGCTTTAGTGACTTTATATAGTGCGTATTAGCTGTAAATAGACTATTAGCGAACTCAGTAGCTACTATTAGGCCTGATTAATACAGTATCTGTAATGTATTGGAGAGAGTAAAAGCTTTAGTGACTTTATATAGTGCGTATTAGCTGTAAATAGACTATTAGCGAACTCAGTAGCTACTATTAGGCCTGATTAATACAGTATCTGTAACGTAGTGAAGAGAGTAAAAGCTTTAGTGACTTTATATAGTGCGTATTAGCTGTAAATAGACTATTAGCGAACTCAGTAGCTACTATTAGGCCTGATTAATACAGTATCTGTAATGTATTGGAGAGAGTAAAAGCTTTAGTGACTTTATATAGTGCGTATTAGCTGTAAATAGACTATTAGCGAACTCAGTAGCTACTATTAGGCCTGATTAATACAGTATCTGTAATGTATTGGAGAGAGTAAAAGCTTTAGTGACTTTATATAGTGCGTATTAGCTGTAAATAGACTATTAGCGAACTCAGTAGCTACTATTAGGCCTGATTAATACAGTATCTGTAATGTATTGGAGAGAGTAAAAGCTTTAGTGACTTTATATAGTGCGTATTAGCTGTAAATAGACTATTAGCGAACTCAGTAGCTACTATTAGGCCTGATTAATACAGTATCTGTAATGTATTGGAGAGAGTAAAAGCTTTAGTGACTTTATATAGTGCGTATTAGCTGTAAATAGACTATTAGCGAACTCAGTAGCTACTATTAGGCCTGATTAATACAGTATCTGTAATGTAGTGAAGAGAGTAAAAGCTTTAGTGACTTTATATAGTGCGTATTAGCTGTAAATAGACTATTAGCGAACTCAGTAGCTACTATTAGGCCTGATTAATACAGTATCTGTAATGTGTTGGAGAGAGTAAAAGCTTTAGTGACTTTATATAGTGCGTATTAGCTGTAAATAGACTATTAGCGAACTCAGTAGCTACTATTAGGCCTGATTAATACAGTATCTGTTATGTATTGGAGAGAGTAAAAGCTTTAGTGACTTTATATAGTGCGTATTAGCTGTAAATAGACTATTAGCGAACTCAGTAGCTACTATTAGGCCTGATTAATACAGTATCTGTAATGTATTGGAGAGAGTAAAAGCTTTAGTGACTTTATATAGTGCGTATTAGCTGTAAATAGACTATTAGCGAACTCAGTAGCTACTATTAGGCCTGATTAATACAGTATCTGTAATGTATTGGAGAGAGTAAAAGCTTTAGTGACTTTATATAGTGCGTATTAGCTGTAAATAGACTATTAGCGAACTCAGTAGCTACTATTAGGCCTGATTAATACAGTATCTGTAATGTATTGGAGGGAGTAAAGGCTTTAGTGACTTTATATAGTGCGTATTAGCTGTAAATAGACTATTAGCAAACTCAGTAGCTACTATTAGGCCTGATTAATACAGTATCTGTAATGTATTGGAGAGAGTAAAAGCTTTAGTGACTTTATATAGTGCGTATTAGCTGTAAATAGACTATTAGCGAACTCAGTAGCTACTATTAGGCCTGATTAATACAGTATCTGTAATGTATTGGAGGGAGTAAAGGCTTTAGTGAATTTATATAGTGCGTATTAGCTGTAAATAGACTATTAGCGAACTCAGTAGCTACTATTAGGCCTGATTAATACAGTATCTGTAATGTATTGGAGAGAGTAAAAGCTTTAGTGACTTTATATAGTGCGTATTAGCTGTAAATAGACTATTAGCGAACTCAGTAGCTACTATTAGGCCTGATTAATACAGTATCTCTAATGTATTGGAGAGAGTAAAAGCTTTAGTGACTTTATATAGTGCGTATTAGCTGTAAATAGACTATTAGCGAACTCAGTAGCTACTATTAGGCCTGATTAATACAGTATCTGTAATGTATTGGAGAGAGTAAAGGCTTTAGTGACTTTATATAGTGCGTATTAGCTGTAAATAGACTATTAGCGAACTCAGTAGCTACTATTACTCCTGATTAATACAGTATCTGTAATGTATTGGAGAGAGTAAAAGCTTTAGTGACTTTATATAGTGCGTATTAGCTGTAAATAGACTATTAGCGAACTCAGTAGCTACTATTAGGCCTGATTAATACAGTATCTGTAATGTATTGGAGAGAGTAAAGGCTTTAGTGACTTTATATAGTGCGTATTAGCTGTAAATAGACTATTAGCGAACTCAGTAGCTACTATTAGGCCTGATTAATACAGTATCTGTAATGTATTGGAGAGAGTAAAAGCTTTAGTGACTTTATATAGTGCGTATTAGCTGTAAATAGACTATTAGCGAACTCAGTAGCTACTATTAGGCCTGATTAATACAGTATCTGTAATGTAGTGAAGAGAGTAAAAGCTTTAGTGACTTTATATAGTGCGTATTAGCTGTAAATAGACTATTAGCGAACTCAGTAGCTACTATTAGGCCTGATTAATACAGTATCTGTAATGTATTGGAGAGAGTAAAAGCTTTAGTGACTTTATATAGTGCGTATTAGCTGTAAATAGACTATTAGCGAACTCAGTAGCTACTATTAGGCCTGATTAATACAGTATCTGTAATGTATTGGAGAGAGTAAAAGCTTTAGTGACTTTATATAGTGCGTATTAGCTGTAAATAGACTATTAGCGAACTCAGTAGCTACTATTAGGCCTGATTAATACAGTATCTGTAATGTATTGGAGAGAGTAAAAGCTTTAGTGACTTTATATAGTGCGTATTAGCTGTAAATAGACTATTAGCGAACTCAGTAGCTACTATTAGGCCTGATTAATACAGTATCTGTAATGTATTGGAGAGAGTAAAGGCTTTAGTGACTTTATATAGTGCGTATTAGCTGTAAATAGACTATTAGCGAACTCAGTAGCTACTATTAGGCCTGATTAATACAGTATCTGTAATGTATTGGAGAGAGTAAAAGCTTTAGTGACTTTATATAGTGCGTATTAGCTGTAAATAGACTATTAGCGAACTCAGTAGCTACTATTAGGCCTGATTAATACAGTTTCTGTAATGTAGTGAAGAGAGTAAAAGCTTTAGTGACTTTATATAGTGCGTATTAGCTGTAAATAGACTATTAGCGAACTCAGTAGCTACTATTAGGCCTGATTAATACAGTATCTGTAATGTATTGGAGAGAGTAAAAGCTTTAGTGACTTTATATAGTGCGTATTAGCTGTAAATAGACTATTAGCGAACTCAGTAGCTACTATTAGGCCTGATTAATACAGTATCTGTAATGTATTGGAGAGAGTAAAAGCTTTAGTGACTTTATATAGTGCGTATTAGCTGTAAATAGACTATTAGCGAACTCAGTAGCTACTATTAGGCCTGATTAATACAGTATCTGTAATGTATTGGAGAGAGTAAAAGCTTTAGTGACTTTATATAGTGCGTATTAGCTGTAAATAGACTATTAGCGAACTCAGTAGCTACTATTAGGCCTGATTAATACAGTATCTGTAATGTATTGGAGAGAGTAAAGGCTTTAGTGACTTTATATAGTGCGTATTAGCTGTAAATAGACTATTAGCGAACTCAGTAGCTACTATTAGGCCTGATTAATACAGTGTTTGGACGCTTTTATCAATGCTAAGTGTGTTAATTGATAAACAGTTAATCTAATTTGCCTTGTAATTTATTGAACCCTTTGTAACAGTACAATTTGTGATTTGAATACACAATTTGTCTTGTGATAACTTATTAACCACAGTAATTATTACTAACTTTTCTGAGCGTATCTTGCATATTTCACACAAATGTAGTGCATATAATATTCAGTTATCAAGTGAATTTGTTAGTGAAATGAGTTGCCCTTTTAACAAATTTATAGTGATTTTTGCTTTTACTTTGTGAATTTCTGGAGCTACTTTTTGAGAATACACAAACCAATTATTTCCCAAAATGACTTGATTTCGTCGTATTATTTAGTTGTCCAGTGCAGTCTTGTTAGATAAATTTGTTTTTCTAAAATAGCATGTACATTAATAATTAGGTAATGCTAGTACGTCTCAGAGTTATTAGTAAAGTTACTAAAACTCGATTACTAATACGAATTACTGAATTATTAAAAAACTTTGCTAAAAGTAGTGAAATGTTTCACACTTGCATTTGTCACATAAGATAAGGAAATTGTAACACAAGGAGTAACGACTGTAAAAACGTTTGTAAGGCGAAGCCTTCGTAACACAATGTATACAGCAGGCTTTACATTGGCTCCATCGTCACAATTTAGGCCTATACAAGCCAGTTGTTTCTCCCACTCGCTCTCTGCATTAAAAAATGTTGGCATTTAAAAAAGCATCCCACTATCTTACATACAAACACAATACCTTTGTACAAAAATTCTAGCTTTACACAATTACAGTGCTACGATAGCACACAATATTCGTCAGCGTCTAGTTTAACATAAACACTTCAGAAGTAAACCTTGAAACCTATTCATAGTAAGTCGAGTGTTATAACTTCTTTAGCAGACAGGAAGTAAGAAAAGCAGGTAAAAAACATAAATTATGCATAAAGCAAAGTTGCAATCTCAGCTTCTGAATAGTAATGTAAAATTGTAGAATTGTGCATCAAAACACTGTACAATCTGCGATGTATTTGGCAATAATGTGACCCACACGACCACAGTGCACACATGTTAACACTACCCCCTCCCTTTCCCACCACTTACCCATAGAACAGAGAACGCTATCTGATGTAAACACTTGTTAGTACCACGCCAGCATGTCAACTGAATGGTTGTTAGCGACGTAACACGTACAGTTCACACAGTCTCTGATAGAGAGCGCCATAGTCATTACGCATAATTCGTGTATGAAGTTGAATCATAATACAAAATTACTTATATTTAAAAAAAAAAAAAAATTAATAAAGTTAATTTAGTATTTAGTATTACTACTTTTGTGAGGCGATGGTAACTAGACGCGATAGAAAATTCTACTCTATACATTTATAGAGAGGTTTATTTCACAAGCAGAAAAAATTAAACGTGAAATAACTCACGCAAAACGGATCACCTATTTGGACAGGCGATACAACTAAACTGGAGAAATTATGTACTAATGACTCCGGCAATTTCAGAAGTGTAATTGTTAAGGACAACCCTGATGATGAATAAAACTGTACAGCCATCATTTTGACTAATATGTGTTAACCTTTTCCATAACACCAATACATAATAAATATTAACAGCCAATTAATAACCACTTTAATTAACCACTTTTACATTAGTTTATGACTATCCGAACTTTAAAATTTGTAAAAACTTACAGAGGCAGAACGTTTTCTGATCACTCCGTGGCGATCTTCATCAGTGTGTAAATTTTCTGCTTGGAGTTGTTAGGATAAGCGGTGATGGTTTTAAAGGCAGGTTTTCGATAGTATCAAAGAGTATGTGTGATTTGTATTGGGTTTGTTCATTTAATATGTTATTGTGTTACGGTAATATATTAATACAAAAACACAAAGTACAAACATATTAAACGAACAAACTCAATACAAATCACACATACTCTTTGATACTATCGAAAACCTGCCTTTAAAACCGTCACCGCTTAACCTAACAACTCCAAGCGGAAAATTTAGACACTGATGAAGATCGCCACGGAGCCATCAAAAACGTTCTGTCTCTGTAAGGTTTTACAAAATTAAAAGTTTGGATAGTCATAAACTAATGTAAAAGTGATGAATTAAGTTTCACCGAACGCAATGGACTACAAAATTCAAAAGCTTAACCATATTTAATCAATTACTAAAACCGTTTAAATATTGTACCCCTTATCCTGTATAAAGGAATCGGAAATGAATTTCGTTTGTCGAAACTGAGAAGCATTGTTTTAAAAATGATATGAATCATTCAGTGTTTGTAGATTGCCGTGATAGATATTCTGACTTACATGCCGTTAAGTATTGCTGTATTGCATATCGAATATTGAAGGCGCTACGTTTTACGACCTACTTATTAGAACCTGTAAATATTTACTGTCTATAGATTTTATTATTATAATGACAATTCATGTGTTGTGAACATTTCTAATTTTAAATATAAATATTATTTTTGTAAACAAAATTATTAATTAAAATTAATATTAGAAGAAAAAAAAATCCTTAACAAAAGTAAGGTATATATTATTAACTTCGCAAAGAAAATTAACTAAGAAATTTTTAATTTCAAGTTTCCCAAAGGTCTGAGAGATTATGAATATACATTCACATATCCTGAAAATGTTGCCGACTTTTGATGAATTTTAAAACCATTTAGAATGTCTTTTTCTTAAAAATTATCTGTCTTGCAGTTCAATTTTCACAATGAAGTAAAATTTATCTGTTTTTATTACTATTTGGCAAGAGTTTCCTGTTAGAAAAGTCTTCAGAACCTTTTTATATGTTCAAATTATTTCTGATGGGAAAAACCTTGAAATGAAATGAATGAAACTTTTCTATCAGTAATTTTCTGTTCTTTCAGAAAGTACCTTTCAAATCGCGTATATCTCAGCAGTATGTTTATTTCCTAAATTAAAGTTAAAATTGCTTACATAGAAAAGAATTTATAAACTATACCCCTGAATGTTATAATCACAGGTTATATCTTCCCGGAGTACATCTTTCAAGTAACGATAGTCAAATTATTCATTAAAAACAAATAACTTCTGTTTATTTATAGAAATTGAAACTTCAAATTTTCTAAAAACCTTACAAGTACGTTAGGTAATGAATGACCACGGAGGCGTTTTTGAGGTTAACCAACCTCCCTGGAGGATTAGAAAGTTCCCAACCATATTACTACAAAACGTTACAAGTACGTTAGGTAATGAAGACCGCGGAAGCGTTTTGGAGGTTGACCAACCTCCCTGGAGGATTAGAAAGTTCCCAACCATATTACTACAAAACGTTACAAGTACGTTAGGTAATGAATAACCACGGAGGCGTTTTTGAGGTTAACCAACCTCCCTGGAGGATTAGAAAGTTCCCAACCATATTACTACAAAACGTTACAAGTACGTTAGGTAATGAATAACCACGGAGGCGTTTTTGAGGTTAACCAACCTCCCTGGAGGTTAGAAAGTTCCCAACCATATTACTACAAAACGTTACAAGTACGTTAGGTAATGAATAACCACGGAGGCGTTTTTGAGGTTAACCAACCTCCCTGGAGGATTAGAAAGTTCCCAACCATATTACTACAAAACGTTACAAGTACGTTAGGTAATGAATAACCACGGAGGCGTTTTTGAGGTTAACCAACCTCCCTGGAGGATTAGAAAGTTCCCAACCATATTACTACAAAACGTTACAAGTACGTTAGGTAATGAATAACCACGGAGGCGTTTTTGAGGTTAACCAACCTCCCTGGAGGATTAGAAAGTTCCCAACCATATTACTACAAAACGTTACAAGTACGTTAGGTAATGAATGACCACGGAGGCGTTTTTGAGGTTAACCAACCTCCCTGTAGGATTAGAAAGTTCCCAACCATATTACTACAAAACGTTACCAGTACGTTAGGTAATGAATGATCACGGAGGAGATCTGGAGGTTAACCAACCTCCCTGGAGGATTAGAAAGATCCCAACCATATTACTACAAAACGTTACCAGTACGTTAGGTAATGAATGATCACGGAGGAGATCTGGAGGTTAACCAACCTCCCTGGAGGATTAGAAAGTTCCCAACCATATTACTACAAAACGTTACGAGTACGTTAGGTAATGAATGATCGCGGGGGAGATCTGGAGGTTAACCAACCTCCCTGGAGGATTAGAAAGTTCCCAAACATATCACTACAAAACGTTACCAGTACGTTAGGTAATGAATAACCACGGAGGCGTTTTTGAGGGTAACCAACCTCCCTGGAGGTTAGAAAGTTCCCAACCATATTACTACAAAACGTTACAAGTACGTTAGGTAATGAATAACCACGGAGGCGTTTTGGAGGTTAACCAACCTCCCTGGAGGATTAGAAAGTTCCCAACCATATTACTACAAAACGTTACAAGTACGTTAGGTAATGAATAACCACGGAGGCGTTTTTGAGGTTAACCAACCTCCCTGGAGGTTAGAAAGTTCCCAACTATATTACTACAAAACGTTACAAGTACGTTAGGTAATGAATAACCACCGAGGCGTTTTTGAGGTTAACCAACCTCCCTGGAGGATTAGAAAGTTCCCAACCATATTACTACAAAACGTTACAAGTACGTTAGGTAATGAATAACCACGGAGGCGTTTTTGAGGTTAACCAACCTCCCTGGAGGTTAGAAAGTTCCCAACCATATTACTACAAAACGTTACAAGTACGTTAGGCAATGAATGACCACGGAGGCGTTTTTGAGGTTAACCAACCTCCCTGGAGGATTAGAAAGTTCCCAACCATATTACTACAAAACGTTACAAGTACGTTAGGTAATGAATAACCACGGAGGCGTTTTTGAGGTTAACCAACCTCCCTGGAGGATTAGAAAGTTCCCAACCATATTACTACAAAACGTTACAAGTACGTTAGGTAATGAATAACCACGGAGGCGTTTTTGAGGTTAACCAACCTCCCTGGAGGATTAGAAAGTTCCCAACCATATTACTACAAAACGTTACAAGTACGTTAGGTAATGAATAACCACGGAGGCGTTTTTAGGTTAACCAACCTCCCTGGAGGTTAGAAAGTTCCCAACCATATTACTACAAAACGTTACAAGTACGTTAGGTAATGAATAACCACGGAGGCGTTTTTGAGGTTAACCAACCTCCCTGGAGGATTAGAAAGTTCCCAACCATATTACTACAAAACGTTACAAGTACGTTAGGTAATGAATAACCACGGAGGCGTTTTTGAGGTTAACCAACCTCCCTGGAGGATTAGAAAGTTCCCAACCATATTACTACAAAACGTTACAAGTACGTTAGGTAATGAATAACCACGGAGGCGTTTTTGAGGTTAACCAACCTCCCTGGAGGATTAGAAAGTTCCCAACCATATTACTACAAAACGTTACAAGTACGTTAGGTAATGAATGACCACGGAGGCGTTTTTGAGGTTAACCAACCTCCCTGTAGGATTAGAAAGTTCCCAACCATATTACTACAAAACGTTACAAGTACGTTAGGTAATGAATGACCACGGAGGCGTTTTTGAGGTTAACCAACCTCCCTGGAGGATTAGAGAGTTCCTAACCATATTACTACAAAACGTTACAAGTACGTTAGGTAATGAATGACCACGGAGGCGTTTTTGAGGTTAACCAACCTCCCTGTAGGATTAGAAAGTTCCCAACCATATTACTACAAAACGTTACCAGTACATTAGGTAATGAATGATCGCGGGGGAGATCTGGAGGTTAACCAACCTCCCTGGAGGATTAGAAAGTTCCCAACCATATTACTACAAAACGTTACAAGTACGTTAGGTAATGAATAACCACGGAGGCGTTTTTGAGGTTAACCAACCTCCCTGGAGGATTAGAAAGTTCCCAACCATATTACTACAAAACGTTACAAGTACGTTAGGTAATGAATAACCACGGAGCGTTTTTGAGGTTAACCAACCTCCCTGGAGGATTAGAAAGTTCCCAACCATATTACTACAAAACGTTACAAGTACGTTAGGTAATGAATGACCACGGAGGCGTTTTTGAGGTTAACCAACCTCCCTGTAGGATTAGAAAGTTCCCAACCATATTACTACAAAACGTTACAAGTACGTTAGGTAATGAATGACCACGGAGGCGTTTTTGAGGTTAACCAACCTCCCTGGAGGATTAGAAAGTTCCTAACCATATTACTACAAAACGTTACAAGTACGTTAGGTAATGAATGACCACGGAGGCGTTTTTGAGGTTAACCAACCTCCCTGTAGGATTAGAAAGTTCCCAACCATATTACTACAAAACGTTACCAGTACGTTAGGTAATGAATGATCGCGGGGGAGATTTGGAGGTTAACCAACCTCCCTGGAGGATTAGAAAGTTCCTAACCATATTACTACAAAACGTTACAAGTACGTTAGGTAATGAATGACCACGGAGGCGTTTTTGAGGTTAACCAACCTCCCTGTAGGATTAGAAAGTTCCCAACCATATTACTACAAAACGTTACAAGTACGTTAGGTAATGAATGACCACGGAGGCGATTTTGAGGTTAACCAACCACCCTGGAGGATTAGAAAGTTCCCAACCATATTACTACAAAACGTTACCAGTACGTTAGGTAATGAATGACCACGGAGGCGATTTTGAGGTTAACCAACCTCCCTGGAGGATTAGAAAGTTCCCAACCATATTATTACAAAACGTTACCAGTACGTTAGGTAATGAATGACCACGGAGGCGATTTTGAGGTTAACCAACCTCCCTGGAGGATTATAAAGTTCCCAACCATATTACTACAAAACGTTACAAGTACGTTAGGTAATGAATGACCACGGAGGCGATTTTGAGGTTAACCAACCTCCCTGGAGGATTAGAAAGTTCCCAACCATATTACTAAAAAACGTTACCAGTACGTTAGGTAATGAATGATCGCGGGGGAGATTTGGAGGTTAACCAACCTCCCTGGAGGATTAGAAAGTTCCCAACCATATTACTATAAAACGTTACAAGTACGTTAGGTAATGAATGACCACGGAGGCGTTTTTGAGGTTAACCAACCTCCCTGGAGGATTAGAAAGTTCCCAACCATATTACTACAAAACGTTACAAGTACGTTAGGTAATGAATGACCACGGAGGCGTTTTTGAGGTTAACCAACCTCCCTGGAGGATTAGAAAGTTCCCAACCATATTACTAAAAAACGTTACCAGTACGTTAGGTAATGAATGATCGCGGGGGAGATTTGGAGGTTAACCAACCTCCCTGGAGGATTAGAAAGTTCCCAACCATATTACTATAAAACGTTACAAGTACGTTAGGTAATGAATGACCACGGAGGCGTTTTTGAGGTTAACCAACCTCCCTGGAGGATTAGAAAGTTCCCAACCATATTACTACAAAACGTTACAAGTACGTTAGGTAATGAATAACCACGGAGGCGTTTTTGAGGTTAACCAACCTCCCTGGAGGTTAGAAAGTTCCCAACCATATTACTACAAAACGTTACAAGTACGTTAGGTAATGAATAACCACGGAGGCGTTTTTGAGGTTAACCAACCTCCCTGGAGGATTAGAAAGTTCCCAACCATATTACTACAAAACGTTACAAGTACGTTAGGTAATGAATAACCACGGAGGCAATTTTGAGGTTAACCAACCTCCCTGGAGGATTAGAAAGTTCCCAACCATATTACTACAAAACGTTAAAAGTACGTTAGGTAATGAATAACCACGGAGGCGTTTTTAGGTTAACCAACCTCCCTGGAGGTTAGAAAGTTCCCAACCATATTACTACAAAACGTTACAAGTACGTTAGGTAATGAATAACCACGGAGGCGTTTTTGAGGTTAACCAACCTCCCTGGAGGATTAGAAAGTTCCCAACCATATTACTACAAAACGTTACAAGTACGTTAGGTAATGAATAACCACGGAGGCGTTTTTGAGGTTAACCAACCTCCCTGGAGGATTAGAAAGTTCCCAACCATATTACTACAAAACGTTACAAGTACGTTAGGTAATGAATAACCACGGAGGCGTTTTTGAGGTTAACCAACCTCCCTGGAGGATTAGAAAGTTCCCAACCATATTACTACAAAACGTTACAAGTACGTTAGGTAATGAATGACCACGGAGGCGTTTTTGAGGTTAACCAACCTCCCTGTAGGATTAGAAAGTTCCCAACCATATTACTACAAAACGTTACAAGTACGTTAGGTAATGAATGACCACGGAGGCGTTTTTGAGGTTAACCAACCTCCCTGGAGGATTAGAGAGTTCCTAACCATATTACTACAAAACGTTACAAGTACGTTAGGTAATGAATGACCACGGAGGCGTTTTTGAGGTTGACCAACCTCCCTGTAGGATTAGAAAGTTCCCAACCATATTACTACAAAACGTTACCAGTACATTAGGTAATGAATGATCGCGGGGGAGATCTGGAGGTTAACCAACCTCCCTGGAGGATTAGAAAGTTCCCAACCATATTACTACAAAACGTTACAAGTACGTTAGGTAATGAATAACCACGGAGGCGTTTTTGAGGTTAACCAACCTCCCTGGAGGATTAGAAAGTTCCCAACCATATTACTAAAAAACGTTACAAGTACGTTAGGTAATGAATAACCACGGAGCGTTTTTGAGGTTAACCAACCTCCCTGGAGGATTAGAAAGTTCCCAACCATATTACTACAAAACGTTACAAGTACGTTAGGTAATGAATGACCACGGAGGCGTTTTTGAGGTTAACCAACCTCCCTGTAGGATTAGAAAGTTCCCAACCATATTACTACAAAACGTTACAAGTACGTTAGGTAATGAATGACCACGGAGGCGTTTTTGAGGTTAACCAACCTCCCTGGAGGATTAGAAAGTTCCTAACCATATTACTACAAAACGTTACAAGTACGTTAGGTAATGAATGACCACGGAGGCGTTTTTGAGGTTAACCAACCTCCCTGTAGGATTAGAAAGTTCCCAACCATATTACTACAAAACGTTACCAGTACGTTAGGTAATGAATGATCGCGGGGGAGATTTGGAGGTTAACCAACCTCCCTGGAGGATTAGAAAGTTCCTAACCATATTACTACAAAACGTTACAAGTACGTTAGGTAATGAATGACCACGGAGGCGTTTTTGAGGTTAACCAACCTCCCTGTAGGATTAGAAAGTTCCCAACCATATTACTACAAAACGTTACAAGTACGTTAGGTAATGAATGACCACGGAGGCGATTTTGAGGTTAACCAACCACCCTGGAGGATTAGAAAGTTCCCAACCATATTACTACAAAACGTTACCAGTACGTTAGGTAATGAATGACCACGGAGGCGATTTTGAGGTTAACCAACCTCCCTGGAGGATTAGAAAGTTCCCAACCATATTATTACAAAACGTTACCAGTACGTTAGGTAATGAATGACCACGGAGGCGATTTTGAGGTTAACCAACCTCCCTGGAGGATTATAAAGTTCCCAACCATATTACTACAAAACGTTACAAGTACGTTAGGTAATGAATGACCACGGAGGCGATTTTGAGGTTAACCAACCTCCCTGGAGGATTAGAAAGTTCCCAACCATATTACTAAAAAACGTTACCAGTACGTTAGGTAATGAATGATCGCGGGGGAGATTTGGAGGTTAACCAACCTCCCTGGAGGATTAGAAAGTTCCCAACCATATTACTATAAAACGTTACAAGTACGTTAGGTAATGAATGACCACGGAGGCGTTTTTGAGGTTAACCAACCTCCCTGGAGGATTAGAAAGTTCCCAACCATATTACTACAAAACGTTACAAGTACGTTAGGTAATGAATGACCACGGAGGCGTTTTTGAGGTTAACCAACCTCCATGGAGGATTAGAAAGTTCCCAACCATATTACTACAAAACGTTACAAGTACGTTAGGTAATGAATGACCACGGAGGCGTTTTTGAGGTTAACCAACCTCCCTGGAGGATTAGAAAGTTCCCAACCATATTACTATAAAACCTTACAAGTACGTTAGGTAATGAAGACCGCGGAGGCGTTTTGGAGGTTGACCAACCTCCCGGGACGATTATAAAGTTGCCAACCATATTAGTGCAAAACCTTACAAGTACGTTAGGTAATGAATAACCACGGAGGCGTTTTTGAGGTTAACCAACCTCCCTGTAGGATTAGAAAGTTCCTAACCATATTACTACAAAACGTTACAAGTACGTTAGGTAATGAATGACCACGGAGGCGTTTTTGAGGTTAACCAACCTCCCTGGAGGATTAGAAAGTTCCCAACCATATTACTATAAAACGTTACGAGTACGTTAGGTAATGAATGACCACGGAGGCGTTTTTGAGGTTAACCAACCTCCCTGGAGGATTAGAAAGTTCCCAACCATATTACTATAAAACGTTACGAGTACGTTAGGTAATGAATGACCACGGAGGCGTTTTTGAGGTTAACCAACCTCCCTGAAGGATTAGAAAGTTCCCAACCATATTACTACAAAACGTTACAAGTACGTTAGGTAATGAATGACCACGGAGGCGTTTTTGAGGTTAACCAAACTCCCTGTAGGATTAGAAAGTTCCTAACCATATTACTACAAAACGTTACAAGTACGTTAGGTAATGAATGACCACGGAGGCGTTTTTGAGGTTAACCAACCTCCCTGTAGGATTAGAAAGTTCCTAACCATATTACTACAAAACGTTACAAGTACGTTAGGTAATGAATGACCACGGAGGCGTTTTTGAGGTTAACCAACCTCCCTGTAGGATTAGAAAGTTCCTAACCATATTACTACAAAACGTTACAAGTACGTTAGGTAATGAATGACCACGGAGGCGTTTTTGAGGTTAACCAACCTCCCTGGAGGATTAGAAAGTTCCTAACCATATTACTACAAAACGTTACAAGTACGTTAGGTAATGAATGACCACGGAGGCGTTTTTGAGGTTAACCAACCTCCCTGTAGGATTAGAAAGTTCCCAACCATATTACTACAAAACGTTACGAGTACGTTAGGTAATGAATGACCACGGAGGCGTTTTTGAGGTTAACCAACCTCCCTGGAGGATTAGAAAGTTCCCAACCATATTACTACAAAACGTTACGAGTACGTTAGGTAATGAATGACCACGGAGGCGTTTTTGAGGTTAACCAACCTCCCTGGAGGATTAGAAAGTTCCTAACCATATTACTACAAAACGTTACGAGTACGTTAGGTAATGAATGACCACGGAGGCGTTTTTGAGGTTAACCAACCTCCCTGGAGGATTAGAAAGTTCCCAACCATATTACTACAAAACGTTACAAGTACGTTAGGTAATGAATGACCACGGAGGCGTTTTTGAGGTTAACCAACCTCCCTGTAGGATTAGAAAGTTCCTAACCATATTACTACAAAACGTTACAAGTACGTTAGGTAATGAATGACCACGGAGGCGTTTTTGAGGTTAACCAACCTCCCTGTAGGATTAGAAAGTTCCTAACCATATTACTACAAAACGTTACAAGTACGTTAGGTAAAGAATGACCACGGAGGCGTTTTTGAGGTTAACCAACCTCCCTGGAGGATTAGAAAGTTCCTAACCATATTACTACAAAACGTTACAAGTACGTTAGGTAATGAATGACCACGGAGGCGATTTGAGGTTAACCAACCTCCCTGTAGGATTAGAAAGTTCCTAACCATATTACTACAAAACGTTACAAGTACGTTAGGTAATGAATGACCACGGAGGCGTTTTTGAGGTTAACCAACCTCCCTGTAGGATTAGAAAGTTCCTAACCATATTACTACAAAACGTTACGAGTACGTTAGGTAATGAATGACCACGGAGGCGATTTGAGGTTAACCAACCTCCCTGTAGGATTAGAAAGTTCCTAACCATATTACTACAAAACGTTACAAGTACGTTAGGTAATGAATGACCACGGAGGCGTTTTGAGGTTAACCAACCTCCCTGTAGGATTAGAAAGTTCCTAACCATATTACTACAAAACGTTACAAGTACGTTAGGTAATGAATGACCACGGAGGCGTTTTTGAGGTTAACCAACCTCCCTGTAGGATTAGAAAGTTCCTAACCATATTACTACAAAACGTTACAAGTACGTTAGGTAATGAATGACCACGGAGGCGATTTGAGGTTAAGCAACCTCCCTGGAGGATTAGAAAGTTCCTAACCATATTACTACAAAACGTTACAAGTACGTTAGGTAATGAATGACCACGGAGGCGTTTTTGAGGTTAACCAACCTCCCTGGAGGATTAGAAAGTTCCCAACCATATTACTATAAAACCTTACAAGTACGTTAGGTAATGAAGACCGCGGAGGCGTTTTGGAGGTTGACCAACCTCCCGGGACGATAATAAAGTTGCCAACCATATTAGTGCAAAACCTTACAAGTACGTTAGGTAATGAATAACCACGGAGGCGTTTTTGAGGTTAACCAACCTCCCTGTAGGATTAGAAAGTTCCTAACCATATTACTACAAAACGTTACAAGTACGTTAGGTAATGAATGACCACGGAGGCGTTTTTGAGGTTAACCAACCTCCCTGGAGGATTAGAAAGTTCCCAACCATATTACTATAAAACGTTACAAGTACGTTAGGTAATGAATGACCACGGAGGCGTTTTTGAGGTTAACCAACCTCCCTGTAGGATTAGAAAGTTCCTAACCATATTACTACAAAACGTTACAAGTACGTTAGGTAATGAATGACCACGGAGGCGTTTTTGAGGTTAACCAACCTCCCTGTAGGATTAGAAAGTTCCTAACCATATTACTACAAAACGTTACCAGTAAATTAGGTAATGAATGACCACGGAGACGTTTTTGAGGTTAACCAACCTCCCTGTAGGATTAGAAAGTTCCTAACCATATTACTACAAAACGTTACGAGTACGTTAGGTAATGAATGACCACGGAGGCGATTTGAGGTTAAGCAACCTCCCTGGAGGATTAGAAAGTTCCTAACCATATTACTACAAAACGTTACAAGTACGTTAGGTAATGAATGACCACGGAGGCGATTTGAGGTTAACCAACCTCCCTGGAGGATTAGAAAGTTCCCAACCATATTACTACAAAACGTTACAAGTACGTTAGGTAATGAATGACCACGGAGGCGATTTGAGGTTAAGCAACCTCCCTGGAGGATTAGAAAGTTCCCAACCATATTACTACAAAACGTTACGAGTACGTTAGGTAATGAATGACCACGGAGGCGATTTGAGGTTAACCAACCTCCCTGTAGGATTAGAAAGTTCCCAACCATATTACTACAAAACGTTACGAGTACGTTAGGTAATGAATGACCACGGAGGCGATTTGAGGTTAAGCAACCTCCCTGGAGGATTAGAAAGTTCCTAACCATATTACTACAAAACGTTACCAGTACATTAGGTAATGAATGACCACGGAGGCGTTTTTGAGGTTAACCAACCTCCCTGTAGGATTAGAAAGTTCCTAACCATATTACTACAAAACGTTACGAGTACGTTAGGTAATGAATGACCACGGAGAAGATTTGAGGTTAAGCAACCTCCCTGGAGGATTAGAAAGTTCCTAACCATATTACTACAAAACGTTACAAGTACGTTAGGTAATGAATGACCACGGAGGCGATTTGAGGTTAACCAACCTCCCTGTAGGATTAGAAAGTTCCCAACCATATTACTACAAAACGTTACAAGTACGTTAGGTAATGAATGACCACGGAGGCGTTTTTGAGGTTAACCAACCTCCCTGTAGGATTAGAAAGTTCCTAACCATATTACTACAAAACCTTACAAGTACGTTAGGTAATGAATAACCACGGAGGCGTTTTTGAGGTTAAGCAACCTCCCTGGAGGATTAGAAAGTTCCTAACCATATTACTACAAAACGTTACAAGTACGTTAGGTAATGAATGACCACGGAGGCGTTTTTGAGGTTAACCAACCTCCCTGGAGGATTAGAAAGTTCCTAACCATATTACTACAAAACCTTACAAGTACGTTAGGTAATGAAGACCGCGGAGGCGTTTTGGAGGTTGACCAACTTCCCGGGACGATTATAAAGTTGCCAACCATATTAGTGCAAAACCTTACAAGTACGTTAGGTAATGAATAACCACGGAGGCGTTTTTGAGGTTAACCAACCTCCCTGTAGGATTAGAAAGTTCCTAACCATATTACTACAAAACGTTACAAGTACGTTAGGTATTGAATGACCACGGAGGCGTTTTTGAGGTTAACCAACCTCGCTGGAGGATTAGAAAGTTCCCAACCATATTACTATAAAACGTTACAAGTACGTTAGGTAATGAATGACCACGGAGGCGTTTTTGAGGTTAACCAACCTCCCTGTAGGATTAGAAAGTTCCTAACCATATTACTACAAAACGTTACAAGTACGTTAGGTAATGAATGACCACGGAGGCGTTTTTGAGGTTAACCAACCTCCCTGTAGGATTAGAAAGTTCCTAACCATATTACTACAAAACGTTACAAGTACGTTAGGTAATGAATGACCACGGAGGCGTTTTTGAGGTTAACCAACCTCCCTGGAGGATTAGAAAGTTCCCAACCATATTACTATAAAACGTTACAAGTACGTTAGGTAATGAATGACCACGGAGGCGTTTTTGAGGTTAACCAACCTCCCTGGAGGATTAGAAAGTTCCCAACCATATTACTATAAAACGTTACAAGTACGTTAGGTAATGAATGACCACGGAGGCGTTTTTGAGGTTAACCAACCTCCCTGGAGGATTAGAAAGTTCCCAACCATATTACTATAAAACGTTACAAGTACGTTAGGTAATGAATGACCACGGAGGCGTTTTTGAGGTTAACCAACCTCCCTGTAGGATTAGAAAGTTCCTAACCATATTACTACAAAACGTTACAAGTACGTTAGGTAATGAATGACCACGGAGGCGTTTTTGAGGTTAACCAACCTCCCTGGAGGATTAGAAAGTTCCCAACCATATTACTACAAAACGTTACAAGTACATTAGGTAATGAATGACCACGGAGGCGTTTTGGAGGTTGACCAACCTCCCGGGACGATTATAAAGTTGCCAACCATATTAGTGCAAAACCTTACAAGTACGTTAGGTAATGAATGACCACGGAGGCGTTTTTGAGGTTAACCAACCTCCCTGGAGGATTAGAAAGTTCCTAACCATATTACTACAAAACCTTACAAGTACGTTAGGTAATGAAGACCGCGGAGGCGTTTTGGAGGTTGACCAACCTCCCGGGACGATTATAAAGTTGCCAACCATATTAGTGCAAAACCTTACAAGTACGTTAGGTAATGAATAACCACGGAGGCGTTTTTGAGGTTAACCAACCTCCCTGTAGGATTAGAAAGTTCCTAACCATATTACTACAAAACGTTACAAGTACGTTAGGTAATGAATGACCACGGAGGCGTTTTTGAGGTTAACCAACCTCCCTGGAGGATTAGAAAGTTCCCAACCATATTACTATAAAACGTTACGAGTACGTTAGGTAATGAATGACCACGGAGGCGTTTTTGAGGTTAACCAACCTCCCTGGAGGATTAGAAAGTTCCCAACCATATTACTATAAAACGTTACGAGTACGTTAGGTAATGAATGACCACGGAGGCGTATTTGAGGTTAACCAACCTCCCTGGAGGATTAGAAAGTTCCCAACCATATTACTACAAAACGTTACAAGTACGTTAGGTAATGAATGACCACGGAGGCGTTTTTGAGGTTAACCAACCTCCCTGTAGGATTAGAAAGTTCCTAACCATATTACTACAAAACGTTACAAGTACGTTAGGTAATGAATGACCACGGAGGCGTTTTTGAGGTTAACCAACCTCCCTGTAGGATTAGAAAGTTCCTAACCATATTACTACAAAACGTTACAAGTACGTTAGGTAATGAATGACCACGGAGGCGTTTTTGAGGTTAACCAACCTCCCTGTAGGATTAGAAAGTTCCCAACCATATTACTACAAAACGTTACGAGTACGTTAGGTAATGAATGACCACGGAGGCGTTTTTGAGGTTAACCAACCTCCCTGGAGGATTAGAACGTTCCCAACCATATTACTACAAAACGTTACAAGTACGTTAGGTAATGAATGACCACGGAGGCGATTTGAGGTTAACCAACCTCCCTGTAGGATTAGAAAGTTCCTAACCATATTACTACAAAACGTTACAAGTACGTTAGGTAATGAATGACCACGGAGGCGTTTTTGAGGTTAACCAACCTCCCTGTAGGATTAGAAAGTTCCTAACCATATTACTACAAAACGTTACGAGTACGTTAGGTAATGAATGACCACGGAGGCGATTTGAGGTTAACCAACCTCCCTGTAGGATTAGAAAGTTCCTAACCATATTACTACAAAACGTTACAAGTACGTTAGGTAATGAATGACCACGGAGGCGTTTTGAGGTTAACCAACCTCCCTGTAGGATTAGAAAGTTCCTAACCATATTACTACAAAACGTTACAAGTACGTTAGGTAATGAATGACCACGGAGGCGTTTTTGAGGTTAACCAACCTCCCTGTAGGATTAGAAAGTTCCTAACCATATTACTACAAAACGTTACAAGTACGTTAGGTAATGAATGACCACGGAGGCGATTTGAGGTTAAGCAACCTCCCTGGAGGATTAGAAAGTTCCTAACCATATTACTACAAAACGTTACAAGTACGTTAGGTAATGAATGACCACGGAGGCGTTTTTGAGGTTAACCAACCTCCCTGGAGGATTAGAAAGTTCCCAACCATATTACTATAAAACCTTACAAGTACGTTAGGTAATGAAGACCGCGGAGGCGTTTTGGAGGTTGACCAACCTCCCGGGACGATTATAAAGTTGCCAACCATATTAGTGCAAAACCTTACAAGTACGTTAGGTAATGAATAACCACGGAGGCGTTTTTGAGGTTAACCAACCTCCCTGTAGGATTAGAAAGTTCCTAACCATATTACTACAAAACGTTACAAGTACGTTAGGTAATGAATGACCACGGAGGCGTTTTTGAGGTTAACCAACCTCCCTGGAGGATTAGAAAGTTCCCAACCATATTACTATAAAACGTTACAAGTACGTTAGGTAATGAATGACCACGGAGGCGTTTTTGAGGTTAACCAACCTCCCTGTAGGATTAGAAAGTTCCTAACCATATTACTACAAAACGTTACAAGTACGTTAGGTAATGAATGACCACGGAGGCGTTTTTGAGGTTAACCAACCTCCCTGTAGGATTAGAAAGTTCCTAACCATATTACTACAATACGTTACCAGTAAATTAGGTAATGAATGACCACGGAGACGTTTTTGAGGTTAACCAACCTCCCTGTAGGATTAGAAAGTTCCTAACCATATTACTACAAAACGTTACGAGTACGTTAGGTAATGAATGACCACGGAGGCGATTTGAGGTTAAGCAACCTCCCTGGAGGATTAGAAAGTTCCTAACCATATTACTACAAAACGTTACAAGTACGTTAGGTAATGAATGACCACGGAGGCGATTTGAGGTTAACCAACCTCCCTGTAGGATTAGAAAGTTCCCAACCATATTACTACAAAACGTTACAAGTACGTTAGGTAATGAATGACCACGGAGGCGATTTGAGGTTAAGCAACCTCCCTGGAGGATTAGAAAGTTCCCAACCATATAACTACAAAACGTTACGAGTACGTTAGGTAATGAATGACCACGGAGGCGATTTGAGGTTAACCAACCTCCCTGTAGGATTAGAAAGTTCCCAACCATATTACTACAAAACGTTACGAGTACGTTAGGTAATGAATGACCACGGAGGCGATTTGAGGTTAAGCAACCTCCCTGGAGGATTAGAAAGTTCCTAACCATATTACTACAAAACGTTACCAGTACATTAGGTAATGAATGACCACGGAGGCGTTTTTGAGGTTAACCAACCTCCCTGGAGGATTAGAAAGTTCCCAACCATATTACTATAAAACGTTACAAGTACGTTAGGTAATGAATGACCACGGAGGCGTTTTTGAGGTTAACCAACCTCCCTGTAGGATTAGAAAGTTCCTAACCATATTACTACAAAACGTTACAAGTACGTTAGGTAATGAATGACCACGGAGGCGTTTTTGAGGTTAACCAACCTCCCTGTAGGATTAGAAAGTTCCTAACCATATTACTACAATACGTTACCAGTAAATTAGGTAATGAATGACCACGGAGACGTTTTTGAGGTTAACCAACCTCCCTGTAGGATTAGAAAGTTCCTAACCATATTACTACAAAACGTTACGAGTACGTTAGGTAATGAATGACCACGGAGGCGATTTGAGGTTAAGCAACCTCCCTGGAGGATTAGAAAGTTCCTAACCATATTACTACAAAACGTTACAAGTACGTTAGGTAATGAATGACCACGGAGGCGATTTGAGGTTAACCAACCTCCCTGTAGGATTAGAAAGTTCCCAACCATATTACTACAAAACGTTACAAGTACGTTAGGTAATGAATGACCACGGAGGCGATTTGAGGTTAAGCAACCTCCCTGGAGGATTAGAAAGTTCCCAACCATATAACTACAAAACGTTACGAGTACGTTAGGTAATGAATGACCACGGAGGCGATTTGAGGTTAACCAACCTCCCTGTAGGATTAGAAAGTTCCCAACCATATTACTACAAAACGTTACGAGTACGTTAGGTAATGAATGACCACGGAGGCGATTTGAGGTTAAGCAACCTCCCTGGAGGATTAGAAAGTTCCTAACCATATTACTACAAAACGTTACCAGTACATTAGGTAATGAATGACCACGGAGGCGTTTTTGAGGTTAACCAACCTCCCTGTAGGATTAGAAAGTTCCTAACCATATTACTACAAAACGTTACGAGTACGTTAGGTAATGAATGACCACGGAGAAGATTTGAGGTTAAGCAACCTCCCTGGAGGATTAGAAAGTTCCTAACCATATTACTACAAAACGTTACAAGTACGTTAGGTAATGAATGACCACGGAGGCGATTTGAGGTTAACCAACCTCCCTGTAGGATTAGAAAGTTCCCAACCATATTACTACAAAACGTTACAAGTACGTTAGGTAATGAATGACCACGGAGGCGTTTTTGAGGTTAACCA
The DNA here is from genome assembly GCA_036971475.1 of Prosapia bicincta. Lineage (NCBI taxonomy): Eukaryota > Metazoa > Arthropoda > Insecta > Hemiptera > Cercopidae > Prosapia > Prosapia bicincta. The sequence continues at coordinate 1,106,805 of JBAIZL010000115.1, read as the reverse complement.
ACCTCCCTGTAGGATTAGAAAGTTCCTAACCATATTACTACAAAACCTTACAAGTACGTTAGGTAATGAATAACCACGGAGGCGTTTTTGAGGTTAAGCAACCTCCCTGGAGGATTAGAAAGTTCCTAACCATATTACTACAAAACGTTACAAGTACGTTAGGTAATGAATGACCACGGAGGCGTTTTTGAGGTTAACCAACCTCCCTGGAGGATTAGAAAGTTCCTAACCATATTACTACAAAACCTTACAAGTACGTTAGGTAATGAAGACCGCGGAGGCGTTTTGGAGGTTGACCAACTTCCCGGGACGATTATAAAGTTGCCAACCATATTAGTGCAAAACCTTACAAGTACGTTAGGTAATGAATAACCACGGAGGCGTTTTTGAGGTTAACCAACCTCCCTGTAGGATTAGAAAGTTCCTAACCATATTACTACAAAACGTTACAAGTACGTTAGGTATTGAATGACCACGGAGGCGTTTTTGAGGTTAACCAACCTCGCTGGAGGATTAGAAAGTTCCCAACCATATTACTATAAAACGTTACAAGTACGTTAGGTAATGAATGACCACGGAGGCGTTTTTGAGGTTAACCAACCTCCCTGTAGGATTAGAAAGTTCCTAACCATATTACTACAAAACGTTACAAGTACGTTAGGTAATGAATGACCACGGAGGCGTTTTTGAGGTTAACCAACCTCCCTGTAGGATTAGAAAGTTCCTAACCATATTACTACAAAACGTTACAAGTACGTTAGGTAATGAATGACCACGGAGGCGTTTTTGAGGTTAACCAACCTCCCTGGAGGATTAGAAAGTTCCCAACCATATTACTATAAAACGTTACAAGTACGTTAGGTAATGAATGACCACGGAGGCGTTTTTGAGGTTAACCAACCTCCCTGGAGGATTAGAAAGTTCCCAACCATATTACTATAAAACGTTACAAGTACGTTACGTAATGAATGACCACGGAGGCGTTTTTGAGGTTAACCAACCTCCCTGGAGGATTAGAAAGTTCCCAACCATATTACTATAAAACGTTACAAGTACGTTAGGTAATGAATGACCACGGAGGCGTTTTTGAGGTTAACCAACCTCCCTGTAGGATTAGAAAGTTCCTAACCATATTACTACAAAACGTTACAAGTACGTTAGGTAATGAATGACCACGGAGGCGTTTTTGAGGTTAACCAACCTCCCTGGAGGATTAGAAAGTTCCCAACCATATTACTACAAAACGTTACAAGTACATTAGGTAATGAATGACCACGGAGGCGTTTTGGAGGTTGACCAACCTCCCGGGACGATTATAAAGTTGCCAACCATATTAGTGCAAAACCTTACAAGTACGTTAGGTAATGAATGACCACGGAGGCGTTTTTGAGGTTAACCAACCTCCCTGGAGGATTAGAAAGTTCCTAACCATATTACTACAAAACCTTACAAGTACGTTAGGTAATGAAGACCGCGGAGGCGTTTTGGAGGTTGACCAACCTCCCGGGACGATTATAAAGTTGCCAACCATATTAGTGCAAAACCTTACAAGTACGTTAGGTAATGAATAACCACGGAGGCGTTTTTGAGGTTAACCAACCTCCCTGTAGGATTAGAAAGTTCCTAACCATATTACTACAAAACGTTACAAGTACGTTAGGTAATGAATGACCACGGAGGCGTTTTTGAGGTTAACCAACCTCCCTGGAGGATTAGAAAGTTCCCAACCATATTACTATAAAACGTTACGAGTACGTTAGGTAATGAATGACCACGGAGGCGTTTTTGAGGTTAACCAACCTCCCTGGAGGATTAGAAAGTTCCCAACCATATTACTATAAAACGTTACGAGTACGTTAGGTAATGAATGACCACGGAGGCGTTTTTGAGGTTAACCAACCTCCCTGGAGGATTAGAAAGTTCCCAACCATATTACTACAAAACGTTACAAGTACGTTAGGTAATGAATGACCACGGAGGCGTTTTTGAGGTTAACCAACCTCCCTGTAGGATTAGAAAGTTCCTAACCATATTACTACAAAACGTTACAAGTACGTTAGGTAATGAATGACCACGGAGGCGTTTTTGAGGTTAACCAACCTCCCTGTAGGATTAGAAAGTTCCTAACCATATTACTACAAAACGTTACAAGTACGTTAGGTAATGAATGACCACGGAGGCGTTTTTGAGGTTAACCAACCTCCCTGGAGGATTAGAAAGTTCCTAACCATATTACTACAAAACGTTACAAGTACGTTAGGTAATGAATGACCACGGAGGCGTTTTTGAGGTTAACCAACCTCCCTGTAGGATTAGAAAGTTCCCAACCATATTACTACAAAACGTTACGAGTACGTTAGGTAATGAATGACCACGGAGGCGTTTTTGAGGTTAACCAACCTCCCTGGAGGATTAGAACGTTCCCAACCATATTACTACAAAACGTTACGAGTACGTTAGGTAATGAATGACCACGGAGGCGTTTTTGAGGTTAACCAACCTCCCTGGAGGATTAGAAAGTTCCTAACCATATTACTACAAAACGTTACGAGTACGTTAGGTAATGAATGACCACGGAGGCGTTTTTGAGGTTAACCAACCTCCCTGGAGGATTAGAAAGTTCCCAACCATATTACTACAAAACGTTACAAGTACGTTAGGTAATGAATGACCACGGAGGCGTTTTTGAGGTTAACCAACCTCCCTGTAGGATTAGAAAGTTCCTAACCATATTACTACAAAACGTTACAAGTACGTTAGGTAATGAATGACCACGGAGGCGTTTTTGAGGTTAACCAACCTCCCTGTAGGATTAGAAAGTTCCTAACCATATTACTACAAAACGTTACAAGTACGTTAGGTAATGAATGACCACGGAGGCGTTTTTGAGGTTAACCAACCTCCCTGGAGGATTAGAAAGTTCCTAACCATATTACTACAAAACGTTACAAGTACGTTAGGTAATGAATGACCACGGAGGCGTTTTTGAGGTTAACCAACCTCCCTGTAGGATTAGAAAGTTCCTAACCATATTACTACAAAACGTTACGAGTACGTTAGGTAATGAATGACCACGGAGGCGATTTGAGGTTAAGCAACCTCCCTGGAGGATTAGAAAGTTCCTAACCATATTACTACAAAACGTTACAAGTACGTTAGGTAATGAATGACCACGGAGGCGTTTTTGAGGTTAACCAACCTCCCTGGAGGATTAGAAAGTTCCCAACCATATTACTATAAAACCTTACAAGTACGTTAGGTAATGAAGACCGCGGAGGCGTTTTGGAGGTTGACCAACCTCCCGGGACGATTATAAAGTTGCCAACCATATTAGTGCAAAACCTTACAAGTACGTTAGGTAATGAATAACCACGGAGGCGTTTTTGAGGTTAACCAACCTCCCTGTAGGATTAGAAAGTTCCTAACCATATTACTACAAAACGTTACAAGTACGTTAGGTAATGAATGACCACGGAGGCGTTTTTGAGGTTAACCAACCTCCCTGGAGGATTAGAAAGTTCCCAACCATATTACTATAAAACGTTACAAGTACGTTAGGTAATGAATGACCACGGAGGCGTTTTTGAGGTTAACCAACCTCCCTGGAGGATTAGAAAGTTCCCAACCATATTACTATAAAACGTTACAAGTACGTTAGGTAATGAATGACCACGGAGGCGTTTTTGAGGTTAACCAACCTCCCTGGAGGATTAGAAAGTTCCCAACCATATTACTATAAAACGTTACAAGTACGTTAGGTAATGAATGACCACGGAGGCGTTTTTGAGGTTAACCAACCTCCCTGTAGGATTAGAAAGTTCCTAACCATATTACTACAAAACGTTACAAGTACGTTAGGTAATGAATGACCACGGAGGCGTTTTTGAGGTTAACCAACCTCCCTGTAGGATTAGAAAGTTCCTAACCATATTACTACAAAACGTTACCAGTACATTAGGTAATGAATGACCACGGAGGCGTTTTTGAGGTTAACCAACCTCCCTGTAGGATTAGAAAGTTCCTAACCATATTACTACAAAACGTTACGAGTACGTTAGGTAATGAATGACCACGGAGGCGATTTGAGGTTAAGCAACCTCCCTGGAGGATTAGAAAGTTCCTAACCATATTACTACAAAACGTTACAAGTACGTTAGGTAATGAATGACCACGGAGGCGTTTTTGAGGTTAACCAACCTCCCTGGAGGATTAGAAAGTTCCTAACCATATTACTACAAAACCTTACAAGTACGTTAGGTAATGAAGACCGCGGAGGCGTTTTGGAGGTTGACCAACCTCCCGGGACGATTATAAAGTTGCCAACCATATTAGTGCAAAACCTTACAAGTACGTTAGGTAATGAATAACCACGGAGGCGTTTTTGAGGTTAACCAACCTCCCTGTAGGATTAGAAAGTTCCTAACCATATTACTACAAAACGTTACAAGTACGTTAGGTAATGAATGACCACGGAGGCGTTTTTGAGGTTAACCAACCTCCCTGGAGGATTAGAAAGTTCCCAACCATATTACTATAAAACCTTACAAGTACGTTAGGTAATGAAGACCGCGGAGGCGTTTTGGAGGTTGACCAACCTCCCGGGACGATTATAAAGTTGCCAACCATATTAGTGCAAAACCTTACAAGTACGTTAGGTAATGAATAACCACGGAGGCGTTTTTGAGGTTAACCAACCTCCCTGTAGGATTAGAAAGTTCCTAACCATATTACTACAAAACGTTACAAGTACGTTAGGTAATGAATGACCACGGAGGCGTTTTTGAGGTTAACCAACCTCCCTGGAGGATTAGAAAGTTCCCAACCATATTACTATAAAACGTTACAAGTACGTTGAGTAATGAATGACCACGGAGGCGTTTTTGAGGTTAACCAACCTCCCTGTAGGATTAGAAAGTTCCTAACCATATTACTACAAAACGTTACAAGTACGTTAGGTAATGAATGACCACGGAGGCGTTTTTGAGGTTAACCAACCTCCCTGTAGGATTAGAAAGTTCCTAACCATATTACTACAAAACGTTACCAGTACATTAGGTAATGAATGACCACGGAGGCGTTTTTGAGGTTAACCAACCTCCCTGTAGGATTAGAAAGTTCCTAACCATATTACTACAAAACGTTACGAGTACGTTAGGTAATGAATGACCACGGAGGCGATTTGAGGTTAAGCAACCTCCCTGGAGGATTAGAAAGTTCCTAACCATATTACTACAAAACGTTACAAGTACGTTAGGTAATGAATGACCACGGAGGCGTTTTTGAGGTTAACCAACCTCCCTGGAGGATTAGAAAGTTCCTAACCATATTACTACAAAACCTTACAAGTACGTTAGGTAATGAAGACCGCGGAGGCGTTTTGGAGGTTGACCAACCTCCTGGGACGATTATAAAGTTGCCAACCATATTAGTGCAAAACCTTACAAGTACGTTAGGTAATGAATAACCACGGAGGCGTTTTTGAGGTTAACCAACCTCCCTGTAGGATTAGAAAGTTCTTAACCATATTACTACAAAACGTTACGAGTACGTTAGGTAATGAATGACCACGGAGGCGTTTTTGAGGTTAACCAACCTCCCTGGAGGATTAGAAAGTTCCCAACCATATTACTACAAAACGTTACGAGTACGTTAGGTAATGAATGACCACGGAGGCGTTTTTGAGGTTAACCAACCTCCCTGGAGGATTAGAAAGTTCCTAACCATATTACTACAAAACGTTACGAGTACGTTAGGTAATGAATGACCACGGAGGCGTTTTTGAGGTTAACCAACCTCCCTGGAGGATTAGAAAGTTCCCAACCATATTACTACAAAACGTTACAAGTACGTTAGGTAATGAATGACCACGGAGGCGTTTTTGAGGTTAACCAACCTCCCTGTAGGATTAGAAAGTTCCTAACCATATTACTACAAAACGTTACAAGTACGTTAGGTAATGAATGACCACGGAGGCGCTTTTGAGGTTAACCAACCTCCCTGTAGGATTAGAAAGTTCCTAACCATATTACTACAAAACGTTACAAGTACGTTAGGTAATGAATGACCACGGAGGCGTTTTTGAGGTTAACCAACCTCCCTGGAGGATTAGAAAGTTCCCAACCATATTACTATAAAACGTTACAAGTACGTTAGGTAATGAATGACCACGGAGGCGTTTTTGAGGTTAACCAACCTCCCTGGAGGATTAGAAAGTTCCCAACCATATTACTATAAAACGTTACAAGTACGTTAGGTAATGAATGACCACGGAGGCGTTTTTGAGGTTAACCAACCTCCCTGGAGGATTAGAAAGTTCCCAACCATATTACTATAAAACGTTACAAGTACGTTAGGTAATGAATGACCACGGAGGCGTTTTTGAGGTTAACCAACCTCCCTGTAGGATTAGAAAGTTCCTAACCATATTACTACAAAACGTTACAAGTACGTTAGGTAATGAATGACCACGGAGGCGTTTTTGAGGTTAACCAACCTCCCTGGAGGATTAGAAAGTTCCCAACCATATTACTACAAAACGTTACAAGTACATTAGGTAATGAATGACCACGGAGGCGTTTTGGAGGTTGACCAACCTCCCGGGACGATTATAAAGTTGCCAACCATATTAGTGCAAAACCTTACAAGTACGTTAGGTAATGAATGACCACGGAGGCGTTTTTGAGGTTAACCAACCTCCCTGGAGGATTAGAAAGTTCCTAACCATATTACTACAAAACCTTACAAGTACGTTAGGTAATGAATGACCACGGAGGCGTTTTTGAGGTTAACCAACCTCCCTGGAGGATTAGAAAGTTCCCAACCATATTACTATAAAACGTTACAAGTACGTTAGGTAATGAATGACCACGGAGGCGTTTTTGAGGTTAACCAACCTCCCTGTAGGATTAGAAAGTTCCTAACCATATTACTACAAAACGTTACAAGTACGTTAGGTAATGAATGACCACGGAGGCGTTTTTGAGGTTAACCAACCTCCCTGTAGGATTAGAAAGTTCCTAACCATATTACTACAATACGTTACCAGTAAATTAGGTAATGAATGACCACGGAGACGTTTTTGAGGTTAACCAACCTCCCTGTAGGATTAGAAAGTTCCTAACCATATTACTACAAAACGTTACGAGTACGTTAGGTAATGAATGACCACGGAGGCGATTTGAGGTTAAGCAACCTCCCTGGAGGATTAGAAAGTTCCTAACCATATTACTACAAAACGTTACAAGTACGTTAGGTAATGAATGACCACGGAGGCGATTTGAGGTTAACCAACCTCCCTGTAGGATTAGAAAGTTCCCAACCATATTACTACAAAACGTTACAAGTACGTTAGGTAATGAATGACCACGGAGGCGATTTGAGGTTAAGCAACCTCCCTGGAGGATTAGAAAGTTCCCAACCATATAACTACAAAACGTTACGAGTACGTTAGGTAATGAATGACCACGGAGGCGATTTGAGGTTAACCAACCTCCCTGTAGGATTAGAAAGTTCCCAACCATATTACTACAAAACGTTACGAGTACGTTAGGTAATGAATGACCACGGAGGCGATTTGAGGTTAAGCAACCTCCCTGGAGGATTAGAAAGTTCCTAACCATATTACTACAAAACGTTACCAGTACATTAGGTAATGAATGACCACGGAGGCGTTTTTGAGGTTAACCAACCTCCCTGTAGGATTAGAAAGTTCCTAACCATATTACTACAAAACGTTACGAGTACGTTAGGTAATGAATGACCACGGAGAAGATTTGAGGTTAAGCAACCTCCCTGGAGGATTAGAAAGTTCCTAACCATATTACTACAAAACGTTACAAGTACGTTAGGTAATGAATGACCACGGAGGCGATTTGAGGTTAACCAACCTCCCTGTAGGATTAGAAAGTTCCCAACCATATTACTACAAAACGTTACAAGTACGTTAGGTAATGAATGACCACGGAGGCGTTTTTGAGGTTAACCAACCTCCCTGTAGGATTAGAAAGTTCCTAACCATATTACTACAAAACCTTACAAGTACGTTAGGTAATGAATAACCACGGAGGCGTTTTTGAGGTTAAGCAACCTCCCTGGAGGATTAGAAAGTTCCTAACCATATTACTACAAAACGTTACAAGTACGTTAGGTAATGAATGACCACGGAGGCGTTTTTGAGGTTAACCAACCTCCCTGGAGGATTAGAAAGTTCCTAACCATATTACTACAAAACCTTACAAGTACGTTAGGTAATGAAGACCGCGGAGGCGTTTTGGAGGTTGACCAACTTCCCGGGACGATTATAAAGTTGCCAACCATATTAGTGCAAAACCTTACAAGTACGTTAGGTAATGAATAACCACGGAGGCGTTTTTGAGGTTAACCAACCTCCCTGTAGGATTAGAAAGTTCCTAACCATATTACTACAAAACGTTACAAGTACGTTAGGTATTGAATGACCACGGAGGCGTTTTTGAGGTTAACCAACCTCGCTGGAGGATTAGAAAGTTCCCAACCATATTACTATAAAACGTTACAAGTACGTTAGGTAATGAATGACCACGGAGGCGTTTTTGAGGTTAACCAACCTCCCTGTAGGATTAGAAAGTTCCTAACCATATTACTACAAAACGTTACAAGTACGTTAGGTAATGAATGACCACGGAGGCGTTTTTGAGGTTAACCAACCTCCCTGTAGGATTAGAAAGTTCCTAACCATATTACTACAAAACGTTACAAGTACGTTAGGTAATGAATGACCACGGAGGCGTTTTTGAGGTTAACCAACCTCCCTGGAGGATTAGAAAGTTCCCAACCATATTACTATAAAACGTTACAAGTACGTTAGGTAATGAATGACCACGGAGGCGTTTTTGAGGTTAACCAACCTCCCTGGAGGATTAGAAAGTTCCCAACCATATTACTATAAAACGTTACAAGTACGTTAGGTAATGAATGACCACGGAGGCGTTTTTGAGGTTAACCAACCTCCCTGGAGGATTAGAAAGTTCCCAACCATATTACTATAAAACGTTACAAGTACGTTAGGTAATGAATGACCACGGAGGCGTTTTTGAGGTTAACCAACCTCCCTGTAGGATTAGAAAGTTCCTAACCATATTACTACAAAACGTTACAAGTACGTTAGGTAATGAATGACCACGGAGGCGTTTTTGAGGTTAACCAACCTCCCTGGAGGATTAGAAAGTTCCCAACCATATTACTACAAAACGTTACAAGTACATTAGGTAATGAATGACCACGGAGGCGTTTTGGAGGTTGACCAACCTCCCGGGACGATTATAAAGTTGCCAACCATATTAGTGCAAAACCTTACAAGTACGTTAGGTAATGAATGACCACGGAGGCGTTTTTGAGGTTAACCAACCTCCCTGGAGGATTAGAAAGTTCCTAACCATATTACTACAAAACCTTACAAGTACGTTAGGTAATGAAGACCGCGGAGGCGTTTTGGAGGTTGACCAACCTCCCGGGACGATTATAAAGTTGCCAACCATATTAGTGCAAAACCTTACAAGTACGTTAGGTAATGAATAACCACGGAGGCGTTTTTGAGGTTAACCAACCTCCCTGTAGGATTAGAAAGTTCCTAACCATATTACTACAAAACGTTACAAGTACGTTAGGTAATGAATGACCACGGAGGCGTTTTTGAGGTTAACCAACCTCCCTGGAGGATTAGAAAGTTCCCAACCATATTACTATAAAACGTTACGAGTACGTTAGGTAATGAATGACCACGGAGGCGTTTTTGAGGTTAACCAACCTCCCTGGAGGATTAGAAAGTTCCCAACCATATTACTATAAAACGTTACGAGTACGTTAGGTAATGAATGACCACGGAGGCGTTTTTGAGGTTAACCAACCACCCTGGAGGATTAGAAAGTTCCCAACCATATTACTACAAAACGTTACAAGTACGTTAGGTAATGAATGACCACGGAGGCGTTTTTGAGGTTAACCAACCTCCCTGTAGGATTAGAAAGTTCCTAACCATATTACTACAAAACGTTACAAGTACGTTAGGTAATGAATGACCACGGAGGCGTTTTTGAGGTTAACCAACCTCCCTGTAGGATTAGAAAGTTCCTAACCATATTACTACAAAACGTTACAAGTACGTTAGGTAATGAATGACCACGGAGGCGTTTTTGAGGTTAACCAACCTCCCTGGAGGATTAGAAAGTTCCTAACCATATTACTACAAAACGTTACAAGTACGTTAGGTAATGAATGACCACGGAGGCGTTTTTGAGGTTAACCAACCTCCCTGTAGGATTAGAAAGTTCCCAACCATATTACTACAAAACGTTACGAGTACGTTAGGTAATGAATGACCACGGAGGCGTTTTTGAGGTTAACCAACCTCCCTGGAGGATTAGAACGTTCCCAACCATATTACTACAAAACGTTACGAGTACGTTAGGTAATGAATGACCACGGAGGCGTTTTTGAGGTTAACCAACCTCCCTGGAGGATTAGAAAGTTCCTAACCATATTACTACAAAACGTTACGAGTACGTTAGGTAATGAATGACCACGGAGGCGTTTTTGAGGTTAACCAACCTCCCTGGAGGATTAGAAAGTTCCCAACCATATTACTACAAAACGTTACAAGTACGTTAGGTAATGAATGACCACGGAGGCGTTTTTGAGGTTAACCAACCTCCCTGTAGGATTAGAAAGTTCCTAACCATATTACTACAAAACGTTACAAGTACGTTAGGTAATGAATGACCACGGAGGCGTTTTTGAGGTTAACCAACCTCCCTGTAGGATTAGAAAGTTCCTAACCATATTACTACAAAACGTTACAAGTACGTTAGGTAATGAATGACCACGGAGGCGTTTTTGAGGTTAACCAACCTCCCTGGAGGATTAGAAAGTTCCTAACCATATTACTACAAAACGTTACAAGTACGTTAGGTAATGAATGACCACGGAGGCGTTTTTGAGGTTAACCAACCTCCCTGTAGGATTAGAAAGTTCCTAACCATATTACTACAAAACGTTACGAGTACGTTAGGTAATGAATGACCACGGAGGCGATTTGAGGTTAAGCAACCTCCCTGGAGGATTAGAAAGTTCCTAACCATATTACTACAAAACGTTACAAGTACGTTAGGTAATGAATGACCACGGAGGCGTTTTTGAGGTTAACCAACCTCCCTGGAGGATTAGAAAGTTCCCAACCATATTACTATAAAACCTTACAAGTACGTTAGGTAATGAAGACCGCGGAGGCGTTTTGGAGGTTGACCAACCTCCCGGGACGATTATAAAGTTGCCAACCATATTAGTGCAAAACCTTACAAGTACGTTAGGTAATGAATAACCACGGAGGCGTTTTTGAGGTTAACCAACCTCCCTGTAGGATTAGAAAGTTCCTAACCATATTACTACAAAACGTTACAAGTACGTTAGGTAATGAATGACCACGGAGGCGTTTTTGAGGTTAACCAACCTCCCTGGAGGATTAGAAAGTTCCCAACCATATTACTATAAAACGTTACAAGTACGTTGAGTAATGAATGACCACGGAGGCGTTTTTGAGGTTAACCAACCTCCCTGTAGGATTAGAAAGTTCCTAACCATATTACTACAAAACGTTACAAGTACGTTAGGTAATGAATGACCACGGAGGCGTTTTTGAGGTTAACCAACCTCCCTGTAGGATTAGAAAGTTCCTAACCATATTACTACAAAACGTTACCAGTACATTAGGTAATGAATGACCACGGAGGCGTTTTTGAGGTTAACCAACCTCCCTGTAGGATTAGAAAGTTCCTAACCATATTACTACAAAACGTTACGAGTACGTTAGGTAATGAATGACCACGGAGGCGATTTGAGGTTAAGCAACCTCCCTGGAGGATTAGAAAGTTCCTAACCATATTACTACAAAACGTTACAAGTACGTTAGGTAATGAATGACCACGGAGGCGTTTTTGAGGTTAACCAACCTCCCTGGAGGATTAGAAAGTTCCTAACCATATTACTACAAAACCTTACAAGTACGTTAGGTAATGAAGACCGCGGAGGCGTTTTGGAGGTTGACCAACCTCCTGGGACGATTATAAAGTTGCCAACCATATTAGTGCAAAACCTTACAAGTACGTTAGGTAATGAATAACCACGGAGGCGTTTTTGAGGTTAACCAACCTCCCTGTAGGATTAGAAAGTTCCTAACCATATTACTACAAAACGTTACGAGTACGTTAGGTAATGAATGACCACGGAGGCGTTTTTGAGGTTAACCAACCTCCCTGGAGGATTAGAAAGTTCCCAACCATATTACTACAAAACGTTACGAGTACGTTAGGTAATGAATGACCACGGAGGCGTTTTTGAGGTTAACCAACCTCCCTGGAGGATTAGAAAGTTCCTAACCATATTACTACAAAACGTTACGAGTACGTTAGGTAATGAATGACCACGGAGGCGTTTTTGAGGTTAACCAACCTCCCTGGAGGATTAGAAAGTTCCCAACCATATTACTACAAAACGTTACAAGTACGTTAGGTAATGAATGACCACGGAGGCGTTTTTGAGGTTAACCAACCTCCCTGTAGGATTAGAAAGTTCCTAACCATATTACTACAAAACGTTACAAGTACGTTAGGTAATGAATGACCACGGAGGCGCTTTTGAGGTTAACCAACCTCCCTGTAGGATTAGAAAGTTCCTAACCATATTACTACAAAACGTTACAAGTACGTTAGGTAATGAATGACCACGGAGGCGTTTTTGAGGTTAACCAACCTCCCTGGAGGATTAGAAAGTTCCCAACCATATTACTATAAAACGTTACAAGTACGTTAGGTAATGAATGACCACGGAGGCGTTTTTGAGGTTAACCAACCTCCCTGGAGGATTAGAAAGTTCCCAACCATATTACTATAAAACGTTACAAGTACGTTAGGTAATGAATGACCACGGAGGCGTTTTTGAGGTTAACCAACCTCCCTGGAGGATTAGAAAGTTCCCAACCATATTACTATAAAACGTTACAAGTACGTTAGGTAATGAATGACCACGGAGGCGTTTTTGAGGTTAACCAACCTCCCTGTAGGATTAGAAAGTTCCTAACCATATTACTACAAAACGTTACAAGTACGTTAGGTAATGAATGACCACGGAGGCGTTTTTGAGGTTAACCAACCTCCCTGGAGGATTAGAAAGTTCCCAACCATATTACTACAAAACGTTACAAGTACATTAGGTAATGAATGACCACGGAGGCGTTTTGGAGGTTGACCAACCTCCCGGGACGATTATAAAGTTGCCAACCATATTAGTGCAAAACCTTACAAGTACGTTAGGTAATGAATGACCACGGAGGCGTTGTTGAGGTTAACCAACCTCCCTGGAGGATTAGAAAGTTCCTAACCATATTACTACAAAACCTTACAAGTACGTTAGGTAATGAAGACCGCGGAGGCGTTTTGGAGGTTGACCAACCTCCCGGGACGATTATAAAGTTGCCAACCATATTAGTGCAAAACCTTACAAGTACGTTAGGTAATGAATAACCACGGAGGCGTTTTTGAGGTTAACCAACCTCCCTGTAGGATTAGAAAGTTCCTAACCATATTACTACAAAACGTTACAAGTACGTTAGGTAATGAATGACCACGGAGGCGTTTTTGAGGTTAACCAACCTCCCTGGAGGATTAGAAAGTTCCCAACCATATTACTATAAAACGTTACAAGTACGTTAGGTAATGAATGACCACGGAGGCGTTTTTGAGGTTAACCAACCTCCCTGTAGGATTAGAAAGTTCCTAACCATATTACTACAAAACGTTACAAGTACGTTAGGTAATGAATGACCACGGAGGCGTTTTTGAGGTTAACCAACCTCCCTGTAGGATTAGAAAGTTCCTAACCATATTACTACAAAACGTTACAAGTACGTTAGGTAATGAATGACCACGGAGGCGTTTTGGAGGTTGACCAACCTCCCGGGACGATTATAAAGTTGCCAACCATATTAGTGCAAAACCTTACAAGTACGTTAGGTAATGAATGACCGCGGAGGAGATTTGGAGGTTAACCGACGTCCTGGGACGATTAGATAATTGCCAACCTTATTATACCAAAAAAGAGAACCTGGTTTATTACTCGAATAAGTGACCTGGCGATCCCGAGGAACATGTCAGATATAGATTTGCTAAAATAAAAGTGCAAGGAAAGTCGCAAGAAAGAGGAACAAGGAAAAACGAATTAATGGAATATGCCATTAGGTCTATTAAAAGACGCACACCCGCAAGCTAGTGATAGTTTTAAATTAGAGATGAAATGGTTTTATGTTATCCAGTAGCATGAAAACCACAAAATGTAGCATATAAGCGCCTCTTAAGCGCGCGCGCGCTAACACAGAGAGAAAGAGAGAGAGAGAGAGAGAGAGAGAGAGAGTAAGAGAGAGAGAGAGAGAGAGAGAGAGACGGGGAGGGTAAGGGAGAGGGGGCAAATTATCTACAGGTTTGACTAAAATCGCCAGGCATTTATTGGTCCTTTAATACACTTTTTTTTAATAAAATTATTTCTGATAACGTTTCAAGCATGCATAATAATCTGTGTTCGAAAATACAATTCCAAAAGAGGAAACCTTCCACGAGGTATGAAATAGTTTTACAACACGAGACTAAAATTGTTGCGATGTTAATTATAAGGTGCTGTACACGACCCGTAACTAGAGGCCACATTTCCAAATCTTTCTTAAGAAAACCAGCATTTATATCGTTAGCTAGGAAGACTAGATACGATCCTAGGCTGTTCAATCGATCGATCAACTATTTGAAACTAACTCACTTATGAAATCAATAATTGATCGGTCTTTAGTTTCGTGGAGTCGAATCGTGAAATAGAATCACACGAATAACAAAATACAAACATATCTTTACACTGTATAGACTACATTTACCCATCTAGTTAATGCAACTAAATTATGGATTGAGGAAAGGTATGATACTATCAAAGGATGAAAAGTTTTAAATCATAACTGATGCAAGGGAAGTATAACTCATTTTTGTCTCAACTTTCGTGTAACACAGGTGTCTACAGATCGAGTGACGCTAATAAAACTACAACCGATATTTTTAATTACATAAGTATTTACGCACCTAGAAAAATGAATTAGTATAAATGTTATTTTTCACTCAACATAAATGTTTATTTTATTCATTCTTATTAAAACATGAATAGCGTTTGTAAAAGAACGTGGAAAGGCGCGTTAAATTTTAATTTGGTTACGATATGAAAATTGTTGATCAATGACTAATTATATCATCACACATGAGTTAATATAGTTATGTTTCATAATAAACACATCTATTTTATTTCTTAATATATTTTTTAAATTTTTTATTGTTTTATTATGAGGGGGTACACCAACACACCGCTTTCCGGTCAGCTAACCTGATATTCACGCATTGTTTTAGTTCCCATAGCAGTGGTAAAATATTTCAGGAAAATTATACCTCATGTGGGAACAATGGGCCTCTGATGAATACCTAGGAATGGTCGATCCAGTGACTTGAACGTTTCGGGGATTTTAATGATAGCGCCAGGCATGGATCAGTGACGTTTACTGGTGACTTTAGTACCGGTGACAAGGGATACTGAGACAGATCTGTATGTGCTAATAACTGGTGACGAAAGACAATGCCGGTGACATTATTATTAGGAAGTAACTGCAACACATACACTGGGGTAATAAATTATATAGTCTTATAAAAAACTACAAATTAACAGTTTATTTACAACAAAGGGTTTAATTACAAAATACAGTTTATTTACAGTATTGGATCATTGGATGTTTGTATTAAAAAACTGATTTTTCTGACTTTATCGAGATCTTTTGTCATTTAAAACGTAACCTTGCGAGAATAGTCGCTAGCAAGGCACAGATATGGCCAGTCCACACAAATATTGTTTCACTAGTTTGTATAACTAGGAGGTCTTTGCCCGTCATTGCAGTGGATCTTCCATTCTTTCTGGAGCAGGTTCCTCTAAGTAGTGATTCACTTCAATATTTGTTCGGAAAGACCATTTTATTTAAAAATAAACTCATACGGAATTAATAACAAACTATAGCGTCTATGGCACACAACACTATTCTGAAATGTGACTTGAATCGTCCACTTACTCATGAAGTAGATGAGTAGAAACAGTGACAGCGACCAATCAACCAATGAGACCCTCGGTAAAATATCAGTACCTATACATTCAGGACGGCGATATTTTGCCCAATCACAACAAAGAAAACCCCTCCTCCTTCATTCAACGATACTGCACGATGATCGGCGCCGGGAGCCCAGCCGTTAGAGTAGATCCAATAAAAGCGACATATAAACCAATGACAGACACGGTGAAATATCTGTAACTTTGCAGCAAATGACGCCGATGGGTGGCACCCGATCGATCCATTGTCACTCGAACATGCATTTTCCATACTTTGTCACTGGTACCACCAGCGACAAACGAATATCAGCGACAAAGTCTTCGGGCCAGAAATTGTGTATGTATGTGTGTGTGTGTGTGTGTGTGTGTGTGTGTGTGTGTGTGTGTGTGTGTGTGTGTGTGTGTGTGTGTGTGTGTGTGTGTGTGTGTGTGTGTGTGTGTGTGTGTGTGTGTGTGTGTGTGTGTGTGTGTGTGTGTGGTGTGTGTGTGTGTGTGTGTGTGTGTGTGTGTGTGTGTGTGTGTGTGTGTGTGTGTGTGTGTGTGTGTGTGTGTGTGTGTGTGTGTGTGAGGGAGGGAAAGAGAGGTAGAATAACACACTGCTCCAGCAAAACAAAAAAACATACTTCTACACAGTTTTTAAACTAGGGTATCTAGAATTCGTCACCTTTCCACTGCCTTTCGTTACGGATTGTTTCCACTCCGGTAGCACTTTTAAATTACAATTGAAATCATCAAAGCAACCGCCTGACCGAAAACGTGTAGAGCATTCTGAAATATGATGTAAAAGCCTGCAGAGGCCACATTTAGATGGAACTAGTTCAATGGAACTTTGAAACCAACCTGTTTCTGTGAGAACTGTTTAAATAATAATTACCTAATTACATCGTACCGATGCTAAACAAGCCCTGAACAAGTTGAAGTCTCACTGGGTATGACAAAGTGCGCATTGTAGCCAAGTGGGTAAAGCAAGCAAGACACGATCTTCGATGACTCAGTTTCAGGTCAACCTTACTTTGGTCATGCGCGTAAGTGCAGCCTATTACGGGCATTATAAGCACAGTAACGCACAGAGAGACCTCTAATGCTACAGTGGGAAAGTGCGCATTGCTCTATCGATATCAAGGCACTTAACCTTCGCGTTAACTCAAATGCGATTCAGGTTTTTTAAAAAACGTTTATACGCCCAAAAAAACAATGTTACTCTGTTTCTAAGTCACACCTTTACGCTAGGACAATTACTACCAATAGTGCAAACACCCTTTGCTAGGCTATTTAAGGAGGGGATAAATACAAAAACCTGAGTCTGTGTAGAGAGCTGGTAGATACGTTATTTGTGTAAATCTTACGAAACCTTCAGTAAGATAATGTTTACTAAAAGGAAGCACTAACACTGCAGCAAGAGGAAGACGACAGCGTTATAGTGCTTAGGTGGAACAAGAGAGCGGGGAAGCAAGTCGAACATCTATTCACACACAACTTTAGCATTAATTATTCAGCAAATCATTAATACTAGATAAAATGACTCGTTTCCGGTGCATCCAAAATAAAAGCAACAGAAATGTTCTTTAACAGGAAAATCGACACCAGTTGTAATGAGGCACTTAAATTGCTGCGTGGGAGTACAATTTAAGTTTTGAAAATGGAGTCATTCCGAAACGCGTCAACAGAGGAAAATACTGTTATCTTAGGAGGGGCAGAAAAATGTACTGAAATATATAGAAATATTCCTAACAGAAATGGAGATAAGTATATTGGAAGTTTCTTCTTAATTTTAATACATTCTAAATTTAAAGAATCCTTAATAAAAATAGTTTAATTTATCAAATGCCAGATCTTGGCATTCCTGCCATTTTCCTCCTAGCCTCCCAGTAGAGACAATGCTGGCTTCGCTCTTCCACACCTAGCAATGCTGTGCAATCCCGAAGATGTGGAGCATCCATCTCTTGACAGTTGCACAAAGGCCAAATATCTGCGAGACAATGCTGGCTTCGCTCTTCCACACCTAGCAATGCTGTGCAATCCCGAAGATGTGGAGCATCCATCTCTTGACAGTTGCACAAAGGCCAAATATCTGAGGCTGCCAATCCGATTTTATATATTTGGACTTGCAGATAGTCATGGCCCGTAAGCATTCTGAATCTGGCAACAGCTTCCACTCTAGGTAATGAATATTACATTTAAATAACTGTGTAATCTGTGGTATACGTCAAGATTATGAGCCCATATGCATGAAGGAAATATCAATGTTTTCAGACAATATTTAAACTTTCATTTTTAAACCATGTTTCTACAAATACAAATCTGATACTTGAAAGTTTGTTAAGATCATCCTCAATAACACGGATGTTATCATGGATACATGTATGTAGCATGTTACATGTAGTCGTACTGCTCCCTGCTCATTAGAATCTTACTAATGGTAAATCTACCGTCAGACCACTAGAGTCGTACTGCTCCCTGCTCATTAGAATCTTACTAATGGTAAATCTACCGTCAGACCACTAGAGTCGTACTGCTCCCCGCTCATTAGAATCTTACTAATGGTAAATCTACCGTCAGACCACTAGAGTCGTACTGCTCCCCGCTCATTAGAATCTTACTAATGGTAAATCTACCGTCAGACCACTAGAGTCGTACTGCTCATTAGAATCTTACTAATGGTAAATCTACCGTCAGACCACTAGAGTCGTACTGCTCCCTGCTCATTAGAATCTTACTAATGGTAAATCTACCGTCAGACTACTAGATTCGTACTGCTCCCTGCTCATTAGAATCTTACTAATGGTAAATCTACCGTCAGACCACTAGAGTCGTACTGCTCCCCGCTCATTAGAATCTTACTAATGGTAAATCTACCGTCAGACCACTAGAGTCGTACTGCTCCCTGCTCATTAGAATCTTACTAATGGTAAATCTACCGTCAGACCACTAGAGTCGTACTAGTCCCTGCTCATTAGAATCTTACTAATGGTAAATCTACCGTCAGACTACTAGATTCGTACTGCTCCCTGCTCATTAGAATCTTACTAATGGTAAATCTACCGTCAGACCACTAGAGTCGTATTGCTCCCTGCTCATTAGAATCTTACTAATGGTAAATCTACCGTCAGACTACTAGAGTCGTACTGCTCCCTGCTCATTAGAATCTTACTAATGGTAAATCTACCGTCAGACCACTAGAGTCGTACTGCTCCCTGCTCATTAGAATCTTACTAATGGTAAATTTACCGTCAGACCACTAGAGTCGTACTGCTCCCTGCTCATTAGAATCTTACTAATGGTAAATCTACCGTCAGACCACTAGAGTAGTACTGCTCCCTGCTCATTAGAATCTTACTAATGGTAAATCTACCGTCAGACCACTAGAGTAGTACTGCTCCCTGCTCATTAGAATCTTACTAATGGTAAATTTACCTCAGACCACTGGAGTCGTACTGCTCCCTGCTCATTAGAATCTTACTAATGGTAAATCTACCGTCAGACCACTAGAGTAGTACTGCTCCCTGCTCATTAGAATCTTACTAATGGTAAATTTTCCTCAGACCACTGGAGTCGTACTGCTCCCTGCTCATTAGAATCTTACTAATGGTAAATTTACCGTCAGACCACTAGAGTAGTACTGCTCCCTGCTCATTAGAATCTTACTAATGGTAAATTGACCGTCAGACCACTGGAGTCGTACTGCTCCCTGCTCATTAGAATCTTACTAATGGTAAATCTACCGTCAGATAACTGGAGTCGTACTAGACCCTGCTCATTAGAATCTTACTAATGGTAAATCTACCGTCAGACCACTAGAGTAGTACTGCTCCCTGCTCATTAAAATCTTACTAATGGTAAATCTACCGTCAGACCACTAGAGTAGTACTGCTCCCTGCTCATTAGAATCTTACTAATGGTAAATCTACCGTCAGATAACTGGAGTCGTACTAGACCCTGCTCATTAGAATCTTACTAATGGTAAATCTACCGTCAGACCACTAGAGTAGTACTGCTCCCTGCTCATTAAAATCTTACTAATGGTAAATCTACCGTCAGACCACTAGAGTCGTATTGCTCCCTGCTCATTAGAATCTTACTAATGGTAAATCTACCGTCAGACCACTGGAGTCGTACTGCTCCCTGCTCATTAGAATCTTACTAATGGTAAATCTACCGTCAGACCACTAGAGTCGTATTGCTCCCTGCTCATTAGAATCTTACCAATGGTAAATCTACCGTCAGGAATAATCGAAGAACACATAATACTGAACAAAATATATACGCCCAAGTGCATTTACAGTATTACTACTTCCTAATAATATTCATTAGATTTTTAAACAATATGGGAAAAATCACAATAATTTCGAAAGACCAACAACAAACACTAAACACACGTTTAATAAGCCTCTTGTAAACAGAATCGGACAGAACTTTGGTATAAAGCGTTTTGGAAATTTATAGGTCTAAATCAGAAGCTGCAATGGGATTTATTTGAAATGAAGAGAGAGGATAACCTTGTGATGTATTTGACTTGGGAACCATTTTGAAGATATTGGTATCTAAATATTCATTATGTTATCTATTTAAAGTCAAGGTCGCTCTCGGACAACAAGTCGTCACGGCTGGTCCGACTCGGCTGTCAGCTGATCTAACAGCGTGTGGACAGAGCACAAACATTTCGACAACTTTCACAAACATCTGTCGCTTTTCTACCGCAATAATTCGCCGTCCTAAAAGTGAAAACGAGTCAACAAGAATCCATTTTGAGAACGCTAGTTCTAACAATATGTTATACAAGTTTGAGACAGGACATAAGTCATACGAGATAATTTAACTAATGAAAACCTTTACATCAAATACAGGAAGTAAACCATATTAAGCGGACGGACGCCTCTGACCACGCGAGTCATACTTCTCCCATTACGAAGCGAGTAATAGGCCTTTCTTGGCCATCATTTATACGTTTTCCTACGCGGAGTTGTAACGGTTTGACACCTCCATTGATCCAACAACTTTACGTTACGGGAATACATGTATGTATCTATAGATCAAATTTATAAGCGGCACTGTCGTCATCCCTCATCGAGGCCAACACTTAGACAATCCTATTAGCACGCTTCCGTGAATGCCCTATTTACATTTGTTGCTATTTTTAATATATATTAAAAACTATTAATAAGTAACAAAATAATGAGTCAGCTGAAGTCTAAGTATCGATGTTTTGGAAAATGTCCGGCGAGCACCTCCAACCACCCTCCCCTCGTCCTCTCGCCACGACCTGTAGCCCTAAATGCCACCTTTCGCCAAGACCTCCAGCCCTAAATGCCATCTCTCGCCAAGATCTTCAGCCCCAAATGCCACCTCTCGCAAAGATCTCCAGCCCTAAATGCCACCTCTTGCAAAGACCTCCAGCCCTAAATGCCACCTTTCGCCAAGACCTCCAGCCCTAAATGCCACCTTTCGCCAAGACTTCCAGCCCTAAATGCCACCTCTCGCAAAGACCTCCAGCCCTAAATGCCACCTCTCGCCAAAACCTCCAGCCCTAAATGCCATCTCTCGCCAAGACCTCCAGCCCTAAATGCCACCTCTCGCCAAAATCTCCAGCCCTAAATGCCATCTCTCGCCAAGACCTCCAGCCCTAAATGCCACCTCTCGCCAAGACCTCCAGCCCTAAATGCCACCTCTCGCCAAGACCTCCAACTCTAAATGCCACCTCTCGCCAAGACCTCCAGCCCTAAATGCCACCTCTCGCCAAGACCTCCAGCCCTAAATGCCACCTCTCGCCAAGACCTTCAGCCCTAAATGCCACCTCTCGCCAAGATACGATAAAGCTCCCCCTCTTCATGCAGGGCCAACTGCATAAAATAATAGCAAAACCTGGAATCGAGTCTGATATTCGATACTAATTTACTGTTTAAAATAACCGAATATCGACCATGAAGTTGGCAAGATTCCAGGGCGCTTCTAAAGCACACATGTCTAACACATCACAGCGTGAAATTTACAAGTTGTCATTGTTATTTATGTTGTTACATTAATCCCGTAGCCTATAATTTGAATTTTCCATTAAAAATATTCAAGAACAAAGTGTATTGTAAAGCAAACTATAAAGCAGAATAGCCGAGATAGCTCTGCCTTCTATAAGCTTGTAAAGCTCCGCTTTTATCTACTCAGCTTGAAGGTTGTTGCCAATTTAAGGTTGAAAACTATTTCAATCTAAAATAAAGTGATTAATCAAGTTTCGCCGAACGTAGTGGCATACAAAATCCAAAGTTTGTACTCTGTTGGTTTTAGCAACATTTTTACATCTAGAACGAATTCTCCTTGAGGATTCCAGTTCGGAATCGAAATGTAAAGCAACGTTTTATACCAACAATAAATAGGTTGTTTCAGATTGTATTGGTAGTAACAAACTACGACTTAAAATTATAAAAATTCTTATCTGAGTTTAACATGATAATGAATGACAGAGCAAAACAAGAACAAACCTAAAGGAAAACGATTTCGCGTTATTAGGTTACTCTCACGCCACATACTTCATTAAAGTTGTAAACCCATTCATTTTCAACAATACGTAAAAAATTTAACAACACTCTAACGGCGAATATTTCAAATGCTGTTTGTTAACACAATATTATCAGCATTTCGATTACTTAAAGGCACATCTTGCGGTTGTTTTCAAGAATAGATTAACATACCGAGTTTGTTCCACAACGGTTGTAGGAAGGGTGTTCACACTAGTTGCTGAACAAGTAGCAGGGCCGCAACGAGAGCTGGATTACTCTGAAGGGTTATTGAGTTTCTTTTACATCTTTATCGGAAAAATATTTTAAATTGACAAACAGCTTTAAACACACACACACACACACACACACACACACACACACACACACACACACACACACACACACACACACACACACACACACACACACACACACACACACACACGCACGCACGCGCACACGCACGCACGCGCACACGCACGCACGCGCACGCACGCAAGAGCACGCACGCACACACACACGCGCGCGCGCGCACACACACGCGCGCGCACACACACAAACACGCACGCACACACACACACACACACACACACACACACACACACAAGCACACACGCACGCACGCACACACACACACGCACACACCCCCGCGCACGCACACACACACACACACTAGCAGTTGACGGGATATGGAGCGCATGAGAATGTTACACTGACGAAAGCTTCGAGCAAATAGTTAAACACATATTCTTATTACCGAAATCTATTTACGTTAATATTATTTCAAATTGTCATTGGAGAATTCAAATATTGTAACTTAAAAGCAGTTTTCTTGGAAAACGAGAGAGTTGAGAGTTTATGTCCTGGAACACACATATAAATATCTGTAAGGTGGTTAGGCGATGGTAGTATATCTTATATTTAGACCCCAAAATATAGGGACTATGTCTTACATCAAAGGGAAAGCAGTTGCCACCACGATGAAGACGTAGATTTTAACCAACTTTCAGAGTATTCCATATATATATATATACAGTATATATGTGTGTGTGCGCGTGTGTGTACATACTCGTAAATTTATAGTTGTGAATGTGAAAATTGAAAATGGAATTTTTTTTAAAGTTTGTTTTTTTGTGTTACATAAATTAATGCAGAAATATTGACTATTATTCAATTCCTTCTATTAGTTTACATTCTCTATATATATTGTGTTTAGATTACTTTTTATTTACCCAATCAAGATGAACTAAATTTTTATAAACTTTTAGTAGACGACACTTGATGTTAATATAGTATTTTCAAATATTTATTATTTATTTAAATTTAATAATAAATTCATTTTGGTTTTATATGGTAGACAAACTTTTCACAAAAGGGGCATGGTATGCAATACAGTTATTTCGTCCAATTTTCTTTAAATAAGAACATATGATTTCATAAATCAGCTGATTTTAAGTTAAAGGTTATGTGGTAGAACAGCTGTTTTAACCCATAGGTTATGTTATTGTAATTATTTAATAAAATGTAACTAAAATAAAATTTGTCTTTGTCGGCCTAAGTAGGAATTTACTCTAAAAGGTTTTGTTTATATTATGTTTCCATGGTTCCTTACCAGGACGCAAAGAGAGCGGTTTGTTCAGGTTATACTGTTAACAAACAGTATCTTGGCAACAGATTGCTTTTCACATTTAAATCTATCACAGTTCAGTGATCCGCAAAGGCGCCATATGGCGACAACTCTTGTAGTTACCAATAAAGGCAATGCATGAGAGTGAAAGCCGCCAGCATCTTGGCTATCTATGGTAGCAAATAGTACAAGTGTCCCATACTAAATGTTTGGACTCGCCACGAGTAGATACGTAACTGCAAATCCCCAGTCAACGGTTGCTGAATACCTGATTCATTTTCTGAGAGTGTTTTAGATAACACAAAAATATACAAATTAATGTGAAAAGGACGGTTTTATGGTATCTTTTATTTTTGTCACAAGTGTCATAATATTAAAATTGGAATTTTATTATAGTTTATACTATAACCTATAAACGTGAACACTCATATTTTAAATAATCTTTAAACAGTTTTCAATTGCTTTTATACAATTTTCTGCACCATAATTTAAAAGTGCAGGAAATAAAGATAAGTCCTACTTTGTAGTAGTTGAAAGTTTTGCAGATAGGTGGCTCTGAGTATTTAAAATGACGCGTGAGCCAACAGCCATACCACGTTGATTATACCGGTTCTCGTCTGGTAGGGATATTTACGGTGTATACACTTTTTCTGTCATAAATTGTAGTCCTGTGGTCAGAGTTTTATAATAGTGTTTCACGTATCATGAAGTTTTTTTTGCCAAAAGTGGTTGAGCATATACTGTCTCTAGCAATATTATTGGAAATTGTAGTGACGTAGTTCACAATTTCGCCAATAGATTGGTCAGACAGTCATAACATCTAAAACACATTATTTTTGTAGATGATCCAGTTGATTATGTAAGCAGTGTTTTGTACTTTGCAAGTCAACACACACAGGTCCAACGCCTGTGCCAACGATTTGCTTACAATGAAAGCTTATTTTCGATACGAAAGGACGACACGAGTTCCCTATCTGCGCCATAGCCGGCCCCGAACCTGTAACTAACTCTGACGAAATACGCAAAAAACACTTGGCCTCGAAGAACAGTTTACGTTTTTGTTGACGTTCTTTAACAATTATAAATGATTTACAAACACTATGTAAACAAAACTTGTAGAGACTTTAATTCTGAAGAGAATTATGTAAAATAGATCTATAATAGATACAGTCAAACATTAAAAAAGTTTTAATTAAATTTGAAAGACTATAAAAATAGGTTAAACGTATTTTTACCAAACATACTAGTAATTCTTTATACTGCAAAAACTACGTTAATTACTTTAAATATTTGAAAAAATTTTATAAACACGATAATCAACATTTTCCGTGTAATCAATTTTCACTAGTAAAACAAATCTATATTTAACAATAAGTGACAATTATTTACGTTATTTAAGAACTTTTATAGTAGATTGACAGTACTAACAGCTGATCAACAATTAAAATTATGTAGGCCTACTTGGAATATGTTATACTAAGGCAACTGGTGACGGCAACGCAACACAAACTTGAGTTGCTCCGGTCACGACATGCTGTAAACTCGTTGCTCAGTTGCCAGCAGTAATTGTTGTGTTGTGTATGCGTTTCTCAAGAGTGCTATCGTATTTAAATAATTATTATTTGTATTTTTTGTGTTTCTGTTTCTTTGAATAGTCTTTTATTATACTGCTATAGTATGTCAGAAAAACAAAATATTGCTGGTTCTGGGCATGATTTGTGTATCCAACAACTTCAAGACAATACGAATGATTAACAGCAATTTTTTCAAATATATAAAATCGGCGCTTGAACTATAAAATTTCATTTGTTTAAAAACTAATTTTTATTTCATTGTAATGTAACGTTATTTCAAGTTGTGCAATTATACATAAAAAGAAATACGTAAACGAGCAAGTGTTATTGTTAATCTTTCTCCTGCTGAAATCGGTTCTTGCCAATTATTTGTTTTGTTTTTTCCTTATGTTCTAAAATACATTATTTAAAAGGTAGTCGTAACTGCTTATGCTCATACGATA
Organism: Prosapia bicincta; assembly: GCA_036971475.1. Lineage (NCBI taxonomy): Eukaryota > Metazoa > Arthropoda > Insecta > Hemiptera > Cercopidae > Prosapia > Prosapia bicincta. Next base: position 1,080,470 of record JBAIZL010000115.1, on the reverse strand, counting down.
ATAATTAAAAAGTTGCATGGGTAATTTCGTGTATTTTGCACAGCAATGTATTGACTGTGTCTCGCATTAATAACGTTATAGAGGTATAAGCCTACACGGAATTGTCTTTTTATGTAACGTTTTTGTAGTTTCTTTCTTAAAATATAGACAATCTTCCTCTGATGACGACATAACTGACAACTAAAGTAGCAACTTTATATTAACAATCGTGTAAACCGACTAGCAACCTTTCCAATAGCAACTCAAGTTTACGTTGCGTTGCGATCACCTGTTGCTTTCTGTATGTCCCCAGCCTAAATCGTCTTACAGTTTAAGGAAGTGTGAATTTATATCAAAGTCAAAATACCGTTTCAGTCTTCTAATAATAGAACACGCAGTTACAATTTCCTGTAGCGGTATAGCAAAGGAAATGCGATAGCTGGTGATCCACATACAGAAGTGATTTGTGAAATGCTTGCTGATGAATCCCCAAACAGAACAAGTGGTTCAGCAGAATCACCGTATCGCAGGCTCAAGTACGAGGCGAATTGCGTATCACAATAGTTTATCACGAAACAAAGTGCGTACTAGATTTAAAAATTAATTCTAGCGTCTATTATCGGCCTATATTACAACATTCTCTTCAGAAATAAATTCTCTACAAGAGAAAGTTCAAACGATTTTCTTTAAATTTTGTTTGTTATAATTTAATTAAATAAAATTTATTCAATGATTGAGTCTGTTAACTGACCCATTTTACAACTTCTTGAATTTCGTAGTCCATTACGTTCGCTGAATCTTAATTAATCACTTAAACAATAGTTAATGACTATCCGAACTTTAAACCTTGTAAATTTGTTAAAACTTACTGAGACAAAACGTTTTCGATCGCTTATCAGTGTCTTCTGCTTAGAGATGTTGGGTCAAACGGTGACGGTTTTAAAGGCAGCTTTTCGATAGTATCAAAGAGTATGTGTGATGTATACTGTGTTTGTTCGTTTAATATGTTTGTACTTTGTGTTTTTGTGTGTCTGTAAATTTCATATTGTTCTAGTGTGTTGAGATGTCGTCCTTTTTTCTTGATGTGTAGGATTTCAAAAACATCCTTTTTTTGTTGTTGTATTTGATGCATAGGTTTTTTATTGTAAATGTCTGTGTATTTGTGTCCTTTTTTTATATGATTGTAAAATGTTGAGTTGGTGTTCTGTTTGTGTTCCTCGACTCTTTGTTTAAAACTGCGACCTGTTTGCCAAATGTAGAATTTGTTACATTTGTCGCAGTTTAGTTTGTATATAAGTGTATACAAGCCTGGTGCTTGTAGTTTATCTTTGTTGTTGGTGTCGTGTTGTGTTTTGTATTGTAACTTCTAATTAGTTTTGTATGCTATTTTGTATCCTATTTTTTGAAATTTACGGACTATTCTATTTAAAGTTTTGTTTATATATGGTAATGTGATGTATTTGTTTTCCCTGCCTGTAGTGTTAATTTTAGTGTTTTTTGTATTTTGTACATAGTTTGGCTATTATTGTGGTGATGTATCCATTTGTGTATGCTAAATATTTAATTGTGTCTAGATCTTTGTTTATGTTTTATGTGGCCATTGGGACTTCTTTAAGTCTATGGAGCATGGATCTGAAGGCAGCGTGTTTGTGTTGGATAGGGTGGTTTGAGGTGTTGTGTATAAGTGTGTCTGTCGTTGTAGGTTTCCTGTAAATGTTGAAGCTGTGTTTTTGTGTGTGGCTTTTTCTTATGGTTAGATCGAGGAAGTTTAGGTATCGGTTGGTTTCAATCTCTGAAGTGAAGTGGAGTTTTGGGTGTATTTTATTAGTGTAGGTGAGGAGTTTTTCGCATTGACGGAAGTTGTCTCTGCATAGTGCTATGATATCATCGACGTATCTGTGCCAGTAAATGATTTTGTGTGCGTGTGTATTGTTTGTGAGTATCTTGGTGTTTTCTATGCGTTGTAGGAAATTTTACAACATTCCCTTCATAATTAAATTATCTACAAGTTTTGTTAAGAAATTCTATTTAGTTTTTAATCATTTAACAAAGTAAATGAACTTCAAACCTAAAAACATGTCTTTTCCGACAGACGTTTGCGTATGTCGTCAGATACCTTATACACCACTATAGCTAAAGGTCTGGGCCTTGTTTAATTGTTTGTCCTGCAAATTTCAGTATGGCTCCATTGTAAAGATGTCTCTCTCCAGGTGTAACTCGTTAAGGAAGCGTTCTCAGACCTAAGTTTATATGGAAAATTCTGCAATAGTTTCCCCTGAGGGATAAGCCCTGAAGGTTTCCCTTTTTTTATGAAACACTATGTATGGGAAGTAATGCATAACAAATACAATACTTGTATAGTTGTCTTCGGTTGACATTTTCAGTATTTTAATAATATTCCTGAATGACTAGTTTAAAGATATGGCCTGAACGCTTCAGGTTGTCAGTCAGCTGAACACGTAGAACAGCGCTGTATTACTCAACTCTCTGACGCTGTAGGACGTGACTTATTGATGAGATAAAACCTGTGAGTAATAGCTATGACTGTTGATGTGATGCAGGGCCTTTTAGCTTTATGCAAGAATCGGATTCTGGCAGCCGCAGAATTTCGGGCGAGGTCATTCTATTATTAAATATTAGAACAAAGTAAGTACAAAACTGATGTGGGCTATAAAGTACACATGATCGATTGCGCATGCATTCTTTAGCCAACTAAAACCTACAGATTCAGAATTAAGGTTACATAAATTAAAACAGTCTTTAAATAAAATAATAGTAACTGAAACAAGGACTTGAGAAAACTACGAGCACAAAAACAAAACATGAACAGTAATGTAAGTTCGTTTCACGTCCAATAACTTTGTCCACTTTCACTGTTGTACAGTATATTCACGTTTACTAACTTTGTCCACTTTCACTGTTGTACAGTACATTCACGTTTACTAACTTTGTCCACTTTCACTGTTGTACAGTACATTCACGTTTACTAACTTTGTCCACTTTCACTGTTGTACAGTACATTCACGTTTACTAACTTTGTCCACTTTCACTGTTGTACAGTACATTCACGTTTACTAACTTTGTCCACTTTCAATGTTGTACAGTATATTCACGTTTACTAACTTTGTCCACTTTCACTGTTGTACAGTATATTCACGTTTACTAACTTTGTCCACTTTCACTGTTGCACAGTATATTCACGTTTACTAACTTTGTCCACTTTCACTGTTGTACAGTATATTCACGTTTACTAACTTTCTCCACTTTCACTGTTGTACAGTACATTCACGTTTACTAACTTTCTCCACTTTCACTGTTGTACAGTACATTCACGTTTACTAACTTTGTCCACTTTCACTGTTGTACATTATATATTTACGTTTACTAACTTTGTCCACTTTCACTGTTGTACAGTATATTCACGTTTACTAACTTTGTCCACTTTCATTGTTGTACAGTATATTCACGTTTACTAACTTTGTCCACATTCACTGTTGTACAGTATATTCACGTTTACTAACTTTCTCCACTTTCACTGTTGTACAGTATATTCACGTTTACTAACTTTGTCCACTTTCACTGTTGTACAGTACATTCACGTTTACTAACTTTGTCCACTTTCACTGTTGTACAGTATATTCACGTTTACTAACTTTGTCCACTTTCACTGTTGTACAGTACATTCACGTTTACTAACTTTGTCCACTTTCACTGTTGTACAGTACATTCACGTTTACTAACTTTGTCCACTTTCACTGTTGTACAGTACATTCACGTTTACTAACTTTGTCCACTTTCACTGTTGTACAGTACATTCACGTTTACTAACTTTGTCCACTTTCACTGTTGTACAGTATATTCACGTTTACTAACTTTGTCCACTTTCACTGTTGTACAGTATATTCACGTTTACTAACTTTGTCCACTTTCACTGTTGTACAGTACATTCACGTTTACTAACTTTGTCCACTTTCACTGTTGTACATTATATATTTACGTTTACTAACTTTGTCCACTTTCACTGTTGTAAAGTATAATCACGTTTACTAACTTTGTCCACTTTCACTGTTGTACAGTACATTCACGTTTACTAACTTTGTCCACTTTCACTGTTGTACAGTATATTCACGTTTAATAACTTTGTCCACTTTCACTGTTGTACAGTACATTCACGTTTACTAACTTTGTCCACTTTCACTGTTGTACAGTATATTCACGTTTACTAACTTTGTCCACTTTCACTGTTGTACAGTATATTCACGTTAACTAACTTTGTCCACTTTCACTGTTGCACAGTATATTCACGTTTACTAACTTTGTCCACTTTCACTGTTGTACAGTATATTCACGTTTACTAACTTTGTCCACTTTCACTGTTGTACAGTATATTCACGTTTACTAACTTTGTCCACTTTCACTGTTGTACAGTACATTCACGTTTACTAACTTTGTCCACTTTCACTGTTGTACATTATATATTTACGTTTACTAACTTTGTCCACTTTCACTGTTGTAAAGTATAATCACGTTTACTAACTTTGTCCACTTTCACTGTTGTACAGTACATTCACGTTTACTAACTTTGTCCACTTTCACTGTTGTACAGTATATTCACGTTTAATAACTTTGTCCACTTTCACTGTTGTACAGTATATTCACGTTTACTAACTTTGTCCACTTTCACTGTTGTTACAGTACATTCACGTTTACTAACTTTGTCCACTTTCACTGTTGTACAGTATATTCACGTTTACTAACTTTGTCCACTTTCACTGTTGTACAGTATATTCATGTTTACTAACTTTGTCCACTTTCACTGTTGTACAGTACATTCACGTTTACTAACTTTGTCCACTTTCACTGTTGTACAGTATATTCACGTTTACTAACTTTGTCCACTTTCACTGTCGTACAGTATATTCACGTTTACTAACTTTGTCCACTTTCACTGTTGTACAGTATATTCACGTTTACTAACTTTGTCCACTTTCACTGTTGTACAGTATATTCACGTTTACTAACTTTGTCCACTTTCACTGTTGTACAGTATATTCACGTTTACTAACTTTGTCCACTTTCACAGTTGTATATTCACGGTCATCAATTTTAACCACTTTCTCAGTTGCATATTCACGATTACTAACTTTGTAGACTTTCACTGCAATTTAAACTTGCACTTTAAAGATGGACATTTCCTCTACAAAAGAAGAATATTTTCTTTCCTTCTTCAATAATTAAAATTATTATGCATATCTAAAAATTTTAAGTAAAAACGTTATTAATGTAGTTTTGTTCACAATTCTATAAAGATAATTTGTCTGTCTGTTACTGACATATCGGGACCACCGATTTCAAGCCGATTGTAGTATTAAATTGTGATAGAAAAGGTAATTAGGAATATGTTATTGATATGAAACTGAAATTGACCTTGATAAAATGAGGATAATGTAAATGTGTGTCTCAATTGAGAATATTTCAAAATTATGCACAATCTTGGGACTTGAGCTATACTGAGTGAAATAATCTTGAAAAATATTTCAAATTTTACTCATAGGCAAAAGTATTACAGAAAATTACACTGAAGAACTCTTTTCACAAATAAACAGATTAAAAGCAATGATAAACTGTAGAGGAAAATAAATCAGCTTTTTATAGAGGTTGATATTTACTTCCTGTCTTTATTAATCTTAGTACCTAATATTTAAGTTATTACTTAACAACCTAGAAATTGCACTTCTAAACCTGGGAATCACAGCATAAGGAAATAGTTATATATTCTAATCAAAAACTTTGGTTACAACACATACACGGTAATTTCGTTGTTGAGATCTTTTCGTTGCACTAAATCTAACCCCAAAAGGGCTTTAGGGAGAAGTGCATTGTTAGGATAAATCTATTAAGGTCACATCCAAGTGAGAGTTGTTGGCAGGTTTTTCCTGTTGGAACGGTAAATAGGTTAACTCCCTCAACGGGCTGGTCGTCAAAATTATTTCGAAAAATGTCAAGGACCATCTAATTTGTATCTGGTTTTGTGCGCAGAATTAAAAAAAAAATTAACAAATTGGAGAACAGTCGTATCCATCTGGAATAGGATTATTCTTGGCAATCCCGTAGCACAAGGATTTTCTGCTTGAAAAGAAATGTAACTAATACAAATTGAACTTTTTTTAATTAACCAGGGAAGAAACAAATTATAACTTGTCAGGTTAGGTTAAATGATCAGTATATTTGTTTACATGCGAACGACATTTCAGGCCTTTTTATAAAAGATTTATACAGTTGAAGCAAGTAATAGAGAGACAGTTTTTAAAGTCAATTCCTATTTTGTCAACAGAGAAAAATTTTATTTTAGTTACTTTTTATTAAATAGTTACAATTAATATAAATAAAGGAACATAACCTATGCGTTGAAACAGCTGTTCTACTACATAACCTATAACACAAAAAAATTGTTTTATGAAATCATATGTCATCACTTATTTTAAGCCAGATGGGTAGTAAAAACTATATTGCACACCTTGCGCCTTTTGTGAAAAGTTTTCAAGTGTCATCCACAGCAAGTATAAAAAAATGTATTTGAACTTGAGTGAATGAATACACTGTATTTTATTAAGAACTGAATATTTGAGCAAGATTTATGCGAGGAGGGTGTTATAGGATATAGTAGAAGGAATTGAAGGAGAAGATCTTTTGTAGATATAATTTATGTTTTATAGTTTTCAAAGCGTAAATTGTAAAAATTAATAGAAACGATTAAAAATAACAATTAAAAATTAATCTACAAATAGACAACGTTCGACTCTCGATAAAACTTTATGTTTAGTAATATTATGCTTGCTCAACTTATAACTAAAGTAAATTTTAACGAGACAAAGTTTTCTTACTCACAGTTAACTTCATTAAATGTTATTCGATGTCCAATGTTATATTAAAACTACATCTTTAATTCTTAGAGTTTACTTCCTATAAAAATAGAAAGAAAAACCTGATGAACTGGACCCGTAACAAGTTTGTGAGACAGTGGGACTGTTTGACAGAAATGGTTCCTGTACTTCATTTGAAGAACGTGGTTAACAAAACCTACGAATGCAGTTCCTAATAAAAGTAGGTCTAGTTAATAAAAAGCCTATATTATGCGTTGACAAATTTATAGAATACAAATTTATTTAAGTAATTTAATTGAAACCAAATCTTATAAAGAAAGAGATGCGTCTAAAGGAGGGGGTTTCAATTTAAAAACTTGAAATGAAAAATTTTGTAACTCATTTTTCTAATAATGCACTAATTGTGGTAAAATTTGTATCATTTAAATTATTATATTTATTAACCGATAAAAAATATTAAATATTACTATTTTTAATTTCATAATGTACAATAGGTAACATAAAATACGTGTTACAACAGCAGTTCTACAACATTAAATCACCTGTTGTGTGAACCCACATGCTATCACCTAAGTTTAGCTAAAATATGAAGCGCGTTCCGTGATGGAATACAGCGTGACGGGTGAGGTGATTTTTCTCGCTTGTAAAACATTTAATTCATACCCAGAGATAAAAGGTATTCACTTTAAACAAATATATGCAGAACTGACAACTGTATTTAAAATGGTGTGACATAGTTGAATGATTTAACTCCGTGTATTGGCACACATGGTGGTCAAATCTAAAAACAATAACAACTGAAATAAAGTGAAGTATATTGGTACTTTCGTGGCGTAATGTTAGTCACATAATATGAGAATATGTTTAGTCACACAATATGAGATTAGGTTTAGTCACAAAAAATGAAATTATGTTTAGGCACATAATATGAGAATATGTTTAGTCACACAATATGAGAATATGTTTAATCACACAATATGAGATTATGTTTAGTCACACAATATGAGATTATGTTTAGTCACAAAATATGAAATTATGTTTAATCACATAATATGAGAATATGTCTAGTCACATAATATGAGATTAGGTTTAGTCAAAAAAATATGAAATTATGTTTAGTCACATAATATGATATTATGTTTAGTCACACAATATGAGAATATGTTTAGTCACATAATATGAGAATATGTTTAGTCACACAATATGAGAATATGTTTAATCACACAATATGAGATTATGTTTAGTCACACAATATGAGATTATGTTTAGTCACAAAATATGAGAATATGTTTAATCACATAATATGAGAACATGTTTAATCACACAATATGAGATTATGTTTAGTCACACAGTATGAGAATATGTTTAGTCACATAATATGAGAATATGTTTAGTCACAAAATATGAAATTATGTTTAGGCACATAATATGAGAATATGTTTAGTCACACAATATGAGAATATGTTTAATCACACAATATGAGATTATGTTTAGTCACACAATATGAGATTATGTTTAGTCACAAAATATGAAATTATGTTTAATCACATAATATGAGAATATGTCTAGTCACATAATATGAGATTAGGTTTAGTCAAAAAAAATATGAAATTATGTTTAGTCACATAATATGATATTATGTTTAGTCACACAATATGAGAATATGTTTAGTCACATAATATGAGAATATGTTTAGTCACACAATATGAGAATATGTTTAATCACACAATATGAGATTATGTTTAGTCACACAATATGAGATTATGTTTAGTCACAAAATATGAGAATATGTTTAATCACATAATATGAGAACATGTTTAATCACACAATATGAGATTATGTTTAGTCACACAGTATGAGAATATGTTTAGTCACATAATATGAGAATATGTTTAGTCACAAAATATGAAATTATGTTTAGGCACATAATATGAGAATATGTTTAGTCACACAATATGAGAATATGTTTAATCACACAATATGAGATTATGTTTAGTCACACAATATGAGATTATGTTTAGTCACAAAATATGAAATTATGTTTAATCACATAATATGAGAATATGTCTAGTCACATAATATGAGATTAGGTTTAGTCAAAAAAAATATGAAATTATGTTTAGTCACATAATATGATATTATGTTTAGTCACACAATATTAGAATATGTTTAGTCACATAATATGAGAATATGTTTAGTCACACAATATGAGAATATGTTTAATCACACAATATGAGATTATGTTTAGTCACACAATATGAGATTATGTTTAGTCACAAAATATGAGAATATGTTTAATCACATAATATGAGAACATGTTTAATCACACAATATGAGATTATGTTTAGTCACACAGTATGAGAATATGTTTAGTCACATAATATGAGAATATGTTTAGTCACAAAATATGAAATTATGTTTAGTCACATAATATGAGAATATGTTTAATCACAATATGAGATTATGTTTAGTCACACAATATGAGATTATGTTTAGTCACAAAATATGAAATTATGTTTAGTCGCATAATATGAGAATATGTTTAATCACACAATATAAGATTATGTTTAGTCACAAAATATGAAATTATGTTTAGTCACATAATATGAGAATATGTTTAGTCACACAATATGAGAATATGTTTAGTCACACAATATGAGATTATGTTTAGTCACATAATATGAGAATATATTTAGTCACATAATATGATAATAAAGATCATACACGGGCTATTGATACCATAGGCATCATTGCTTAGTTTCACAATACTGTGTAATGACAGCGAGTGGCGAGTGGCCGAAATGGCAGCCCAGGTCGATGTCATTCAAGGAAAACAATGCCTATATCCCACGACCTCGCTTCCGTTTGTTCAATATCATGGTAATTGTTTGTCGACCTGGCCACAAAGTTATACTCGACACGGTTCATTTTTACAACTGTGACACTAGGTACATCGTACTTCTTTCTAATTTCAATTTACGCTTCTCTCTCTTGTAAACAAAACGAAAAACTAATCTGGTATTAATACGAAATCTCGTACTCAGGTCTGCATGCTTAGCTTCTTCCCCCATTACTCAATGCTGAGGGTTAGGTATCTTCCATTAGAAGTCCCCCCCCCCCCGATTATATGAGATTCGCTTGGTTTTGCAACAAACCTTATTTTTCATATTAGTTGAGAAAAACTGGGTCAATATCCATTTGTTTCGATTTTATATACAATACTTAAACTATATTGTAAATAATACCAGAAATAGTAGCTAAAATTTCAAAAATATACTAGACGGCGTTTCGCCGAACTAAGTTATGCCACTTTAATGCCATGTGCTAGATATCAACATGTTCTTCTATACCACAGTTGTACAACTTACAAAGGTGAGGGGGACCGAGAGGACAAACCAATGTGTGGTGCACGGTCCAAGAAAATTATTTACCAAGGGGGAAGGAATTAAAATTACTGCCCGGGGGGGGGGGGGCTTTTTTAAAACTAGATGCAAAATGGTGGATTTCGAGGCGGTTATAAGGCTTCAACTAACTGATACACTGATCAAATTTTGTATAACTTTATTAAATAACCCAGTTGGATAACTCTGTTCTGTACCATACAGACATTAGAATCAGTTTTCCTTGATGGTGCATCGCTAAGCTGTAACACCAAGTAGCCATGCATTCACAAAGTAATTATAATAATTCAGAAGGCCCATTGTAATGCAATAACTCATTAATTAAACCGCGTCACTAAGAACTACGAATAAACACATTAATTTAAAATATAGGTATACGATGCAAGTATTTTAGGTAAACATTTCATAAGGTTAAGTCAAAACAGATACATCATCGAGGTTATATCCTCTCTATGTACGGGCTTAGCATTTGTCTTACGGATTTACAAAATGTATATTTACCTAAAGAATCACTCCCAAGCACGTTGGTTCTTACTCACCTGAAATCAAACAACAAGAATATTAATATAAAAAAGTATTTATTGCAAAGGCGTAACAATAAACATTTATTTAAGAAAATTAGTTGTTTAATAACTAGTCTGTCTGTTCTGTATACGTGTTGAATCAAATTTGATTTTTACTTTTTAATATTAGAAAATAAAATTTAATTCTTAAATTTTATTTCAAATGAGTTGATATTTAAACATATCTTATGGTTTGATGACAAATACTACATAAGGACTCATCAAACGGATTTTTTTTGTGGCGAAAAACCAATTGTGGTTATCATTGCCAATTAACACTTTGGCTCCCATGTGTACAAAATCTGGACACATTGGGTTTCCCCTCAGACTCATGTGTACAATTCTTGGACACGGAACCAAGCAACGTTTTTAACTGCTGTGTACAAATACGGACACGTTCTAATGGTATATTTATGGCTCTGGATATAGTAGTGGGTCCGGGCAATAGAAATATGATCTTGGGTTGGGGTTAGGTTGGCAATACTGTTTGTAATTCGTTGATGAAACCAATAGATACGCTTTTCAAAAAACAGTGTGGGGTACATTTGTCCTTTATTAAAATGAATTCTCTGTATATATTGGCATGTCCAGAAATCGCTTTGAGGCTCTTTTGAGTATGGTGCATTTCAGTGACAATGAACTTTGTGCTGAGGGAGACAGAATGCACAAAATTTCATCCCTAATCGAAACACTGAATAGTCGTTTTATTGAAGCAGTCACACCAGGTGAAACTCTATGCATTGATGAAACAATGGTGCCCTTCCGTGGCAGAGTAGTTTTCCGACAATATATAAAAGGAAAGCGCCATAAATATGGTATAAAATTCTTCAAATTGTGCACAGAAGGTGGCTATTTATGCAATATAAAAGTATACAGTGGCAAACAAACTAGTTCTGAGAAACGGCCAATGACTATAGCCGTAGTTATGGATTTGATGGAACCATACCTTAATTCAGGAAGGCAGTTATTCACTGATAATTATTATAGCTCAGTAGACTTGGCCCACAAATTGATTGAAAGGAGAACACACCTGACTGGGACACTGCGTAGTAACAGGAGAAATGTACCTAAGGTGCTTGTGAATAAGAAACTGAAGAAAGGTGAGCTTGTAAGTTTACAAAGCAATACAAACGTGATTGTAAGTAAATGGAAGGACAAAAGAGATGTTCTCTGACCACTAAAGCAGTTCCACAAATGGTCACCTTTACAACCAAACGAGGTAAAGATATACAAAAGCCATCAACTGTTGTGGATTATAATGCCAGTAAGACATTTATCGATTTGTCGGATCAGATAAGTTCATACAATACTCCACTTAGACGTGGTTAAAAATGGTACAGAAAACTGGCAATAGAATTATTGCTCAACACTTGTGTAGTAAACGCACACATATTATTCAAAAAAGTTACAAATTCTCAGATGGACATAACAACATTTAGGGAAAGACCAAATAAAATACCCAAATAAAAAAGACCAAATATAACATTTGTGCCCAAATAAAATAGGTATGGATGTGATTCCCAAATCGCATCATCTTGTGGAAGGTAAAAGAGGGAGGTGCACATTATGCTACAACAAAATGACGGCACAATTTGGTCGCAATCATGCATCAACAAATACTAAAAGAGTTACAACTTCATGTCCTGCTTGTAATGATTTAAAGTACATGTGTTCTCCATGTTTTTTTCAAGACACATAATGTAACTAGAAAATAGGCAAGAAGATAAATAGTATTCACTTAATTTTAATTTTCAGTTTTAGTAAATAGGTTTGCGTTTATTACTTGGGGTACTTTGTAACTTTTTTAGTCATAAGTGTTGCTTTTATGAGTTAGAATTTGTAGTCATTGGGTTGTCATTAAATTTTACGGGTTCTGTGATAATGAAGTGTATAAAGTGATATAAGAAAAAACATTAGACCACACAAGAATAATTACTTCCACTGTCAAAAGTATCAACTTATTGATAAGTACGTAAAAACAACAATAATTATTATAAAAATTATTAAAATAAATACTAACATTTCAATAGCATAATACTAGTATCTTCATGTTATAATACTATTTACTAATAATATTGTAATGATGAATGACTATTATGTGATAATAATTTCAAACTGCTAAATTACAAGTGTGTCCAGATTTGGTACACATGGGCCTGAAATGTAATGAATTCAGTTATAACCTTGTCCACCCCGCGTGTACCACAGATGGACACGCATAAATTTATGTAAATTATACATTTTTTCGGTTCACAAACTAAATGATTATACTCTACTAGAGGTATAGAAAAGAAATATATGAAAAAAAATTATCTGGGTTCGGGGGAAAGTACAGCACAACTGGTCCGGTAGCCAAAGTGTTAAAAAAGTAGACAAACACGGCAATATTTTTGATAACACATCAATAAATAAAACAAAATACAAACAAACATAACCTAAACATAACAGTAATAACATTAAATGTTTATATGTAACAATAAATATATAACAAAAAAAGGGAGAAACAACAATAAATAACAAAAAACAACAAAAAATTAATGATAACAATATTATAAACATAAAAATAGGTAACAACTTACCAATAAATAAATCTTAATAATACAATAACAGGAACATAAAATATATTAAATTTAAATAAATAGGAAAAAACACACAAAGAAATATATGTATAAATAAAAAGAATATGTTTTACATATTAAATTTTAAAAAAATATTTTCAAGTGGTACAAGAAGGCGATCACTCGGTCAATGGCCGAGGCATCGTCCCTTAGCACTATCTTTAAACTACATTTTAAGCTAAAAAGGGCGATACACCAAAACAATCAACCAAAATATGTCTTATTGTACATATTTGGGGAAGGGCCGATGCCTCTAGGTGTCCCTTGGTTTCACCAAAACAAATTTCAGAAATCTCCATAATTACTTCATCAAAAGAAAATAATTTAATCAACATATATATAAACAGAATACTATAAGATTATTATGTGCGCGCGCTTGTGTGTTTTATAAATATATACATATATATATATATATACCTGTATATATATTTTAAAACAACATAGGTTATTTAAATACAAGAATATTTATTAATTTATATCCAAAGCTTTTCGTTGGTAAACAGTACCAACATCATCAGCATTCAAATACAAGAATATTTATTAATTTATATCCAAAGAAAAGCTATTTACTGTTTACCAACGAAAAGCTTTGGATATAAATTAATAAATATTTTTGTATTTGAATAACTATGTTGTTTTAAATTATTAAACAAGATAACGTATTTTATATATATATATATATATGTGTGTGTGTGTGTGTGTGTGTGTGTGTGTGTATGTATATATATATATATATATATATATATATATATATATATATATATATATATGAAGTTAATTATTGTAACATACGAGTGTATAATTATCCATGCACCCCAGGATCCACAGCCTTCTGTTCGTGTTTGTTGTCCTACAGACGTGTTCTAATACCCACGGCCTGGACTACTATCCCTTTGGTCCTCCCCTCCAATTCAGTCATCAATGAACATTAACGTCTCACTATATGTATAAGTGACAAATACCTTCCTTTTCCTACTTACTATACAACTCGTCACACACTCATACGATGTGCTGCATTATTGAGGCCATAGATTTCCGGAGGGAAGTAAACAAAACGAATGTCTGTCGTAATTAAATATTGTTTACAAATTGCGAGCGTGTAATTACCTCGTGACGAAATCCTTTCTCTCGACTTGGAACACTTTATATTTCCTTTAATTACAGAAATTTTAGGCTAATACCACTGCCTTCAATAAGACCACATCCGTTGTTTTTATTCGACTGTAGCACGCAAGGTCGGCTATAAGATTACAGCAATAATGTCTCGCCGTGACTTTGGAACCAAGATACGTCGCCTTTCAGGGTGGCTACATAGAGTTGTGTTGGTTGAGCTTTGTCCCGCCAGGAATGCTGCAGTCGCTACTAACATGAAACCGTAATTATTCTAGATACCGAGGAGAGATCTAGCAAACATCCCTTTATATGTAACTGAAAAGAAGAAATATACTGAAAAACATAAGGGATTAATTTGTTTGGTAGTAAGAAGAATTGCTTTAAGAGAAGACAAGCAAAACGATAGTTTGTGCAGTTTATTACCTCGAAGTTTTAAAACGAAACTAAAAATTTTAATAATTTCCAAGTACAATAGTACGCCGGTCTAAGCGGCCATTTGTTTAAAACTCCCTTTCTACTTTTGTCTTGAATGATATTTGAACAAGTTTTATTTTGAATTTTAAAAAATCCCTTTCTCAATTACGCTCTACGGCCCTGAAAACCCCGGCCCAGAAAAACGCTCTGGCCGCAGTCCTGAATACACACGTAATCTGGCGTTCAGCCCATCTACAGACAAACTCTACTAAATCAAATCTTAGTCTTTACTCCGTATTAATCGTAGCATTGGTCTCTAAAAATAGGGCTTCAATTACATTGTACTTTGAAAAATAACGGGTAAATGTTTTTATAAAATTCTTTAATCAGAATGTAGGAGACAATTCCACTAAAGAGAATATTGCATTGTGGGTATTCTCCTTAGAAAGGTGCTATAAGAACTATTGGGATACAGTGCGTAAGGTTTAACCGTGTCTCTGACCTTGAGATCGCTAGGGTGGACTGGACTGCAGTGCAGGGTCAAAACCCAACACTTCAGAAAACATCAGTGTCGTGTTTAAAGTGTAAACAGCTCTAATTAACTAAATGATAAATACTGTAATAGTTTGATGTAGACATGATCTTTAAATGTGATGCTCTGCTTCTGCAAAGAAAGAAACGCGATTACGAAAGAGACGATATCTGTATTGTATAATTTTTTCACCTAGGGCAGTAGTCAAATGTTAAAGCAGAACGAGGGTCACCGTTAAATCTCAGGCGTTGTACTTGACGGAAAGATTTCACATTTTCATAAGAAGATTTAAAAAAAAAAAAAAATTACAGGGATATATAAATATAGTTAATATTAGTTATGACTGATAGGATGGAAAATCATTTGGTATAAACTACAATAGATTAGGCTCAAACAAAGCTTGTAGATTTATCTCCTCATATAAAGCATCCCGTGTTCCTTACAAGGCACAGCTGTTACACTATCATTCCGTAAGATTAGGAAGGGACTGTGCATAGTGGTAGGGTTATGGAAGGGACATGATCCATCCTGATCATATCATAACGTGACCGAAGTAGGCCTACCCTACAGTTGAAAAGCGAGTCAATGCTAGATGAGATTCTAGCGAATCGTTGGAACTGCGACTTTATGCACTGCAGAATGAACGGATGTACTCCTGATAATAACTATTCATCATTTATAATATATACGTCTTATATATATATATCTTGTTCAAATTTTCTATTGTTAATAAAACACTTTCTATTCATCCACTCATTTTCAGATATTTTTTTAAAACTTTTATTAGATAACACTTGATGTTAATATAGTTTTTTTCAAATATTAATTATTATATTAATTAATCATTATAATATTAATTCAACACATATTAATTTTAGTTTTATATGGATGGAAAACGTTTTACAAAAGGGAGAAGATCTGCAATCTAGTTAATTCGTCCCATTTGCCTTAAAGTAATTGATAAAATATTATTTTTTAAAACAGATTATTTTATGTTGTAGGTTATGTGGTAGAACAGCTGTTGTATCGCATAGGTTATATTACTGTATTTATATTAATTGTAATTATTCAATAAGAATAACATAAAATGAATAATATTTTTGGCCTAAGTAATAATTGACTGAGTTTTTGTTATATAATTTTTACTTGTTTTGAACGAAAAACAAAATAAAGATTATTGCAAACAATGTATAAAATATTATCTCATAAAAACATAACTACGTACTAAGATAATAAATAATAAGAATGCAATATAAATAAAAGTAATATTTTAGGAGCGTTTGACTCATCAAGGCTATTCACACAGCTTGCATCAGGGGTTCCCCGTGCCAAGTGCTACATGAGGCTCTATAAATCTCATCTTTCACACATCTAACGGCGTATTTTGGAACTGTCACTGGGCAGGTTATATGGCCTGAAGCGAGTTATAGCTGCTGTATTACATCAGCCCCTGCTCCAAACGCAACCAGCATGTTACAAACAGTTTATTTCTCTAACCCGATTCCCTTTCCTCCACTTTCTTCCATGCTTACTCGTATGGCACGTTATCGCCTTATTTCTTCCACTATAAACCCTAATTGTATTCATCGTCCTTTTCTGTTTTCCCATTGGTATTTTTCAGAAAACGTTCTTGCTAACAGCGACATTTTACACTTTTTGTTTTTTTCCACGTTTTTTTAAGAAACCTATTTTATTAAGCCTATTCCCATTCTTCCAATCCAGTTAAATCAAGATTCATTATTACAATCCATACTAATGCTCGCCGAATATTCATGCTTAACTTGGTCCACCCCTCGTGCGGTTACTTGCACTCCATTCTTCCAATCCAGTTAAATCAAGATTCATTATTACAATCCATACTAATGCTCGCCGAATATTCATGCTTAACTTGGTCCACCCCTCGTGCGGTTACTTGCACTCCATTCTTCCAATCCAGTTAAATCAAGATTCATTATTACAATCCATACTAATGCTCGCCGAATATTCATGCTTAACTTGGTCCACCCCTCGTGCGGTTACTTGCACTCCATTCTTCCAATCCAGTTAAATCAAGATTCATTATTACAACCCACTTGTATACACATGATTTCACAAATTAACAAGAGGCTTTAGCATTCACAGAGAAACTATCAGTAATATTACTAATTACAAGCCCCATACTGACAAGCATCAGAGACCTTTGCATTCAGAGAGAAACTATCAGTAATATTACTAATTACAATCCCCATTTTTTTCCTGGCGAAAAACCAATTGTGGTTATCATCGCCAAAACAAGCCCCATACTGACAAGCATCAGAGACCTTTGCATTCAGAGAGAAACTGTCAGTAATATTACTAATTACAAGCCCCGTACAGACAAGCATCAGAGACCTTTGCATTCAGAGAGAAACTATCAGTAATATTACTAATTACAATCCCCATTTTTTTCCTGGCGAAAAACCAATTGTGGTTATCATCGCCAAAACAAGCCCCATACTGACAAGCATCAGAGACCTTTGCATTCAGAGAGAAACTGTCAGTAATATTACTAATTACAAGTCTCATACTGACAAGCATCAGAGACCTTTACATTCAGAGAGAAACTATCAGTAATATTACTAATTACAAGTCTCATACTGATAAGCATCAGAGACCTTTGCATTCAGAGAGAAACTGTCAGTAATATTACTAATTACAAGTCTCGTACTGACAAGCATCAGAGACCTTTGCATTCAGAGAGAAACTATCAGTAATATTACTAATTACAAGTCTCATACTGACAAGCATCAGAGACCTTGGCACCAATCCCCTCGTTGACACTAGCTAGGGAGTCACGAGTCTTGGCACCAATCCCCTCGTTGACACTAGCTAGGGAGTCACTAGTTTGAGGTTGGATTCGTGGGGGTAGAGGTTTTACATGTGGTTTCACCAGCGGGGGGGTATTCGTTTTGACAGGGGTCGAGCCGGAAGGCTGAACCCTTGTCACTATTCACTTATAATCTTTATTCTTCAATCATTTAATACTCACAGATACTGCTTGTCGCATCTGATATCTGTTGAAATAAGCCCAGGACTTGCCTGACAGAGGTGAAACTGTTCAATGGGTTAACCCCCCTAACAGTTGGTCTACGTAAGGACGCAGGCATGTTACTTGTAACGTTCTCGGCCGACTTGTGTCAGCCGCGACTGACGAAACAGAATTATAAAGCCCGAAACTGCCGCTCTGTGTCAAGCTCTCGATACTATACCCCCCCCCCACGAAAACCTCTCTTTGGTTTGAGTATTTAAAACTGTAAAGCCACTTCGCTTACATCGCTAATAAAGAACAACTATACAGCCAAAAACACAAAACTAGTAATGATATGATCGCATTGATATTAAATAAATACACAACCTGATCAAGTGGTACACCACGTAAATACACAACCTGATCAAGTGGTACACCACGTAAATACACAACCTGATTAAGTGGTACACCACGTAAATACACAACCTGATCAAGTGGTACACCACGTAAATACACAACCTGATCAAGTGGTACACCACGTAAATACACAACCTGATTAAGTGGTACACCACGTAAATACACAACCTGATTAAGTGGTACACCACGTAAATACACAACCTGATCAAGTGGTACACCACGTAAATACACAACCTGATTAAGTGGTATACCACGTAAATACACAACCTGATCAAGTGGTATACCACGTAAACACACAACCTGATCAAGTGGTATACCACGTAAATACACAACCTGATTAAGTGGTATACCACGTAAATACACAACCTGATTAAGTGGTATACCACGTAAATACACAACCTGATTAAGTGGTATACCACGTAAATACACAACCTGATCAAGTGGTACACCACGTAAATACACAACCTGATCAAGTGGTATACCACGTAAATACACAACCTGATTAAGTGGTATACCACGTAAATACACAACCTGATCAAGTGGTACACCACGTAAATACACAACCTGATCAAGTGGTATACCACGTAAATACACAACCTGATTAAGTGGTATACCACGTAAATACACAAACTGATTAAGTGGTACACCACGTAAATACACAACCTGATCAGTGGTACACCACGTAAATACACAACCTGATTAAGTGGTATACCACGTAAATACACAACCTGATCAAGTGGTATACCACGTAAATACACAACCTGATCAGTGGTACACCACGTAAATACACAACCTGATTAAGTGGTACACCACGTAAATACACAACCTGATCAGTGGTACACCACGTAAATACACAACCTGATTAAGTGGTATACCACGTAAATACACAACCTGATCAAGTGGTATACCACGTAAATACACAACCTGATCAGTGGTACACCACGTAAATACACAACCTGATCAAGTGGTACACCACGTAAATACACAACCTGATTAAGTGGTATACCACGTAAATACACAACCTGATCAAGTGGTACACCACGTAAATACACAACCTGGTCAAGTGGTACACCACGTAAATACACAACCTGGTTAAGTGGCACACCACGTAAATACACAACCTGATTAAGTGGTACACCACGTAAATACACAACCTGATCAAGTGGTATACCACATAAATACACAACCTGATCAAGTGGTACACCACGTAAATACATAACCTGATCAGGTGGTACACCACGTAAATACACAACCTGATCAAGTGGTACACCACGTAAATACCCAACCTGATTAAGTGGTATACCACGTAAATACATAACCTGATCACGTGGTACACCACGTAAATACACAACCTGATTAAGTGGTACACCACGTAAATACACAACCTGATTAAGTGGTAAGTATTACAAAAAAGAATTTTCATGAGCTACTTACTTACAGTAACAAAAACCAAATTATGTTATTTGTAGTTACGTTTTGAATGTTTCAAAGTGTTGTTTAGAGAAAGATTTGAAATACAGTACTTTGAACGGATTATGTTAACCAATTGTAAAGTTTCATTACATAAACCTAACGAGAAGCCAAAAAGAAATTTATTTTCTAATAGTAATTGAATAACACTTGTGAAAGCGCCTATTGTAAGATCCCAGGCGCCTTCGACTGCCAATGATCTCAGCGACTATAACTATTTTTAAAAGCCACTTCGTGCACGAGCCCAAAAACTCACTTCCAAGTCGAACATAAATTACATCAGACGTGTAACAAAAGTTTCTTTATGGACTGACTTGAGCAACAAGTTAATTTACATAGGCTAATAAAGGCTAGCTAGTTAAATGGTTTACAGGCGATGCCAATACCCATAAAAATCCGATAAAGTGATTCAACCAACACTACTTCCTCAGGGTCAACGTTCTCACAAGTTTAAATATATCTACACTCATTGCAACCTCGCGCAAATGTAAAGTTTGGCTTACAGTAAACTTAAATAGCGTCGTATTAAACCAAGTTAAAGCGACATTTTATTTAATAAGGCACACGGACTGTCGCAAATGCTGTAACCGGATAACAATGTGTCCATCTCCTTGTGGTGTTTACATAGGCTTATGGGAACCTAAGGCCATCCATCGTATCTGACTACCTGCTTCAGACACTCGAAAGGAAGGGGGGTAGCCGAATTCGTGCCCAAGGAAAGGAACTGGTCCGATGGTTCGTGTAGGGGCCAGCTCGGTCCGACGGGAACACATATGATCAAACTATAGAAATAATAGTCAAGTTAGGCTAGATTAGGTATGGTTAGGTTAGATTAGCTTAGGGTAAGATTAGATTAGGTTAGATTAGAATAGGTAAAATTAGCTTAGGTTTGGTTAGATTAGCATAGGTTAATGAGTTTAGCTTAGGGTAAGATTAGCTTAAGTTAGGTAAGGTTAGATTAGAATAGGTAAAATTAGCTTAGGTTAGGTTAGATTAGCATAGGTTAATGAGTTTAGCTTAGGGTAAGATTAGCTTAGGTTATTACTCACTCAACATTGAAAACATCGTACACTTCTGCTCACTAGTAACTACCAAGATGAGAACTGGCTTGTGGCAGACTGTAGGGGCGGGGGTGCTAAGGGGTACTTAAGTAACCCTCATGAGATTCCCTGCCTCTGCCTACTTACTAACCATCGGAGAGGTTAGGTATCACCCGAAAGGTCAAATAGAATTTAGTTCTCTTTACTGCTCTTACTCAACCCTTTTATCAACAAGTCTATAATATTATTAAAAAAATCTAATGGTACGTCTGTGTTACAGACAAACGTCTGTGTTACTCAATCACGTAAAAACTACTGAACCCATTGAGCTGAAATTTTACATGGACATTCTCAGGGTCCCTGGTTAACACAAAGGCCTATTTTTATTTAGAAATACTATCTGGGCACCGCCCCACTGGCCTTAAACCCCCTTAACATTTATTTATTTATACTCCGTTATATATTTGGTTTGATCAACTTATAGTAAATGTGAAAGTCACTTTTAAACACAATTAAACAGGTGATAGAAGTTAGCTGTTATTCATCCTTCAAGGTTAGTTGTTATACTTTACAAATGTAATGTTCCAGAAGCTTGGCTTTTCAAGACAATAATCGGTAAAGTTTATAAACTATAGTTTGATATATAATAATTGGGATTTAATTTCAGTAAATTAAATCCAACCCAAATACCAATTAAATCAATACAAATATACGTCAACCCGTATGAAGGACGAGTACTCTGATAGTTTACTATAATAATGGCCACTTTATAGAATAAAGTTTGAGTACGGCGGACTGGAATGCATGTCTACTATACAATGCAGGCGATGGAGGAGAAACGATTACTTCTTATCGTACTTTGGAACGGCATTATAGCGTGCAAGATATTTTTGTTACAACTGTTCTGGACGTAGAGTCTATACTCTAGCAGCTTTACAGTAGAACCTCTCTAATTCGTCACGTTCGGGACCGAGGGGTGACGAATTCAAGAAAAAGACTAATTACGGAAGTCGTGAAATTTACATGTAACTTTGTGTAAACACTATAAAAACACTAGAAGCCTGCAGTATAGTTTGTAATTACAAATACAGTTAGTTACTCTATTTTCATAAAAGGCTTTACAAAAACATTACCTTGTAAGAACATCTAGCACGAAAACATTACCTTGTAAGAACATCTAGCACGAAAACATTACCTTGTAAGAACATCTAGCACGAAAACATTACCTTGTAAGAACATCTAGCACGAAAACATTACCTTGTAAGAACATCTAGCACGAAAACATTACCTTGTAAGAACATCTAGCACGAAACATTACCTTGTAAGAACATCTAGCACGAAAACATTACCTTGTAAGAACATCTAGCACGAAAACATTACCTTGTAAGAACATCTAGCACGAAAACATTACCTTGTAAGAACATCTAGCACGAAAACATTACCTTGTAAGAACATCTAGCACGAAAACATTACCTTGTAAGAACATCTAGCACGAAAACATTACCTTGTAAGAACATCTAGCACGAAAACATTACCTTGTAAGAACATCTAGCACGAAAACATTACCTTGTAAGAACATCTAGCACGAAAACATTACCTTGTAAGAACATCTAGCACGAAAACATTACCTTGTAAGAACATCTAGCACGAAAACATTACCTTGTAAGAACATCTAGCACGAAAACATTACCTTGTAAGAACATCTAGCACGAAAACATTACCTTGTAAGAACATCTAGCACGAAAACATTACCTTGTAAGAACATCTAGCACGAAAACATTACCTTGTAAGAACATCTAGCACGAAAACATTACCTTGTAAGAACATCTAGCACGAAAACATTACCTTGTAAGAACATCTAGCACGAAAACATTACCTTGTAAGAACATCTAGCACGAAAACATTACCTTGTAAGAACATCTAGCACGAAAACATTACCTTGTAAGAACATCTAGCACGAAAACATTACCTTGTAAGAACATCTAGCACGAAAACATTACCTTGTAAGAACATCTAGCACGAAAACATTACCTTGTAAGAACATCTAGCACGAAAACATTACCTTGTAAGAACATCTAGCACGAAAACATTACCTTGTAAGAACATCTAGCACGAAAACATTACCTTGTAAGAACATCTAGCACGAAAACATTACCTTGTAAGAACATCTAGCACGAAAACATTACCTTGTAAGAACATCTAGCACGAAAACATTACCTTGTAAGAACATCTAGCACGAAAACATTACCTTGTAAGAACATCTAGCACGAAAACATTACCTTGTAAGAACATCTAGCACGAAAACATTACCTTGTAAGAACATCTAGCACGAAAACATTACCTTGTAAGAACATCTAGCACGAAAACATTACCTTGTAAGAACATCTAGCACGAAAACATTACCTTGTAAGAACATCTAGCACGAAAACATTACCTTGTAAGAACATCTAGCACGAAAACATTACCTTGTAAGAACATCTAGCACGAAAACATTACCTTGTAAGAACATCTAGCACGAAAACATTACCTTGTAAGAACATCTAGCACGAAAACATTACCTTGTAAGAACATCTAGCACGAAAACATTACCTTGTAAGAACATCTAGCACGAAAACATTACCTTGTAAGAACATCTAGCACGAAAACATTACCTTGTAAGAACATCTAGCACGAAAACATTACCTTGTAAGAACATCTAGCACGAAAACATTACCTTGTAAGAACATCTAGCACGAAAACATTACCTTGTAAGAACATCTAGCACGAAAACATTACCTTGTAAGAACATCTAGCACGAAAACATTACCTTGTAAGAACATCTAGCACGAAAACATTACCTTGTAAGAACATCTAGCACGAAAACATTACCTTGTAAGAACATCTAGCACGAAAACATTACCTTGTAAGAACATCTAGCACGAAAACATTACCTTGTAAGAACATCTAGCACGAAAACATTACCTTGTAAGAACATCTAGCACGAAAACATTACCTTGTAAGAACATCTAGCACGAAAACATTACCTTGTAAGAACATCTAGCACGAAAACATTACCTTGTAAGAACATCTAGCACGAAAACATTACCTTGTAAGAACATCTAGCACGAAAACATTACCTTGTAAGAACATCTAGCACGAAAACATTACCTTGTAAGAACATCTAGCACGAAAACATTACCTTGTAAGAACATCTAGCACGAAAACATTACCTTGTAAGAACATCTAGCACGAAAACATTACCTTGTAAGAACATCTAGCACGAAAACATTACCTTGTAAGAACATCTAGCACGAAAACATTACCTTGTAAGAACATCTAGCACGAAAACATTACCTTGTAAGAACATCTAGCACGAAAACATTACCTTGTAAGAACATCTAGCACGAAAACATTACCTTGTAAGAACATCTAGCACGAAAACATTACCTTTGTAAGAACATCTAGCACGAAAACATTACCTTGTAAGAACATCTAGCACGAAAACATTACCTTGTAAGAACATCTAGCACGAAAACATTACCTTGTAAGAACATCTAGCACGAAAACATTACCTTGTAAGAACATCTAGCACGAAAACATTACCTTGTAAGAACATCTAGCACGAAAACATTACCTTGTAAGAACATCTAGCACGAAAACATTACCTTGTAAGAACATCTAGCACGAAAACATTACCTTGTAAGAACATCTAGCACGAAAACATTACCTTGTAAGAACATCTAGCACGAAAACATTACCTTTGTAAGAACATCTAGCACGAAAACATTACCTTGTAAGAACATCTAGCACGAAAACATACGGTATTATAAAGCTATTTACGTTTTTAAATAGTCTGCCATTACCTTTTGTGCTAAATAATTCTTTCCTGATGACGTGACAGTGCAGACGGTGTAATTCCAGAAGGCGTCGAATTAAAGAGTGACGAATTAGAGAGGTTCTACTGTATAGATAAATCTAGTAAACCAATGTACAAATTTTGTAGATATTATTATTGATATTGCATTACTTGAGTATTTTATTCAATTAGTTTTAGTATTATTCATTATTGTCATAAATACTGTAGAATGTAAATACACTGTAGACGTAAATCTAGTTATATATTTTTAGTTACATACGTTACCTATACATTTAGCCTTTAAAATGTTCTACAAATTTGTATTTCAAGTCATATCTAATCAACTTCTGACAAAACGTCGTCAGGCCACTTTTGATAATATAAATAGATTAAATATTTTACCGCTTAGTTATCTTTCTATATTATCTGAGCGGTCAGAGAGTAGTCTACTTTCGGAAGCAGTTGTACCAACATAACAAAAACATATTGCACGTTATAACGTTCGAAAGTACGATACAAATTAACCATTCAGTTCTCATCGCCTGCATTATAGAGTAGTAGAGATGCATTCGCACTAAAAACGGCGTACTCCGGAGTAGGGTAACTTTATTTCACAATGTCCCTTTACCAATCTAAATGCTTGGAATTTTAATTTATAATCTTTATATGTAAAATGGTACGTTGGTGTACGCTTCAAACGCTCAAAATGTTATACAGCGATTTAAATGAAATTTCGACACGACCCACACGCCTGCTTCAAAGATTGTGTCTATCTACTGTTCGTGTCAGGAACATACTCGCGACCTTGAGTAAACACAGTTTCTAACAATCACAGCACCGGTGATGTCTAGTTATATGACCAATCAAGCATTCCCAAACTGATGCGTGAGTATAAGGGCATTTATGATCGCATAATGCAAATGAATGACGGAGTTGCGGGGGTGCCTTTTTCAAGCGCCAGGAGGAACTGGGAAACATTTCTTACCAGATCCACCAGGATCAACTGTTATAAGGGGCAACTGTTATAAGGGGCAACTGTTATAAGGGGCAACTGTTATAAGGGGCAACTGTTATAAGGGGCAACTGTTATAAGGGGCAACTGTTAGAGCAACCTTAGCTCTGTATCGCATTAGCCTCTGAAGTATTGCAAAATTAAACTTCTATGTAACGTATGCTTTGTTTTGTTTATTATTTCTCATCCATGCACCACAGCAAAGCGTAGCTATAAATAGTAAGCTTTTGTAGGAGTAAAAACAGAAACCAAAATGCAAGCTTTCAAGGGTCTAAAGCAAATAGTCTGACACGGTGCCCACTCTCCGGAGGTTTCCATGACCTCAAAACCCGCTCATTATAGAGCATAAAATTATAGCAACACAATCAAGTCGATATAATGGATAAAAGAACATTAGCATTGCAACAGAATGCCCATGTTTGTACAAGGATCTTCCTGCTGTACAACCACGCTAACATCCTTAATTAGGAACTGATAAGGAATGACGTCACACTTCAATCTGAAGCCCAACACGTCGTTATCAATTAACAATTACTTAATTGCATTTTTACTATCTACAGACTAAACAAATAGTATTCAGTATTGTAATTATTTCTGAACAACTTCTATAATGTAAACACTCAACAAAATTACTTTTTAAAACTATTTTAAATCAATTAAGACTTTATTTTGTACATCCTTATTACAGCAACTGAAATATATTCGCGGAAGCCTTATAACAAAAGTACAGAGAAGTGGAAAAATATTTATGGATGCAACCAATTTCAAATATGAATGCTTTTTGTACTAACACTGTATTTCCTTTATAAATTTAGACACCCTTTCAAAAAGAACATGTTACTTATTTTATGTAATAAATGAATAAATTTACAATACATACGGGAAATATATAGTAATGTACAGGGGATATTCATTTTCCGTTAATTCTAAACGGATATTTGTTTCTCATTTAACGTTGAATAACTTTATAACACGTCTATTACAACAGAATTAAAATTAGAAAGGTATTTGGTAGGAATAGCTTTATCGTTGCCTCGTTCTCTCGTCACACATAAGAAGGCTGGGCGGAATGTTAGTGTCAGTGGACAGAAAATTCCGGCAGTTATAGAACACTCCTGTTTGAGCTAAAATTGGGATGAATTTAATTCTCTCATTACGTTATGAAAGAAAAGCTTCTGGACAAGAAGGCGCTATTGTACTTGGAGATTTTATACATTTATGAGGTCCTTACTATTATTATATCCTATAACATAAGAATTATAGATTCGAGGCCGTACACGATCACTCTTTCCCGTTCTCCATACACCACTAAAAGTTTACCTTCGCCTGAGAGCAAAGGCAATAGTTACATTATAACAACGCCGCAATCAATAATTGATGTTCTCAATGAGAAAGTATTTATTATCAATGAGTAAAACTCAATTAGGTAGTTCTAAAATAAATTGCAGTTATAATTTAGAATTTGCATTTAATGTTTGTTAATAACTATTAATTTTTTTATATAGGCTAATGACAGAACACAGACAATTCATGCTTTTTAAGACTCAACGTTTTGAATTTCTTTCCGAAATTCGTTTTCAAGAGCCTGTTTTTATTGAACCAATATACAACATGGCTTTCAGTTTATAAAATTCATTACATTACATTAAACATAATAAAAACCAACAATACAAAACCCTTAATAAATATTCTCGTTTACAAATCTAATTTTTATCACAATAAAACCTCATTTAAAACCAAAAAACTTTTATTGTGATTAATATTTGATTTGTAAACGAGAGAATATTTATTATGAGTTTTGTATTATTGATTTTTAATATGTTTTATGTAATGTTATGAATATTATAAATTGTAAGCTATGTTGTATATTGGTTTAATAAAAACATGCTCTTGAAAAAAAATTCAGAAAAAAATTGGAAACGTTGAGTGTTAAAAAAGCATGATTTAATTGTCTGTGATGTCATTAGCCTATTTAAAAAATGTAGAATTTGTTAGTTCTACATGCTAGTAATGCATTTGTCATTGAAGCGCAGAGAATCGATGTTATGCTTCGTTATTGTCTGTTTATTAAAACCTACTTCAGGTTAATGTCGACTTATTGGATTACGTAAAGAATTATTGACTCGTCCTCTGCCATGCGGTAGGAACATGCTCAACCCAAGTCTGCATTATTCTAATGCAAGGTGATGTTAGTAAGAAGTGTTATGTTGCAGGGCTGTTTTATTAGGAACAGAAACCTCTGCTGACGGGCTTTCACACAAAATCAATACTTCGCGGAAGAATAGAAGATTGTTATAAATATGTTAACTACACTAACCTCTACACCCCCTATTTATCTCTCAGGTGGTCTACCCCTATCCAGATTAGTGACAATGTTCTGATAATTTAAAAAAATATAACATTATAACTAGAAATAGCAAAGGATTTTAGACCTACAATTTCTCGGAACGAATTAATACAAGTAAATCTAGGGATTTTTTTTGCAAAAAAACAATTGTGGTTATCATTGCCAATCAAAAAATAACACAACACGCAAGATTTTAAATAAAACAAAAATGACAAAACAAACAAACCTTGAGCATAGTAGTAGTATATAAAATTTAATATGTAAACATAAATATATAATAATAAGAAACACAACACAAATTTTAAAAAACAACAATAAATCTATAACAATAAAGACACTTAATGCGGAAAATAAATAAAGATTAATAATAAAGTGATAAACAAAACATTAAGAGAACAGAATGAAAATTAAATTAACCACTGTAAACAAAATTGTGTTAAAGTCTTACAACTCCTACATAGGCCAACAAAGAAAAATTTTAGGTAGTTTTCATTAAACAATTGCAATTAATATAATTAAAGTAACAGCCTATGCGTTCTACCACATAACCTATTATATAAAATCAGGTTTACAACAGTTTAACCAGTAAAAACAGCTCTCTATGCGTCCTAGTCAGTAACCATGGAAACAGGTAATATAAACAAAACCTTCAAAGTAAATTTCTACTTTGGTCAACAAAGACATATTTTGTTTTAGTTACTTTAAATTAAATAATTACAATAACATGTAAAATAACATAACCTATAACTTAAAATCAGCTGTTTTATGAAATCATAATATGATGTTATGTTGGCATAAGCCGACATGAGTGATATTATGTTACATAAGCCAACTGGACGAAATAACTATATTGCATACCTTGCCCCTCTTGTAACAAGTTCTTCTCCCATATAAAACTAAAAATAATTCTTTATTATATTTAATTAAATAATAAATACTTATTACATTTTTATCAGACTTTCTGTTAACTAAAGGCTGTTAAATTGTTAACTTACACTTGGAGGGAACGTGTGATAAGTAATTAACAACCAGCTCGTCATGAACAACTACAAGATTTCGATAAATAATAAATATTTGAATAAACTATATTAACATGAAGCGTCATCCACTACAGGTTTAGAAAATGTATTTGGACTTGAGTGAATGAATAAGAAGTATTTTATTAACGAATGAAATTTTGAAGAAGATGTATATAAGGAGAGTGTGAACTAATAGAAGGAATTGAAAACAAAAATAAAGGGACACAAAAATTAAAACAATTCTCAGGTGTCTCCCTTAGTCTATAAACTCAAACTGAACAAATGCACAACGTTAGTCTGTATTGGTTGTATTTTGCATGCATAATTAACTATGGAAGCTGTAAATATCTGCTTCATCAACGTTATATGTGAAACGCTTTAACGGTCGTCAGATGGGATTTTAAAAGTACAGTCAATTGTTTGTAAAATGAATCCACTTTATTTGGGATGGAAGAGACTTTAGATGTCCGTGACCACTTGACTCTCAGATGAAACCAAGAGTTTAATGACAGAATGTACCGCTCATGTCACAACAGGCAGAAAGAGGCGAGGAAATGAGGTTAGCGCAAGATGGAACCAGCTGAGTTTGGTAAAGCAATATAAACAAGTTGCAAGAACGGCCTTGGACCCAGAAACTGGATAGTTCACTCGTTTCGAATCAACTTGAAACAATTTTCATTACAACCTTTCCAATCCAGTTACAGGTCAGGTTTAAAATATTAACAGTTAGTGGTAACATTAACAAACTCTCTTCTATCTTGGACATATTTCAGAAGCAACGTACAACGCGTGGCCAGTCCAAAGAGTCCAACAGCCTGCATTGCTCCCTTCTTGGTTTGGAGCCTTTTACGCAAACATTTTCAAATGAAGCCGAGGCTTTCGTCACTTCAAGTCAAGCGCTCTTCCTTAACACTGCTCAATCAAGTAACCTATACTCACACAATGGCTCTACTCACTGCAACCTTGCAATCAAGTAAAATATACTCACACAATGGCCCTACTCACTGCACCTTGCAATCAAGTGACCTATACCCACATAATGGCTCTACTCACTACACCATGCAATCAAGTAACCTATACCCACACAATGGCTCTACTCGCTGCACCATGCAATCAAGTAACCTATACTCACTGCACCTTGCAATCAAGTAACTTGTACCCATTCACACAATAGCCCTAGTTACTACACCATGCAATCAAGTAACCTATACCCACACAATGGCTCTACTCACTGCAACCTTGCAATCAAGTAAAATATACTCACACAATGGCCCTACTCACTGCACCTTGCAATCAAGTGACCTATACTCACACAATGGCCCTACTCACTGCACCTTGCAATCAAGTAACCTATACCCACACAATGGCTCTACTCACTACACCATGCAATCAAGTAACCTATACTCACACAATGGCTCTACTCGCTGCACCATGCAATCAAGTAACCTATACTCACTGCACCTTGCAATCAAGTAACTTGTACCCATTCACACAATAGCCCTAGTTACTACACCATGCAATCAAGTAACCTATACCCACACAATGGCTCTACTCACTACACCATGCAATCAAGTAACCTATACCCACACAATGGCTCTACTCTCTACACCATGGAATCAAGTAACCTATACTCACACAATGGTCCTACTCACTGCACCATGCAATCAAGTAACCTATACTCACACAATGGTCCTACTCACTACACCTTGCAATCAAGTAACTACCATACTCGTATTCAAATGATAATGTACAATATTAAATCGAGGACTGTATGAAATTAATGTGTATTAAGTTGTTTCAAACGACAGATTTCCAAACGCCTCCTACCTTACCTGTGAACGGAAATAGCTTTACTCAGTTTTATTTCGACCCAATGAAAGTTCTCGGTGTGACGGAAACGTTGTATGAGGCATGTTTAAGGTTAAAGTAACTTTGTTTCTATAAATAAAGGCTGATTAACAATAAAAGAAAATTATTTTTTTATAAGCCTGTCTTCGAAGGGCGTCAAGTCCTAAGGCGAGTTCTGTGTTTGGGGCCTCCTTAAACATTCATTGTCGAATACAACCTAACCCCTAAAGCCAGTATTGGATTTAAATTTCAGGAGCCCATATATATGCAAGACTAGAAATCCTCATGTTTCATTTATTTGTTTAGCTTCACTACACTCTCTGGCACAAACGCTACTGAGCCAACAGGAAATGGCCTTGTCGTTAGAGCCCCAAGCGCGAGGAAAGTGCTAATCATAGGTTGAGTGAGCATTGATATAGCTATACACAGTATGTATCATTATAGGTCGTGTATTATTTACAGAGAAGCTTAAACGTTATACAACAGGAAATGGCCTTGTCGTTAGAGCCCCAAGCGCGAGGAAAGTGCTAATTATAGGTTGAGTGAGCATTGATATAGCTATACACAGTATGTATCATTATAGGTCGTGTATTATTTACAGAGAAGCTTAAACGTTATACAACAGGAAATGGCCTTGTCGTTAGAGCCCCAAGCGCGAGGAAAGTGCTAATTATAGGTTGAGTGAGCATTGATATAGCTATACACAGTATGTATCATTATAGGTCGTGTATTATTTACAGAGAAGCTTAAACGTTATACAACAGGAAATGGCCTTGTCGTTAGAGCCCCAAGCGCGAGGAAAGTGCTAATTATAGGTTGAGTGAGCATTGATATAGCTATACACAGTATGTATCATTATAGGTCGTGTATTATTTACAGAGAAGCTTAAACGTTATACAACAGGAAATGGCCTTGTCGTTAGAGCCCCAAGCGCGAGGAAAGTGCTAATCATAGGTTGAGTGAGCATTGATATAGCTATACACAGTATGTATCATTATAGGTCGTGTATTATTTACAGAGAAGCTTAAACGTTATACAACAGGAAATGGCCTTGTCGTTAGAGCCCCAAGCGCGAGGAAAGTGCTAATTATAGGTTGAGTGAGCATTGATATAGCTATACACAGTATGTATCATTATAGGTCGTGTATTATTTACAGAGAAGCTTAAACGTTATACAACAGGAAATGGCCTTGTCGTTAGAGCCCCAAGCGCGAGGAAAGTGCTAATTATAGGTTGAGTGAGCATTGATATAGCTATACACAGTATGTATCATTATAGGTCGTGTATTATTTACAGAGAAGCTTAAACGTTATACAACAGGAAATGGCCTTGTCGTTAGAGCCCCAAGCGCGAGGAAAGTGCTAATTATAGGTTGAGTGAGCATTGATATAGCTATACACAGTATGTATCATTATAGGTCGTGTATTATTTACAGAGAAGCTTAAACGTTATACAACAGGAAATGGCCTTGTCGTTAGAGCCCCAAGCGCGAGGAAAGTGCTAATTATAGGTTGAGTGAGCATTGACATAGCTATACACAGTATGTATCATTATAGGTCGTGTATTATTTACAGAGAAGCTTAAACGTTATACAACAGGAAATGGCCTTGTCGTTAGAGCCCCAAGCGCGAGGAAAGTGCTAATTATAGGTTGAGTGAGCATTGATATAGCTATACACAGTATGTATCATTATAGGTCGTGTAATATTTACAGAGAAGCTTAAACGTTATACAACAGGAAATGGCCTTGTCGTTAGAGCCCCAAGCGCGAGGAAAGTGCTAATTATAGGTTGAGTGAGCATTGATATAGCTATACACAGTATGTATCATTATAGGTCGTGTAATATTTACAGAGAAGCTTAAACGTTATACAACAGGAAATGGCCTTGTCGTTAGAGCCCCAAGCGCGAGGAAAGTGCTAATTATAGGTTGAGTGAGCATTGATATAGCTATACACAGTATGTATCATTATAGGTCGTGTAATATTTACAGAGAAGCTTAAACGTTATACAACAGGAAATGGCCTTGTCGTTAGAGCCCCAAGCGCGAGGAAAGTGCTAATTATAGGTTGAGTGAGCATTGATATAGCTATACACAGTATGTATCATTATAGGTCGTGTAATATTTACAGAGAAGCTTAAACGTTATACAACAGGAAATGGCCTTGTCGTTAGAGCCCCAAGCGCGAGGAAAGTGCTAATTATAGGTTGAGTGAGCATTGATATAGCTATACACAGTATGTATCATTATAGGTCGTGTAATATTTACAGAGAAGCTTAAACGTTATACAACAGGAAATGGCCTTGTCGTTAGAGCCCCAAGCGCGAGGAAAGTGCTAATTATAGGTTGAGTGAGCATTGATATAGCTATACACAGTATGTATCATTATAGGTCGTGTAATATTTACATAGAAGCTTAAACGTTATACAACAGGAAATGGCCTTGTCGTTAGAGCCCCAAGCGCGAGGAAAGTGCTAATTATAGGTTGAGTGAGCATTGATATAGCTATACACAGTATGTATCATTATAGGTCGTGTAATATTTACAGAGAAGCTTAAACGTTATACAACAGGAAATGGCCTTGTCGTTAGAGCCCCAAGCGCGAGGAAAGTGCTAATTATAGGTTGAGTGAGCATTGATATAGCTATACACAGTATGTATCATTATAGGTCGTGTAATATTTACAGAGAAGCTTAAACGTTATACAACAGGAAATGGCCTTGTCGTTAGAGCCCCAAGCGCGAGGAAAGTGCTAATTATAGGTTGAGTGAGCATTGATATAGCTATACACAGTATGTATCATTATAGGTCGTGTAATATTTACAGAGAAGCTTAAACGTTATACAACAGGAAATGGCCTTGTCGTTAGAGCCCCAAGCGCGAGGAAAGTGCTAATTATAGGTTGAGTGAGCATTGATATAGCTATACACAGTATGTATCATTATAGGTCGTGTAATATTTACAGAGAAGCTTAAACGTTATACAACAGGAAATGGCCTTGTCGTTAGAGCCCCAAGCGCGAGGAAAGTGCTAATTATAGGTTGAGTGAGCATTGATATAGCTATACACAGTATGTATCATTATAGGTCGTGTAATATTTACATAGAAGCTTAAACGTTATACAACAGGAAATGGCCTTGTCGTTAGAGCCCCAAGCGCGAGGAAAGTGCTAATTATAGGTTGAGTGAGCATTGATATAGCTATACACAGTATGTATCATTATAGGTCGTGTATTATTTACAGAGAAGCTTAAACGTTATACAACAGGAAATGGCCTTGTCGTTAGAGCCCCAAGCGCGAGGAAAGTGCTAATTATAGGTTGAGTGAGCATTGATATAGCTATACACAGTATGTATCATTATAGGTCGTGTATTATTTACATAGAAGCTTAAACGTTATACAACAGGAAATGGCCTTGTCGTTAGAGCCCCAAGCGCGAGGAAAGTGCTAATTATAGGTTGAGTGAGCATTGATATAGCTATACACAGTATGTATCATTATAGGTCGTGTATTATTTACAGAGAAGCTTAAACGTTATACAACAGGAAATGGCCTTGTCGTTAGAGCCCCAAGCGCGAGGAAAGTGCTAATTATAGGTTGAGTGAGCATTGATATAGCTATACACAGTATGTATCATTATAGGTCGTGTATTATTTACAGAGAAGCTTAAACGTTATACAACAGGAAATGGCCTTGTCGTTAGAGCCCCAAGCGCGAGGAAAGTGCTAATTATAGGTTGAGTGAGCATTGATATAGCTATACACAGTATGTATCATTATAGGTCGTGTATTATTTACAGAGAAGCTTAAACGTTATACAACAGGAAATGGCCTTGTCGTTAGAGCCCCAAGCGCGAGGAAAGTGCTAATTATAGGTTGAGTGAGCATTGATATAGCTATACACAGTATGTATCATTATAGGTCGTGTATTATTTACAGAGAAGCTTAAACGTTATACAACAGGAAATGGCCTTGTCGTTAGAGCCCCAAGCGCGAGGAAAGTGCTAATTATAGGTTGAGTGAGCATTGATATAGCTATACACAGTATGTATCATTATAGGTCGTGTATTATTTACAGAGAAGCTTAAACGTTATACAACAGGAAATGGCCTTGTCGTTAGAGCCCCAAGCGCGAGGAAAGTGCTAATTATAGGTTGAGTGAGCATTGATATAGCTATACACAGTATGTATCATTATAGGTCGTGTATTATTTACAGAGAAGCTTAAACGTTATACAACAGGAAATGGCCTTGTCGTTAGAGCCCCAAGCGCGAGGAAAGTGCTAATTATAGGTTGAGTGAGCATTGATATAGCTATACACAGTATGTATCATTATAGGTCGTGTATTATTTACAGAGAAGCTTAAACGTTATACAACAGGAAATGGCCTTGTCGTTAGAGCCCCAAGCGCGAGGAAAGTGCTAATTATAGGTTGAGTGAGCATTGATATAGCTATACACAGTATGTATCATTATAGGTCGTGTATTATTTACATAGAAGCTTAAACGTTATACAACAGGAAATGGCCTTGTCGTTAGAGCCCCAAGCGCGAGGAAAGTACTAATTATAGGTTGAGTGAGCATTGATATAGCTATACACAGTATGTATCATTATAGGTCGTGTATTATTTACAGAGAAGCTTAAACGTTATACAACAGGAAATGGCCTTGTCGTTAGAGCCCCAAGCGCGAGGAAAGTGCTAATTATAGGTTGAGTGAGCATTGATATAGCTATACACAGTATGTATCATTATAGGTCGTGTATTATTTACAGAGAAGCTTAAACGTTATACAACAGGAAATGGCCTTGTCGTTAGAGCCCCAAGCGCGAGGAAAGTGCTAATTATAGGTTGAGTGAGCATTGATATAGCTATACACAGTATGTATCATTATAGGTCGTGTATTATTTACAGAGAAGCTTAAACGTTATACAACAGGAAATGGCCTTGTCGTTAGAGCCCCAAGCGCGAGGAAAGTGCTAATTATAGGTTGAGTGAGCATTGATATAGCTATACACAGTATGTATCATTATAGGTCGTGTATTATTTACAGAGAAGCTTAAACGTTATACAACAGGAAATGGCCTTGTCGTTAGAGCCCCAAGCGCGAGGAAAGTGCTAATTATAGGTTGAGTGAGCATTGATATAGCTATACACAGTATGTATCATTATAGGTCGTGTATTACTTACAGAGAAGCTTAAACGTTATACAACAGGAAATGGCCTTGTCGTTAGAGCCCCAAGCACGAGGAAAGTGCTAATTATAGGTTGAGTGAGCATTGATATAGCTATACACAGTATGTATCATTATAGGTCGTGTATTATTTACAGAGAAGCTTAAACGTTATACAACAGGAAATGGCCTTGTCGTTAGAGCCCCAAGCGCGAGGAAAGTGCTAATTATAGGTTGAGTGAGCATTGATATATCTATACACAGTATGTATCATTATAGGTCGTGTATTATTTACAGAGAAGCTTAAACGTTATACAACAGGAAATGGCCTTGTCGTTAGAGCCCCAAGCGCGAGGAAAGTGCTAATTATAGGTTGAGTGAGCATTGATATAGCTATACACAGTATGTATCATTATAGGTCGTGTATTATTTACATAGAAGCTTAAACGTTATACAACAGGAAATGGCCTTGTCGTTAGAGCCCCAAGCGCGAGGAAAGTGCTAATTATAGGTTGAGTGAGCTTTGATATAGCTATACACAGTATGTATCATTATAGGTCGTGTATTATTTACAGAGAAGCTTAAACGTTATACAACAGGAAATGGCCTTGTCGTTAGAGCCCCAAGCGCGAGGAAAGTGCTAATTATAGGTTGAGTGAGCATTGACATAGCTATACACAGTATGTATCATTATAGGTCGTGTATTATTTACATAGAAGCTTAAACGTTATACAACAGGAAATGGCCTTGTCGTTAGAGCCCCAAGCGCGAGGAAAGTGCTAATTATAGGTTGAGTGAGCATTGATATAGCTATACACAGTATGTATCATTATAGGTCGTGTATTATTTACAGAGAAGCTTAAACGTTATACAACAGGAAATGGCCTTGTCGTTAGAGCCCCAAGCGCGAGGAAAGTGCTAATTATAGGTTGAGTGAGCATTGATATAGCTATACACAGTATGTATCATTATAGGTCGTGTATTATTTACAGAGAAGCTTAAACGTTATACAACAGGAAATGGCCTTGTCGTTAGAGCCCCAAGCGCGAGGAAAGTGCTAATTATAGGTTGAGTGAGCATTGATATAGCTATACACAGTATGTATCATTATAGGTCGTGTATTATTTACAGAGAAGCTTAAACGTTATACAACAGGAAATGGCCTTGTCGTTAGAGCCCCAAGCGCGAGGAAAGTGCTAATTATAGGTTGAGTGAGCATTGATATAGCTATACACAGTATGTATCATTATAGGTCGTGTATTATTTACAGAGAAGCTTAAACGTTATACAACAGGAAATGGCCTTGTCGTTAGAGCCCCAAGCGCGAGGAAAGTGCTAATCATAGGTTGAGTGAGCATTGATATAGCTATACACAGTATGTATCATTATAGGTCGTGTAATATTTACAGAGAAGCTTAAACGTTATACAACAGGAAATGGCCTTGTCGTTAGAGCCCCAAGCGCGAGGAAAGTGCTAATTATAGGTTGAGTGAGCATTGATATAGCTATACACAGTATGTATCATTATAGGTCGTGTAATATTTACAGAGAAGCTTAAACGTTATACAACAGGAAATGGCCTTGTCGTTAGAGCCCCAAGCGCGAGGAAAGTGCTAATTATAGGTTGAGTGAGCATTGATATAGCTATACACAGTATGTATCATTATAGGTCGTGTATTATTTACATAGAAGCTTAAACGTTATACAACAGGAAATGGCCTTGTCGTTAGAGCCCCAAGCGCGAGGAAAGTGCTAATCATAGGTTGAGTGAGCATTGATATAGCTATACACAGTATGTATCATTATAGGTCGTGTAATATTTACAGAGAAGCTTAAACGTTATACAACAGGAAATGGCCTTGTCGTTAGAGCCCCAAGCGCGAGGAAAGTGCTAATTATAGGTTGAGTGAGCATTGATATAGCTATACACAGTATGTATCATTATAGGTCGTGTATTATTTACAGAGAAGCTTAAACGTTATACAACAGGAAATGGCCTTGTCGTTAGAGCCCCAAGCGCGAGGAAAGTGCTAATCATAGGTTGAGTGAGCATTGATATAGCTATACACAGTATGTATCATTTAGGTCGTGTATTATTTACATAGAAGCTTAAACGTTATACAACAGGAAATGGCCTTGTCGTTAGAGCCCCAAGCGCGAGGAAAGTGCTAATTATAGGTTGAGTGAGCATTGATATAGCTATACACAGTATGTATCATTATAGGTCGTGTATTATTTACAGAGAAGCTTAAACGTTATACAACAGGAAATGGCCTTGTCGTTAGAGCCCCAAGCGCGAGGAAAGTGCTAATTATAGGTTGAGTGAGCATTGATATAGCTATACACAGTATGTATCATTATAGGTCGTGTAATATTTACAGAGAAGCTTAAACGTTATACAACAGGAAATGGCCTTGTCGTTAGAGCCCCAAGCGCGAGGAAAGTGCTAATTATAGGTTGAGTGAGCATTGATATAGCTATACACAGTATGTATCATTATAGGTCGTGTATTATTTACATAGAAGCTTAAACGTTATACAACAGGAAATGGCCTTGTCGTTAGAGCCCCAAGCGCGAGGAAAGTGCTAATTATAGGTTGAGTGAGCATTGATATAGCTATACACAGTATGTATCATTATAGGTCGTGTATTATTTACAGAGAAGCTTAAACGTTATACAACAGGAAATTAATTTCAACACAAGAATAAAATAGGAAACAAAATGCAAACAACTTAATATATAAAACTAAAACATGGTAGACTGAAAAAAGTAATTAATTACTAGAACGTAATAAAAAATTACACATAAAACTATAACATACAGTTAATAAAATCTAATACCGAACGGTGAGTAGATGATGAGAATAAAAAATAATAAATGTATAATATTAACTCATTCTTAGAATGAAGCTGGTTACTATTTCCTTAAATGTGACTACAGAATATGACTGATGGTAGAATGAAATAAGGCTCCGTCTACCATGTAAAACTAAACTATTGCTTATTGTTTATTTTAGAAATTATGTTGTAAAAAAAAACATAAACGAGGCTTGTAAAGTTTCGGACGGCGCGAGTATAAGTTACATTTGTTTAAAAAGTCCTACAAAACGCCATTAGTCTCCAGGAATGTTAACAAATATGCTGATTAGAAAATTTATTTCGAATTCAATTGAATTTCGTTCATAAAAAGTGTCAGGACGCTTCTAACGAATTTCTTAATTGACATAAAAATATAGGCTACAGTTCCCTATAATTATAATCAATTAATTATAATAAAGATGTATTAAAAAAAACTTCATATTTTTATTCAATGATAAATAGTTTTGAATAATAACACTTAAACTTACTAATAAACAACATACAAACTTCAACTGCGAGCGTGAAAAGAAATGTAAGAAATCACAAGCATCAAATACTAAAAAAAAATACCTAATACGTCTCAATCTAATGTAAATTGCATTTGAAAACAATTTAACCTAACCTCCCGAGTTTGTTTCGTCACACATCACTTGAATTACACATTGCAATGTGATGACACATTACTACAGAGAAAATGTGCTATTGGCTGCTACAGAAATATGAAACGTCTGCTGCAGGTCACAAAGGAGGAGAAACGAAGAGCGGGAGAACAACACGAGATCAGGAAGGAATTCAGTACAGCGTAAACAACAAATGGCTCTTCAATTTTGTAGTTCATTACGTTCGGTGAAACTTAATTAATCACTTTTATATTAAAATACAAAATACGACATGACACTAACGACAAAGATAAACTACAAGCACCAGGCCTATACAAATTATACTGCAACAAGTGTAACAAATTCTACTTGAGACAAACATACACAAATGGATACAACACCACAATAATAGACCAACTATGGCACAATATACAAAACATCACTAAAATTAACACTATAGAGAGGGGAAAAAATACATCACAATGCCATACATAAACAAAATATCAAATAAAATAGCCCACAAATTTAAAAAAAAACACGATACAAAATAGCATACAAAACTAATAACAATTTACAATACAAAATACAACACGACACCAACAACAATGATAAACTACAAGCACCAGGCGTATACAAACTAAACTGCAACAAAGTCTGGGAAAACAGGTCACAGCTCTAAACAAAAAATCGAGGAACACAAACAGAACCCCAACTCAGCATTTTACAGTCACATAAAAGAAACAGGACACAAATACACAGACATTTACCATAACCTAGAAATCGTACTTATTAACAAAAAAACGACCACACTTAACACACTAGAACAATATGAAACTTACAAACACACAAAAACACAAAGTACAAACATATTAAACGAACAAACCCAATACAATTACATACATACTCTTTGATACTATCGAAAACCTTCCTTTAAAACCGTCACCGCTTAACCTAACAACTCCAAGCAGAACTGATGAAGATCGCCACGAAGCGATCGAAAACTTTACGTCTCAGTTAAGTTTTTACAAATTTACAAAATTTAAAGTTCGGATAGTCATAAACTAATGTAAAAAAGATTAATTAAAGACTGTGTGTGAGAGACTAGAAATACCTAGATGTTACCAGAGCCAAAGTCTGAAACTTGCTCATTGATTGACGAATATTAGCGAGTATCTAGATGGGAAATAGATTTGAAGAGAACTTGTTCGCCGCCAACGCAACGGGAGAGACTTGTTCAGAGTTTGGATCGAACATGAACAGAAAACGAGAGTCTCGCAGACATATTGCTATGGAGCACAAACAGCAATTACTTTCTAACCTTAAATGACACGGAAGCAAACCCACAACGCGTAAACACTGGGGAAGGGTGCGTTTTTGCACCTATTTGAAGAAACCTGCCAGTGAATGCTGATAATAATTAGTAGAAGTGAGTGGAAATAATTACGCTTAAATGAGATCTTACGCCGGATTGGAAACAAGAATGTTAGTAGAAACGATATAGACAAGAACAAAAAATAAGTGCATATATTTTAATAAAAGTTACGAGTTTAGCAGTGTGAGTATTTTATTATCTAAAAACCTAAATTAATCGAGGGCAATTATGCTCCGAGTTCACAATGGCCAAGTTTTCCGAAACGGCCGTCCATGTTAAGCTAAGCCTAAGCTAAGTGCTAGGCTATAGGCAAATCCTATACACCAGAGGCATATATATGAATTATCAAGTCTATAAATAATAATATTTATTACAAATTATAAACAAATTGCACGACGTTAAAAATATTTTAACATTTTTTTGTATATACTATTTGTTTTTATTTTTTTAAAAACCAAATTACGAGTATTGAAAACAATTTAAAACAAATTATTCCATAGGCAAGATGGCCAACTATCGAGGTAACCGTTAGGGATGGTCGATATTTTCTGTCACGGTGACTTGTCACTGATATTAATTTGTCGCTGATAGTACCAGTAAAAAAAATATGGAAAATGCCAGTTCCAGTGACAATTGATCGATCTGAAGTTACCTCCGTTGTGATTGGGCAAAAAGTTGCAGTCAATGGATGAAACGGCTGTTATTGGTAGATTTGTCACTGTCACTGGATGAAACGGTTGTCATTGGTCGATTTTCCGTGGTTGTGGCTCTGCTCTCAGCGCTTGGCGCCGATTATCTAAAGAGTTACTGATATTTTACCACGGCTGTCATTGGTTGATTTGTCTCTGTCACTGGTTGTACTCATTTACGTCATATGTGGGTGGTCGATTTGTGACAGGTTCCAAGATAGTGACAGAGTTATGTACAGTTGTTCTTAGTTTCGCAGGAGTTTATAAAATGACCCTTCCAAAAAACAGGTGTAAAATTATTTCGCCAGTGTGGTATGCCTGCCTGTTATTGGCAAATAAAGAGCAGTTTCAGTATTGTCACCGGTACTTTTTTCCTGGCGAAAAACCAACTGTGGTTATCATCGCCAATCAATATATAAAACAAAATGCAATATTTTAAATAGGACAAATAACAAAATCAATTTTAAATAAAACAAAAATTTCAAAACAAACAAAATTTTTACAAAGTAGTGATACATAAAACAATTATAATCATAAATATACAACAATT
This sequence comes from Prosapia bicincta, assembly GCA_036971475.1. Classification (NCBI taxonomy): domain Eukaryota; kingdom Metazoa; phylum Arthropoda; class Insecta; order Hemiptera; family Cercopidae; genus Prosapia; species Prosapia bicincta. The sequence goes on along the minus strand of JBAIZL010000115.1, from coordinate 1,037,755 downwards.
TTTTTCCTTTAAAAAAACAATAAATAACAAAATAACAACAACGAACAATATAACAGTGAATAAATAATAACGATATTTAAAACAACAATATTCAGCAATTCAACAATAAATAAATCTTAATATCACAATAATAAGAACATAAAATATATTAAATTTAAATAAATAAAAAATATACGCAGACAATAATTAAAAGAAATATAAGTATAGATATAAAAAATTTATTTTAAATATTAAAAAATATGTTCAAGTGGTGTAAGAAAGCGATGACTCGGTCAATGGCGGAGGCATCGTCCCTTAACACCGTCTTCAAACACCCTTTTAAAAAGAAAAGGGCACGAACATTAGTTACACGAACGCAATCCACCAGAATATGTTTTATAGTGAAGACATCACCACAGTACTGACATATTGGTGGATCTTCACGACGCATCAAATATTTATGAGTTGCAAAAGAGTGGCCAACGCGAAGGCGTGTAGCCATCATTTCCTCCCTACGTTTTGAACGAATTGAAGACCTCCATTGATGGACGGTATATTTAATTTCCCTCAGCTTATTCTGAATCACGGCATGCCATTCGTCATTCCAAGCAGCGAGCAATAAATGTTTTGCAAAACACACATAATCAGATGCCATTAACCCCTTGAATAATGGGCACCAAACCTGTAGCATTCTTCGCCGCTTCATCTCTGGATGTTTCTTTCTTCTTCTCTTGGTGTAATTCTAAACATTCCTTCATTTTGCTATCTTACAAATATTTCTTGATTAGGTCTTGTCCACTGATTAGCAACAGCCCATGATGGTTATGTTTGACTAATCTACTGCTATATTTAGCCGTTCTAGAAAGTTCAAATGACTTTAACTATAAATATATTATTGTTGATCGCACTGGAACGCAAAACAAGTGGTGGAAAAACAAAAGTAATTCCCGTTACTATTTATTATGAACAAGGATAGAACGTTTTCTATTAAAAATAAATAAAACCTCTTATACACAAAAACGTTTTATTTCAATTCCGATGTACATTTCAATGTAAAGCAATCATCTTCAGAGGAAATTACAATTCCGATGTACATTTCAATGTAATGCAATCATCTTCAGAGGAAATTACAATTCCGATGTACATTTCAATGTAAAGCAATCATTTTCAGAGGAAATTACAATTCCGATGTACATTTCAATGTAAAGCAATCATCTTCAGAGAAAATTACTACAAGATACCTTACTTCAGAGAGTCTTTTAATCTTTTCTGGAAATCAAAATGTAAGCCTACATCGGGATGTAAGTATGTAGTTAAGAGGTGTTAATTATTTATAATAAATAATTACATATCCAAGTCTATAGAATTTAACCTGATTATTAATACACTGTATTAAACAGTTGCCAGATAAAACAATAAATTCCAGCAGATGTGGTGAAATTTATTAACCACAAAGCCACAATGCTTAATGCAACGCAATGCAATGCGATGCTTTATTAATAAAGTAAAAAGCCACAATGATATTTAAATTCGTTAGCAACGGAAAAATTAAATGCCATCATCAGAGAGTTATGTGAGGTTATGTAAAAAAAAATAATATTCTTAATCAATGGAAATTTTTTACTGTTACATTCTGTTACATCGGGGAATTATTTAGCGTTCTTAGAAATAAAAAAAACAAAATCTTCAGAACTACATAGTTCGTTTGTAGACTTATGTTTATTGACGCACACAAATTTATCTATTTCCCTCGCCAAAAAATAAATACATTAATTTTCAAATATATGTTTAAAAAAATATTAGCTATAATTACTGTAATATATTTTTCTTTTTGTTGTTGTAAAATATCATGATATAATTAAAATTATAAAGGTATTTTGCCAGCCAAGGTCGAAGAAACGCTGAGTTGCCCATACCAAGGGACGGTTTCCATGACGACTGTGATTGACAGAGTTGCCAAGTTTAACTGTAGGATAAGTTAACGGAAAATAAACGTCGGTATATTAACGAATTGCCACACGGCAAGAACGCTTTTCTAATGAGTTGGCTCATGAACAGTATAGCTAAAGGCCTGCTGTACACTCGATGTTTAAGCTTTGGAATACAGAAGTATAATACGCCACTGTGGAGAACTGTTTGTAGAAAGCGTGCATAGCAGAGTTGGAATACCCCAGTTGTATAAGAATGGACACATAGGCCTGTACGTAAGACCACCTATAGGCCTACATCTGGAAACGTAAGGAACGTGTGGACAACTGTTTGTAGAAAGCGTGCATAGCAGAGTTGGAATACCCCAGTTGTATAAGAATGGACACATAGGCCTGTACGTAAGACCACCTATAGGCCTACATCTGGAAACGTAAGGAACGTGTGGACAACTGTTTGTAGAAAGCGTGCATAGCAGAGTTGGAATACCCCAGTTGTATAAGAATGGACACATAGGCCTGTACGTAAGACCACCTATAGGCCTACATCTGGAAACGTAAGGAACGTGTGGACAACTGTTTGTAGAAAGCGTGCATAGCAGAGTTGGAATACCCCAGTTGTATAAGAATGGACACACAGGCCTGTACGTAAGACCACCTATAGGCCTACATCTGGAAACGTAAGGAACGTGTGGACAACTGTTTGTAGAAAGCGTGCATAGCAGAGTTGGAATACCCCAGTTGTATAAGAATGGACACATAGGCCTGTACGTAAGACCACCTATAGGCCTACATCTGGAAACGTAAGGAACGTGTGGACAACTGTTTGTAGAAAGCGTGCATAGCAGAGTTGGAATACCCCAGTTGTATAAGAATGGACACATAGGCCTGTACGTAAGACCACCTATACATCTGGAAACGTAAGGAACGTGTGGACAACTGTTTGTAGAAAGCGTGCATAGCAGAGTTGGAATACCCCAGTTGTATAAGAATGGACACATAGGCCTGTACGTAAGACCACCTATACATCTGGAAACGTAAGGAACGTGTGGACAACTGTTTGTAGAAAGCGTGCATAGCAGAGTTGGAATACCCCAGTTGTATAAGAATGGACACATAGGCCTGTACGTAAGACCACCTATAGGCCTACATCTGGAAACGTAAGGAACGTGTGGACAACTGTTTGTAGAAAGCGTGCATAGCAGAGTTGGAATACCCCAGTTGTATAAGAATGGACACATAGGCCTGTACGTAAGACCACCTATACATCTGGAAACGTAAGGAACGTGTGGACAACTGTTTGTAGAAAGCGTGCATAGCAGAGTTGGAATACTCCAGTTGTATAAGAATGGACACATAGGCCTGTACGTAAGACCACCTATACATCTGGAAACGTAAGGAACGTGTGGACAACTGTTTGTAGAAAGCGTGCATAGCAGAGTTGGAATACCCCAGTTGTATAAGAGTGGAGACATAGACCTGTACGTAAGACCACCTATAGGCCTACATCTGGAAACGTAAAGGAACGTGTGGACAACTGTTTGTAGAAAGCGTGCATAGCAGAGTTGGAATACCCCAGTTGTATAAGAATAGACACATAGGCCTGTACGTAAGACCACCTATAGGCCTACATCTGGAAACGTAAGCAACGTGTGGACAACTGTTTGTAGAAAGCGTGCATAGCAGAGTTGGAATACCCCAGTTGTATAAGAATGGACACATAGGCCTGTACATAAGACCACCTATAGGCCTACATCTGGAAACGTAAGCAACGTGTGGACAACTGTTTGTAGAAAGCGTGCATAGCAGAGTTGGAATACCCCAGTTGTATAAGAATGGACACATAGGCCTGTACGTAAGACCACCTATAGGCCTACATCTGGAAACGTAAGGAACGTGTGGACAACTGTTTGTAGAAAGCGTGCATAGCAGAGTTGGAATACCCCAGTTGTATAAGAGTGGAGACATAGACCTGTACGTAAGACCACCTATAGGCCTACATCTGGAAACGTAAGGAACGTGTGGACAACTGTTTGTAGAAAGCGTACATAGCAGAGTTGGAATACCCCAGTTGTATAAGAATGGACACATAGGCCTGTACGTAAGACCACCTATAGGCCTAAATCTGGAAACGTAAGCAACGTGTGGACAACTGTTTGTAGAAAGCGTGCATAGCAGAGTTGGAATACCCCAGTTGCATAAGAATAGACACATAGGCCTGTACGTAAGACCACCTATAGGTCTACATCTGGAAACGTAAGGAACGTGTGGACAACTGTTTGTAGAAAGCGTGCATAGCAGAGTTGGAATACCCCAGTTGTATAAGAATGGACACATAGGCCTGTACGTAAGACCACCTATAGGCCTACATCTGGAAACGTAAGGAACGTGTGGACAACTGTTTGTAGAAAGCGTGCATAGCAGAGTTGGAATACCCCAGTTGTATAAGAATAGACACATAGGCCTGTACGTAAGACCACCTATAGGTCTACATCTGGAAACGTAAGGAACGTGTGGACAACTGTTTGTAGAAAGCGTGCATAGCAGAGTTGGAATACCCCAGTTGTATAAGAATGGAGACATAGGCCTGTACGTAAGACCACCTATAGGCCTACATCTGGAAACGTAAGGAACGTGTGGACAACTGTTTGTAGAAAGCGTGCATAGCAGAGTTGGAATACCCCAGTTGTATAAGAATGGACACATAGGCCTGTACGTAAGACCAACCTATAGGCCTACATCTGGAAACGTAAGCAACGTGTGGACAACTGTTTGTAGAAAGCGTGCATAGCAGAGTTGATTAGCTAAGAGCTATAAAGACAAAGAAGACAAGTCCCGTGTCAGGCTTTCACCGAGCACACAAACACATTAGGACAAGCACATCATTACCCCCCCCCCCCCCAACTAAACACAGCATTAAGTAATTACTAAAATAATATTTGTCGAATATAATTAGGCCTACAGTGTGTTTACGGCTGCCTTGGAAAAACACTTTAGAACCGTACACCTGAAGAATTCTCGCATTATTCATGGGCTCAGCTGTTATGTCTTCAATATTTTACACTTTAGATAAATGCCAGCTTTAAATGCAAACTATAACAATAATTTTACATCAGAGTACCTGGGAAAACCGCAACAACTCCGATTTCCTTCGCTTTATATCTTACTTTTTAAATACACTCTAAGGAAAACGTGATAAAAATCACAAATCAAAACTGAGGTTAAAATTATCGTGATTACAAACATAATTTCACTTTATAAACATTTGTTTACAGCAATATTGTTTCGAAGTAACATTGAAGCTTGTGAGATAAATATATTATAGTATATGTAGGATAATGCGATTAATTTTCCATCCTCAGTGACGAATAAACACTGCACGTACACGCAGTTCGAAGAGAGTTTAATTAAACAATTAAAAAAAATCCTACTAGGATAGCTGAATCTTAACTACAGCTGTTTTACTAGGATACCTGAATCTGAACTACAGCTATTTTGGCAAGATACCCGAATCTGAACTACAGCTGTTTAATTAGAACAGCTGAATCTGAACTACCGCTGTTTTACTAGGATACCTGAATCTGAACTACAGCTATTTTGGTAAGATACCCGAATCTGAACTACAGCTGTTTAACTAGAACAGCTGAATCTGAACTCCAGCTGTTTTACTAGGATACCTGAATCTGAACTACAGCTATTTTGGCAAGATACCTGAATCTGAACTACAGCTGTTTAACTAGACCAGCTGAATCTGAACTACATCTATTTTGAGAATCTGATCTACAGCTGTTTTGCCAGGGTAGCTGAATCTGAAGTACAGCTGTTTTGCCAAGATGGCTGAATCTGAACCATAGCCGTTTTACTAGGATAGCTGAATCTGAACTACAGCTACTTTGAGAATCTGAACTTCAGCTGTTTTCCCGATATGGCGGAAGTAAAACTACAGCTGCTTTGTGAAATATAAAAAGCTATTTCACCTGCTATCTGAAATATAGCTGTTTTGTCGGTATTGCTGGAGTACAGACGTTTTCTCAAGATGGTATAATGTGAACTATCGCTGGTAGCAAACTGATAACCCTGAGATCATTAATTATACGATCGTAATATCAATTACAAAATTTGACGTAACAATTTTGTGATCCTTATTATTGCGTTCATATTCAGTCCAAATACGTAAAATTATTGTTACTTGGGAATTACATAAATAAGGATGGGCGATACGGTGATTCACAATAGCAATCAATGAAGCTATTGTTATTACGGACAGTAAATACATTACATTACGCCACCATATGGAATGGGCAGAAGGTCGTCGCCAAGACGGGCAAGTGTAACTATCGAAACTCAGCATTACTCCAAGTTTACGCTAGATTAAACTAGATGTTTGCAGTTCTCTACACCATGCCACTTGCTTGGTTATACAAGGAAGCTTCCACGTGAAGCCATTAATTAGCCATTACTGATAAGTGTTATCTGTGTAACTCTTTTCGGCTGTTTTTCAAGTCTTCTCTAACTATGCTAGAGTTTCGTTCTGTTTTTTTTTCATTTTTACCAAAAGATGAAAAATAATTACTGTACTAATTAATGATTTATAAATATAAATAAGTTAACTTATCCTATAGACTGTTGCGATACTTAACCAGTCCCTATGTAGTGTGGCCGTGTGGTGGTGTGTGTTGTAGTGTGGCCTTGTATAATGTAAAGGTAAGAACAACAACATGAAAGCCTTACCAGTGCCTGTGTAGTGTGGCCTTGTGTAATGTAAAGCTAAGAACAACATCATGAAAGCCTTGCCAGTGCCTGTGTAGTGTAGCCTTGTGTAATGTAAAGCTAAGAACAACAACATGAAAGCCTTACCAGTGCCTGTGTAGTGTGGCCTTGTGTAATGTAAAGGTAAGAACAACAACATGAAAGCCTTACCAGTGCCTGTGTAGTGTAGCCTTGTGTAATGTAAAGGTAAGAACAACAACATGAAAGCCTTACCAGTGCCTGTGTAGTGTGGCCTTGTGTAATGTAAAGGTAAGAACACCAACATGAAAGCCTTACCAGTGCCTGTGTAGTGTAGCCTTGTGTAATGTAAAGGTAAGAACACCAACATGAAAGCCTTACCAGTGCCTGTGTAGTGTAGCCTTGTGTAATGTAAAGGTAAGAACACCAACATGAAAGCCTTATCAGTGCCTGTGTAGTGTAGCCTTGTGTAATGTAAAGGTAAGAACAACAACATGAAAGCCTTACCAGTGCCTGTGTAGTGTGGCCTTGTGTAATGTAAAGGTAAGAACAACAACATGAAAGCCTTACCAGTGCCTGTGTAGTGTGGTCTTGTGTAATGTAAAGGCAGGAACAACAACATGAAAGCCTTACCAGTGCCTGTGTAGTGTGGCCTTGTGTAATGTAAAGGTAAGAACAACAACATGAAAGCCTTACCAGTGCCTGTGTAGTGTAGCCTTGTGTAATGTAAAGGTAAGAACACCAACATGAAAGCCTTAACTGTGCCTGTGTAGTGTGGCCTTGTGTAATGTAAAGGTAAGAACAACATCATGAAAGCCTTACCAGTGCCTGTGTAGTGTGGCCGTGTGTAATGTAAAGGTAAGAACAACAACATGAAAGCCTTATCAGTGCCTGTGTAGTGTGGCTTTGTGTAATGTAAAGGTAGGAACAACAACATGAAAGCCTTACCAGTGCCTGTGTAGTGTGGCCTTGTGTAATGTAAAGGTAAGAACAACAATATGAAAGCCTTACCAGTGCCTGTGTAGTGTGGCCTTGTGTAATGTAAAGGCAAGAACAACAACATGAAAGCCTTACCAGTGCCTGTGTAGTGTAGCCTTGTGTAATGTAAAGGTAAGAACACCAACATGAAAGCCTTAACAGTGCCTGTGTAGTGTGGCCTTGTGTAATGTAAAGGTAAGAACAACATCATGAAAGCCTTATCAGCGCCTGTGTAGTGTGGCCTTGTGTAATGTAAAGGTAAGAACAACAACATGAAAGCCTTACCAGTGCCTGTGTAGTGTAGCCTTGTGTAATGTAAAGGTAAGAACAACAACATGAAAGCCTTACCAGTGCCTGTGTAGTGTAGCCTTGTGTAATGTAAAGGTAAGAACAACAACATGAAAGCCTTACCAGTGCCTGTGTAGTGTGGCCTTGTGTAATGTAAAGGTAAGAACAACAACATGAAAGCCTTACCAGTGCCTGTGTAGTGTAGCCTTGTGTAATGTAAAGGTAAGAACAACAATATGAAAGCCTTACCAGTGCCTGTGTAGTGTGGCCTTGTGTAATGTAAAGGTAAGAACAACAACATGAAAGCCTTACCAGTGCCTGTGTAGTGTAGCCTTGTGTAATGTAAAGGTAAGAACAACAACATGAAAGCCTTACCAGTGCCTGTGTAGGCTACGCCATGAAAGAATCGTTCCCGTTACGTCATTGGAACAATTTTGGAGTATAAAACACGAACTATTTATGAAAATATATTTTTTTAAATCCTTGGTACTACAGGCTATGATATAACCTGCCGACGACGAGTGCAGATACCGCGTAGCTTATGCGATAAATTTTTGCGGGTAAAAGCGATGGATTTTTGGCACCCATATGATGCCTTTGTTCTCGACATGTGTCAAAGTTCTTGGGAACAATGTTTCTTCAAACGCAAGTTTGCACTGCACTTTAACGCATACTTTTACGACGCAAACAAAAGATTTCAGTCGTTTGTTAATACGGAAAACAGAGATTGACAACAAAAAAAGATTATCAGTCGTGTTGTTATGGCAATACTGAATTCGTTTGGACTTTTCTCTTAGGAAGTGATAACCGTTTATCAGTGCCTATTGTTTGAAGAACATGATCGACGAGTTTATTAAAAGTCTACTACTTAATAATTGCTCTCATTTCAATATTTTTCCAATTAGTTCCTTATTGCATTGTTCACGACTCTTTGTTCTTAAAATAAACAAGCAAAACACACATGTGTTTATATTATTGTTAAACATATCATTTGTTTTTACTGAATACGAGCATAAAAATTAACCGCTCTACCGTCTTCAGCACAACAATATTCTAACGGTCACACACTGATGTATTAAACAATAATTTCGTCACATACTGTTGTATTTATAATACTTTCGTCACATACTGTTGTATTCATAATACTTCCGTCGCACACTGATGTATTAAAAAATAATTTCGTCACATACTGTTGTATTCATAATACTTTCCGTCACACACTGATGTATTAAAAAATAATTTCGTCACATACAGTTGTATTTATAATACTTTCGTCATATACTGTTGTATTCATAATACTTTCCGTCACACACAATGTTGTATAAAAAAATTATTTCGTCACATACTGTTGTATTTATAATACTTTCGTCACATACTGTTGTATTCATAATACTTTCCGTCACACACTGATGTATTAAAAAATAATTCCGTCACATACTGTTGTATTTATAATACTTTCGTCACATACTGCTGTATTCATAATACTTCCGTCACACACTAAAGTATTAAAAAATAATTTCGTCACATACTGTTGTATTTATAATACTTTCGTCACATACTGTTGTATTCATAATACTTCCGTCACACACTAATGTATTAAAAATAATATCGTCACATACTGTTGTATTCATAATACTTTCCGTCATACACTGATGTATTAAAAAATAATTTCGTCACATACTGTTGTATTTATAATACTTTCGTCATATACTGTTGTATTCATAATACTTCCGTCACACACTGATGTATTAAAAAATAATTTCGTCACATACTGTTGTATTTATAATACTTTCGTCATATACTGTTGTATTCATAATACTTTCCGTCCCACACTGATGTATTAAAAAATAATTTCGTCACATACTGTTGTATTTATAATACTTTCGTCATATACTGTTGTATTCATAATACTTTTCGTCACACACTGATGTATTAAAAAATAATTTCGTCACATACTGTTGTATTTATAATACTTTCGTCATATACTGTTGTATTCATAATACTTTCCGTCCCACACTGATGTATTAAAAAATAATTTCGTCACATACTGTTGTATTTATAATACTTTCGTCATATACTGTTGTATTCATAATACTTTTCGTCACACACTGATGTATTAAAAAATAATTTCGTCACATACTGTTGTATTTATAATACTTTCGTCATATACTGTTGTATTCATAATACTTTCCGTCCCACACTGATGTATTAAAAAATAATTTCGTCACATACTGTTGTATTTATAATACTTTCGTCATATACTGTTGTATTCATATTACTTTTCGTCACACACTGATGTATTAAAAAATAATTTCGTCACATACTGTTGTATTTATAATACTTTCGTCATATACTGTTGTATTCATAATACTTTCCGTCACACACTGATGTATTAAAAAATAATTTCGTCACATACTGTTGTATTTATAATACTTTCGTCATATACTGTTGTATTCATAATACTTTCCGTCACACACTGATGTATTAAAAAATAATTTCGTCACATACTGTTGTATTTATAATACTTTCGTCATATACTGTTGTATTCATAATACTTTCCGTCACACACTGATGTATTAAAAAATAATTTCGTCACATACTGTTGTATTTATAATACTTTCGTCATATACTGTTGTATTCATAATACTTTCCGTCACACACTGATGTATTAAAAAATAATTTCGTCACATACTGTTGTATTTATAATACTTTCGTCATATACTGTTGTATTCATAATACTTTCCGTCACACACTAATGTATTAAAAAATAATTTCGTCACATACTGTTGTATTTATAATACTTTCGTCACATACTGTTGTATTTATAATACTTTCGTCATATACTGTTGTATTCATAATACTTTCCGTCACACACTGATGTATTAAAAAATAATTTCGTCACATACTATTGTATTCATAATACTTCCGTCACACACTAAAGTATTAAAAAATAATTTCGTCACATACTGTTGTATTTATAATACTTTCGTCATATACTGTTGTAATCATAATACTTTCCGTCACACACTAATGTATTAAAAATTATTTCGTCACATACTGTTGTATTTATAATACTTTCGTCATATACTGTTGTATTCATAATACTTTCCGTCACACACTAATGTATTAAAAAATAATTTCATCACATACTGTTGTATTTATAATAGTTTCGTCACACACTGATGTATTAAAAAATAATTTCGTCACATACTGTTGTATTCATAATACTTTCCGTCATACACTGATGTATTAAAAAATAATTTGGTCACATACTGTTGTATTTATAATACTTTCGTCATATACTGTTGTATTCATAATACTTTCCGTCACACACTGATGTATTAAAAAATAACTTCGTAACATATTGTTGTATTTATAATAGTTTCGTCACACACTGATGTATTAAAAAATAATTTCGTCACATACTGTTATATTTATAATACTTTCGTCACATACTGTTGTATTTATAATACTTTCGTCACACACTGATGTATTAAAAAATAATTTCGTCACATACTGTTGTATTTATAATACTTTCGTCACATACTGTTGTATTTATAATACTTCCGTCACACACTGATGTATTAAAAAATAATTTCGTCACATACTGTTGTATTTATAATACTTTCGTCACATACTGTTGTATTTATAATACTTTCGTCATACACTGATGTATTAAAAAATAATTTCGTCACATACTCTTGTATTTATAATAGTCTCGTCATATACTGATAAATTCATAATAATTTAAAATGTAAAATTTGAAATAACCTTCAATAATGTATAAAGTGTTGACACTATTTTGTGAGTCTTGTTGGTAATTTTATTATAATAAGCTGTCTTGATTGTAGTAGGTTTCATTGATGATAATGTCATGGTTATCGAAATGTATACAAGAGTTGAATCTGGGTAACACTATGTGATATATACTTCTAACTTTTTCTTGCAATTGGGATTATTGCCAATAGATGTATTAATATATTGCCACAATGCTTACTGTGTTTTATTTCATTTTACAAAGCTGATTAGTAGTTCAATTTGTATTTAGTTACAGAAATAAGTCTGGTATTTAAGTCGTTACATTATACAACTTCTGAAGTATTATTAAAGTAACTTATTCATATTTAATTTGCTAATTAAACATGTATATATACAATTACTTCATTCCATCCATTTTACATCTTCCACTGCGTCATGCACTGTTACAAGCTTTGGCCCGTAACTAATGAACTCCTTGCTAAAGATAGGTCTCAAGTAACCGGTTGAGACGATATGGTTTTCTTAGACTCTACCGGCTTAGAGTTGAGCTAAGCTCAACCAGATCGGCAACTTTCTACTCTATTCTGGAACTTTGTGTAACAAGATATTTTTTCACGTCACCTGAACCGTCTGTAGTTTTAAAATTTTAAATCAATGAAACTGCGCAAAATTTTATTGAATCTACAGAAATTAATTTTAAAATATAAAAAATTCTATGTCTTGGGTTTTGTCTACCCAGTCATTATAGAAACGCAAACAATGCCTGCATAGGCAGCGTATTATACTGGAGATTCCAGAAACCTAATACAGGTGCTAATACGTGACCTCCTCGCACTAAGTGGTAACGGCAAAACCTCAGTAAAAAGGTCCCGTTTATTACGTTACCCCACTTAATACGCGCTTTCTGGTGCCGAACCCTATGAAACGAAGATCTTAAACAATATGTATGTGTATATAGATTAATGGCTGGGGGGGACATTAAATCTACGTGATTAAGGGTTTGGGGAGCAAAGGCCTCTACAGCTTAACGTGAAAAATCGATCGAAAGCTGTGCAAAAATAGCTTCTACTTCAAGAAAATCCAACAGATAATAAAAATACCAAGATAATAGAAGCCATGAGGTTAGATTCGCGCAGTGCAGCAGGAGCCATCATGCAAACTTGGTGACTCGGAACGCTGCTACTTGAGCACGCACACGCGTACACACACACACGCGCACGCACGCACACACAGGGAGAGTGAGAGATAATAGAAGCCATGAGGTTAGATTCGCGCATGCAACAGGAGCCATCATGCAAACTTGGTGACTCGGAACGCTTCTACTTGGGCACGCACACGCGTACACACACACGCGCACGCACGCACACACAGGGAGAGTGAGAGATAATAGAAGCCATGAGGTTAGATTCGCGCAGTGCAGCAGGAGCCATCATGCAAACTTGGTGACTCGGAACGCTGCTACTTGGGCACGCACACGCGTACACACACACAGCACGCACGCACACACAGGGAGAGTGAGAGATAATAGAAGCCATGAGGTTAGATTCGCGCAGTGCAGCAGGAGCCATCATGCAAACTTGGTGACTCGGAACGCTGCTACTTGGGCACGCACACGCGTACACACACACAGCACGCACGCACACACAGGGAGAGTGAGAGATAATAGAAGCTATGAGGTTAGATTCGCGCAGTGCAACAGGAGCCATCATGCAAACTTGGTGACTCGGAACGCTGCTACTTGGGCACGCACACGCGTACACACACACACACGCACGCACGCACAAACAGGGAGAGTGAGAGATAATAGAAGCTATGAGGTTAGATTCGCGCAGTGCAACAGGAGCCATCATGCAAACTTGGTGACTCGGAACGCTGCTACTTGGGCACGCACACGCGTACACACACATACACACACACACGCAAGCATACACAGGGAGAGTGAGAGCTAATAGAAGCCATGAGGTTAGATTCGCGCAGTGCAGCAGGAGCCATCATGCAAACTTGGTGACTCGGAACGCTGCTACTTGGGCACGCACACGCGTACACACACACAGCACGCACGCACACACAGGGAGAGTGAGAGATAATAGAAGCCATGAGGTTAGATTCGCGCAGTGCAGCAGGAGCCATCATGCAAACTTGGTGACTCGGAACGCTGCTACTTGGGCACGCACACGCGTACACACACACAGCACGCACGCACACACAGGGAGAGTGAGAGATAATAGAAGCCATGAGGTTAGATTCGCGCAGTGCAGCAGGAGCCATCATGCAAACTTGGTGACTCGGAACGCTGCTACTTGGGCACGCACACGCGTACACACACACAGCACGCACGCACACACAGGGAGAGTGAGAGATAATAGAAGCCATGAGGTTAGATTCGCGCAGTGCAGCAGGAGCCATCATGCAAACTTGGTGACTCGGAACGCTGCTACTTGGGCACGCACACGCATACACACACACACGCACACACAGGGAGAGTGAGAGATAATAGAAGCCATGAGGTTAGATTCGCGCAGTGCAGCAGGAGCCATCATGCAAACTTGGTGACTCGGAACGCTGCTACTTGAGCACGCACACGCGTACACACACACACGCACACACAGGGAGAGTGAGAGATAATAGAAGCCATGAGGTTAGATTCGCGCAGTGCAGCAGGAGCCATCATGCAAACTTGGTGACTCGGAACGCTGCTACTTGGGCACGCACACGCGTACACACACACAGCACGCACGCACACACAGGGAGAGTGAGAGATAATAGAAGCCATGAGGTTAGATTCGCGCAGTGCAGCAGGAGCCATCATGCAAACTTGGTGACTCGGAATGCTGCTACTTGGGCACGCACACGCGTACACACACACACACACACACACGCAAGCACGCAAGCACACACAGGGAGAGTGAGAGCTAATAGAAGGAATTGAAACATAATAATTATTAAAAACGTAAGAAATGCGTGAAATATGGGCGTACAACAGCCGTCTTACTTAGTAACTAATTATGGATAATAATGAGTATTACAATTAAGTATTGAGAGTGGCTCCAAGTATAACTACTCTTAGTTTCCTCCGTCTATTACCAACGAAAAGGGCGTTCAAAGACCTTGAATACATATAATGTGTAAAAGTTTTAATGTAAAAGCAAAACTGCTAAAGCGGGACTTCAATAACTATGCCTATATAAAACGCGTGTGCACGCCCGTGTGCGTGTGTGTGTGTGTGTGTGTGTGTGTGTGTGTGTGTATGTGTGTGTGTGTGTGTGTGTGTGTGTGTGTGTGTGTGTGTGTGTGTGTGTGTGTGTGTGTGTATGTGTGTAAGATAGCTCAGCTATCCGGCCAATGCGCTGTTCTCGTTGTAACAACGTAATGCGATCGTAGGAAAAACGTAATCAGTCTGAGATAACCCAAAAACAAAAGTTTGATTAATGTTATCATGAACAAGGAAGATTTAAATAGAGTTGGGAGTTCATGCAATCACTACGTATGACTGTATACCTGCTTACGGTACAAAGAAGGCGGGGTGCACGGAGCCAGGTAATTAGCAAGTAAAATTATCTGCGATGAACGTCCGGAGCTTATTTCAGAAAGTTTAATTGGCTGAGAAGGTCAAACATACAAACAGAGATCAAGTCCACTGAGTAAACATAACCTACACAATATATGTTAGTTGACAAGTAGCCTATTGAAAACAACAATGAATAACTAAAATGAAGGCTTTTATAATCAACACTTATCGACTGTTAAGGAACAATTTGCTCCATGATACAGAATATAGGTTAAACTGACCTATGCAACTAATGTATTGAAAGGCGGAATTAAAATGGAATAATCACGTTAAAATGGGAATAATACGATATATTTAAAAAAATCAAGACAACTAAACTTCAGAAAAATTATAAATATGTATTAATTTAATACGAAAAAAGTAATGAATAAACAGTAAGTAATCATAAACATTTCTGTTACAAGAATATAATTGTATTGGATCTTTTTCACAAGTTAAAAACTTTTCGTCAACATACATTATTAGAATTGTCAAGAACATTGTCCTATTAAATTACAGCTGTTGTTATTTGTAAGTAGTAGGGACGGAGATAGTTCTTAATGCAAATAAAGTATGTTGGCAAAACCTTTACACTTCCTAATTAGGTACTCAAACTATATTGTCGTAATTGAAATGTTTATGATTAGTAAAAATATATAGTAAAAGTGCTTATGCACTATATAGATGACATTTTGCTTGTTATATTTCGTAATTAGAAATTACACGGTGAGGCTTTTCGTTAATTCGTCATTACTGATATTTTCAAGAGCCTCTTCACCTGCCAAGATTTAAAACAAGACAAATTATTCATTCTTTTTTTTAAATGTATATCTTAAACGTATGTGTGTGTGTGTGTGTGTGTGTGTGTGTGTGTGTGTGTGTGTGTGTGTGTGTGTGTGTGTATATATATATATATATATATACACAATTACAGACTCGGATTTCATGTTGACTAAATTCTCTATCAAGTTTATTTTTATAATCCTTTGTACTATGGGACAAAATGTTAAAAAAACGTTTGTAAATATTTACAAACCTGCCTATAGTAGCACTTATATTTGTTGAGGACGGCCTTTTCGGAAGATGTGTCCCATTGTCAACTCAGTCCAAAACGGTCAACTCAGACAGAAACGTTTCTCCCGAAACGGCCGTCCTCAACAAATATAAGTGCTAGTATAGGCAGGTTTGTAAATATTTACAAGTGTTTTAGTGAAAACTAGTGGCTCACGTGAAAATGGAATCAACAAATAAAAAAAACGTGTTACAACAACAGTAACGTCATGATGTAACTAATCTAACAATGAAAATGCCGAGTCCCAACGATTTATTTTAAATCGGAAACATTTCGGCAACTAGTCCTTTGTTCTTATCAAGCCTGGGACCAGATTACAATATTTTTAAATTGCGCCACAGACAACGAGTACATTCAATCACAATAATTTAAGTTTGCTATACGTCCTTAGAATTAGTCGAAAACTAATACAATAAAACACCGACATAGTAAGAATTAGAAAAGTTAATAAAAATTTAAAACAAAAGGAACATTAAAATAATGACAAAATTAACATACAAAACACATGTCCAAATTTGAAAACAAACCCGAACCAACTAAAAAGATTAAAACTATACGCAACAACCTAATTATAGACTAAACCTATTCCTAGTAGGTTTAAAGCTACATATCAGTGGTTTTGTACTTGTTATACAGTTTATGAAAATAGTTTTTATGTTGATAGTAGACTAATTGTTGCAAATTATGTGCCATTTCCAAATAATTCCTTTCCCTAAAGGGGATGAATCATACACTTCTTCATGGGAATGCTTAAATAAACATTAAGTGATCTAACAATTTCTTCACATTATGATTAAGCTGTTTTAGAAAAATTTCAGTGTTGATATCATTATAACATATTTAATATGATTGTAGCTAAAATTTTATTCTTCATTATTAAAGATATATTGGCTATATGGTTACCATTAGTTGTACTGTATGCGCCAAAATAAACAGTACTGAAACTGAATCAGCTGTAGCAGAATGACCGATATAGGGTCATTCTTGGTCGTTTTATAGGAGACCTCACGAGATTTTGTTGCGCCTGAAACCTGCCTTTTCGTACAGAATGGTTCTAGCAAGATGGCACAACCACCCACATTGCCTTGGACAATATTTCGTTTAAGAAATGTTTGGCAACCGCCTCTTCTCCCTTAGAAGAAACTTTACTTGCCCAGCCCACTTCTCCGATCTTACATGTCTGGGGAATGATGAAAGATTTCCGTGACGACCCACCAACCACCATCGTCCAATTATAGGAAAAAATAACCATGAGTATGATTAGCATGAAACAACCCCTCTTCATCAAAATGATTCAAAACTTCCAAGAACGTTACGAGTGTTGCCTCAAATTGAACTGAGATCATATAGAACATGTTTATACCCGAGTCTAACCGATTTAGCTTCTTTTTAGTTGTACGTATTTGTAAAGCTATGTAAATAAAATAACATTTTACAACTGTTTCAGTGCTGTTTATTTTGGTGCAAATGGTATTAAAAAATTGTTACAGTTTAAAAATGTATTAGAAATAGGATTTGGTTAAAAAAACAGAAAAATAAATTTCTACCCCAGAAAATTATTTCCTATTCAAATATTGACTGCGTTAATACACTAGCGACTTACTACTGCTCATGAGGAATTTTATTATTTGGTTACACAGCATTACGAATATACAAATGTTTACTGCGTTAATACACTAGCGACTTACTACTGCTCATGAGGAATTTTATTATTTGGTTACACAGCATTACGAATATACAAATGTTTACTGCGTTAATACACTAGCGACTTACTACTGCTCATGAGGAATTTTATTATTTGGTTACACAGCATTACGAATATTCAAATATTGACTGCGTTAATACACTAGCGACTTACTACTGCTCATGAGGAATTTTATTATTTGGTTAGACAGCATTACGAATATACAAATGTTGACTGCGTTAATACACTAGTGACTTACTACTGCTCATGAGGAATTTTATTATTTGGTTACACAGCATTACGAATATACAAATATTGACTGCGTTAATACACTAGCGACTTACTACTGCTCATGAGGAATTTTATTATTTGGTTACACAGCATTACGAATATACAAATATTGACTGCGTTAATACACTAGCGACTTACTACTGCTCATGAGGAATTTTATTATTTGGTTAGACAGCATTACGAATATACAAATGTTGACTGCGTTAATACACTAGTGACTTACTACTGCTCATGAGGAATTTTATTATTTGGTTACACAGCATTACGAATATACAAATGTTGACTGCGTTAATACACTAGCGACTTACTACTGCTCATGAGGAATTTTATTATTTGGTTACACAGCATTACGAATATACAAATGTTGACTGCGTTAATACACTAGTGACTTACTACTGCTCATGAGGAATTTTATTATTTGGTTACACAGCATTACGAATATACAAATGTTGACTGCGTTAATACACTAGCGACTTACTACTGCTCATGAGGAATTTTATTATTTGGTTACACAGCATTACGAATATACAAATGTTGACTGCGTTAATACACTAGCGACTTACTACTGCTCATGAGGAATTTTATTATTTGGTTACACAGCATTACGAATATACAAATGTTTACTGCGTTAATACACTAGCGACTTACTACTGCTCATGAGGAATTTTATTATTTGGTTACACAGCATTACGAATATACAAATGTTGACTGCGTTAATACACTAGCGACTTACTACTGCTCATGAGGAATTTTATTATTTGGTTACACAGCATTACGAATATACAAATGTTTACTGCGTTAATACACTAGCGACTTACTACTGCTCATGAGGAATTTTATTATTTGGTTACACAGCATTACGAATATACAAATGTTTACTGCATTAATACACTAGCGACTTACTACTGCTCATGAGGAATTTTATTATTTGGTTACACAGCATTACGAATATACAAATGTTTACTGCGTTAATACACTAGCGACTTACTACTGCTCATGAGGAATTTTATTATTTGGTTACACAGCATTACGAATATTCAAATATTGACTGCGTTAATACACTAGCGACTTACTACTGCTCATGAGGAATTTTATTATTTGGTTACACAGCATTACGAATATACAAATGTTTACTGCGTTAATACACTAGCGACTTACTACTGCTCATGAGGAATTTTATTATTTGGTTACACAGCATTACGAATATACAAATGTTGACTGCGTTAATACACTAGCGACTTACTACTGCTCATGAGGAATTTTATTATTTGGTTACACAGCATTACGAATATACAAATGTTGACTGCGTTAATACACTAGCGACTTACTACTGCTCATGAGGAATTTTATTATTTGGTTACACAGCATTACGAATATACAAATGTTTACTGCATTAATACACTAGCGACTTACTACTGCTCATGAGGAATTTTATTATTTGGTTACACAGCATTACGAATATACAAATGTTGACTGCGTTAATACACTAGCGACTTACTACTGCTCATGAGGAATTTTATTATTTGGTTACACAGCATTACGAATATACAAATGTTTACTGCATTAATACACTAGCGACTTACTACTGCTCATGAGGAATTTTATTATTTGGTTACACAGCATTACGAATATACAAATGTTGACTGCGTTAATACACTAGCGACTTACTACTGCTCATGAGGAATTTTATTATTTGGTTACACAGCATTACGAATATACAAATGTTTACTGCGTTAATACACTAGCGACTTACTACTGCTCATGAGGAATTTTATTATTTGGTTACACAGCATTACGAATATACAAATGTTGACTGCGTTAATACACTAGCGACTTACTGCTGCTCATGAGGAATTTTATTATTTGGTTACACAGCATTACGAATACACAAATGTTTACTGCGTTAATACACTAGCGACTTACTACTGCTCATGAGGAATTTTATTATTTGGTTACACAGCATTACGAATACACAAATGTTTACTGCGTTAATACACTAGCGACTTACTGCTGCTCATGAGGAATTTTATTATTTGGTTACACAGCATTACGAATATTCAAATATTGACTGCGTTAATACACTAGCGACTTGCTACTGCTCATGAGGAATTTTATTATTTGGTTACACAGCATTACGAATACACAAATGTTTACTGCGTTAATACACTAGCGACTTACTGCTGCTCATGAGGAATTTTATTATTTGGTTACACAGCATTACGAATACACAAATGTTTACTGCGTTAATACACTAGCGACTTACTGCTGCTCATGAGGAATTTTATTATTTGGTTACACAGCATTACGAATACACAAATGTTTACTGCGTTAATACACTAGCGACTTACTACTGCTCATGAGGAATTTTATTATTTGGTTACACAGCATTACGAATATACAAATGTTTACTGCGTTAATACACTAGTGACTTACTACTGCTCATGAGGAATTTTATTATTTGGTTACACAGCATTACGAATATACAAATGTTTACTGTGTTAATACACTAGCGACTTACTACTGCTCATGAGGAATTTTATTATTTGGTTACACAGCATTACGAATATACAAATGTTTACTGCGTTAATACACTAGCGACTTACTACTGCTCATGAGGAATTTTATTATTTGGTTACACAGCATTACGAATATTCAAATGTTTACTGCGTTAATACACTAGCGACTTACTACTGCTCATGAGGAATTTTATTATTTGGTTACACAGCATTACGAATATTCAAATGTTTACTGCGTTAATACACTAGCGACTTGCTACTGCTCATGAGGAATTTTATTATTTGGTTACACAGCATTACGAATATACAAATGTTTACTGCGTTAATACACTAGCGACTTACTACTGCTCATGAGGAATTTTATTATTTGGTTACACAGCATTACGAATATTCAAATGTTTACTGAACCTTATAGAACTAAGAGAACAATTAATAAACAGCAAAACAGAGAACCAAGAATGATTTGATTACTTTCCAACAAGCTTTGTCAGACCTAAATACAGACATGATAAGGTTTTTAATTCCCACTAAGATAAGGCGAAGAGCCTAATCAAGAAAGACTATTAATGCAAACGTAGAGAATGGAGTAAGGCATGGTTAGAATTCTCTTTAACCATAACTATCTTACATATATCAAATACAGTACTATTTCATTATAAGGGAAAATGCCTACAATTACAAACATTTTTTTAATTCAATAAGATTTATTCATTTATGACAAAATTAATCATAGATATTTAGAAATTACTATACGATTATAAGAAATAAAAACAACTATTCAGAAAAAACAAGTAATATAAGAACACATTTTTTAAATTCCATTTGTGGTCAACAAAGAAAAAATTATTATTTTTTGCTCATATCCAGTTTGTTTTTTTTATTTTTTACATTCATTTTTAACCCTGGAGTACTATTTATAATATTGTGTGATAACCATTGGAGCAGTTTAATGTAATACAATTCATATACATCTTTGAGAAAAGAATGTCCAGGTATTGGAAGTTAGTGCAGTTCCAATATGAAGATTCTCAGTTCCAATCCAGATTGGCCCCTCAAATTTTTATAATCTAATTATTGAATAAATATTTGAAAAAACTATATTAACAACAATTGTACAAGCTATATATCAGGAGAGTGTGAGCTAATAGAAGGAATTTAATGAGATATAATTTAAATACGTAAAAATTATAGTTAATAATAATTCCTATACCAAATGTGTCTATTTCATACAGCCGGCTTGATTCAGAGAGGGTACAATGTAACCAGTCTACAAAGTACAAGAGACCAAAGCCTTCTGCCCCCTATTTACACAATACTGTTGAAAGAACGACAGGTGATTCCCTAGTTTAAGAGAACTTTACTGCATTCCCATAGATTTAAACACTTTTACTTTGGTATTTCAATAAAAGACTTGAATTAATGCTACAAAGAACAACATCGAAATATAATGTATGAAAGCTTAAAATCGAATGAACTCTAAAGTTCATATGAGAAACAGCTAAAGGCGATAGCTAAGCTAACGAAATGTATATCACCTTACTACATTATATATATATATATATATATATATATATATATATATATATATATATATATATATATATATATAATGTCATATATATATAGTTACAATTAATTAATATATCTTTAAATTATGTAACTTGAAGCTAATTATTGTAACTAACACTTGTATGATAAAAAAAAAAATATTCACACATTTCCCCCCTTTTATAAAACCTATTCTATTAGTATTGCTGTACAAATTAAACCTGAAATATATATAGCTCAAATCTAGGTACTCGTATTTTCTTTATTGGTGTTATATTATTTACAAACCTTTACATTAAGAGATAAACTTTAGAGTTAGAAGAAAATGTTATGGATTGATTTATTTTCTGTTTAAGAGTCAAGATATGGTAAAACTATATTATAAATCATTCATTAAGCACATGTAAAAACATAAATAAAAAAGGTTTGCTGTTAAAAAACATATTTAATTATGTTTTAGTAAAAAAGGCATGTACCTGTTTTTTATTAATAAAACTATTATATCTTTTGCAGTAAAACTATTGGTCCAGGAAAAGTTAGAAGAAAAACTTATATCATATACTCGCAATACAATACGATACAAATATAAAATAATAATTTTGAACAAGAATCTCACATACTAACCATCACAGCTATAATTTGTCTAACTGATGGGTTCATTACAAAAATGTTTCGATAGTAATGTGTTGAATACAAAATATCTACACACCACTGGATAAAGATAGTTAGAAAGATAAGGAATATGGTGATTAGAAAAGCGTTTAAAAGTAGAAATCTATCACAGTGAAAGTAACACAATAAAAGAGATCTATTTACATCTTAAACCCTACATTAGAGAAGCGTTTAAAAGTAGAAATCTATCACAGTGAAAGTAACACAATAAAAGAGGTCTATTTACATCTTAAACCCTACATTAGAGAAGCGTTTAAAAGTAGAAATCTATCACAGTGAAAGTAACACAATAAAAGAGGTCTATTTACATCTTAAACCCTACATTAGAGAAGCGTTTAAAAGTAGAAATCTATCACAGTGAAAGTAACACAATAAAAGAGGTCTATTTACACCTTAAACCCTACATTAGAGAAGCGTTTAAAAGTAGAAATCTATCACAGTGAAAGTAACACAATAAAAGAGGTCTATTTACATCTTAAACCCTACATTAGAAAAGCGTTTAAAAGTAGAAATCGATCACAGTGAAAGTAACACAATAAAAGAGGTATATTTACACCTTAAACCCTACATTAGAAAAGCGTTTAAAAGTAGAAATCGATCACAGTGAAAGTAACACAATAAAAGAGGTATATTTACACCTTAAACCCTACATTAGAAAAGCGTTTAAAAGTAGAAATCGATCACAGTGAAAGTAACACAATAAAAGAGGTATATTTACACCTTAAACCCTACATTAGAAAAGCGTTTAAAAGTAGAAATCGATCACAGTGAAAGTAACACAATAAAAGAGGTATATTTACACCTTAAACCCTACATTAGAAAAGCGTTTAAAAGTAGAAATCGATCACAGTGAAAGTAACACAATAAAAGAGGTATATTTACACCTTAAACCCTACATTAGAAAAGCGTTTAAAAGTAGAAATCGATCACAGTGAAAGTAACACAATAAAAGAGGTATATTTACACCTTAAACCCTACATTAGAGAAGCGTTTAAAAGTAGAAATCGATCACAGTGAAAGTAACACAATAAAAGAGGTATATTTACACCTTAAACCCTACATTAGAAAAGCGTTTAAAAGTAGAAATCGATCACAGTGAAAGTAACACAATAAAAGAGGTATATTTACACCTTAAACCCTACATTAGAAAAGCGTTTAAAAGTAGAAATCGATCACAGTGAAAGTAACACAATAAAAGAGGTATATTTACACCTTAAACCCTACATTAGAAAAGCGTTTAAAAGTAGAAATCGATCACAGTGAAAGTAACACAATAAAAGAGGTATATTTACACCTTAAACCCTCGTGAGAAATGTGACGTGTTCTGAGTCGACTTCGGCTTTAGTCTGTACAAAATACTAAAACCTATATTTGAAGAAAAAGGAATTATTCAAATGTGCCAACTAATATAGAGACTGAAATTTTGTATCTATGAGAGAGGTACGTTAACAAAGAAAATGTATTTTGAATTATACAATGAATGTAATAAGGTACAGTAAAAACAAGAGAGGGGAGAACTTAATAGCAAATTATAAATTAGATTAAAACAATGGATCACATGCTGAGGCAAAATAAAAAGCAAAGAGAAAATTTGGAAATAGTTGTGTTTGTACTCAAGAGCTTGACAATGAGAAAACAATTATGAAACAATTGAATGATAAGAGATCCTTTTGTATTACGGCTTAAAATAAATTACACTTACATATTATGAATAAATAATACAAAGTACTAAAACACGTAATATAAAAGTCACTAAATTTTAAAAAGTCTTTTAATTACCTATACATAAGAATAATTTTATCTTCACTAACATAATCCAATACCACCAGGAGAAAGTACGAGTATAGATAAACAGCTGTTATCCCTTATCTCTGAGATTTAATTTGACGTAAATTGCAGTTTAAAAATCTTTTCTAATTAATTAATATCTTCATATAAAGGGGAAAACCAGGATTTACAATTTTAATTAAATTCATCAACGTGAAGTGGTTGGTATTTTTGGTTTTTATTCAAACTATTCCTTATTCAAAAAAGCTTGAATAAACAGCGTTCCAGGGAAGAACATTCAGGGTCTGTGCCTCAGATGTAACTAAATAAAAATATAAAATACAAACTTCTGGAATTACAGCAAGTTACTTTTACATGGATTCCAATTTCTCCATTGCTATTAAACTATACTAAAATTTGTTCAGGCAATGAAACTATTAATTAATACAGGATTCAGTTATTTTTAAAACTGATACTGCTGTTATATTATAATACGTTGTATGGTGTATTAAAAAAGTGTATTAACTCATAATGCATACAAATGGACAGATGAAATATTTTAGTTCAATGTAAGCATATATTATGTCATTTCTCATTGATCAATAAAAATGTTGGTTATCTGTTTTAAGCTGCCGTGTAAATACATACAGTATATTGATATAAAATCACATTAAATTGGTTGTTAATTTCTAACACAACATTATATTTAAATGCAATAGGATTATTTTAGCAATTTCAAAATTCTGAAACAATATAGTTATAGAAGAAAAACAATATAAGTGCGTGTACCTTAATTAATAGTACAAGATGTTAAGCAGAATATGCTACATTGTCAAAGTGATAGGCTCTATCTAAATTTGTTTTTCCTGTTTGATGCTATAAAATCTTATCAACACTGTACACATAGATATTTATTTTTTGTATACTGACACAAAGAACTGCATTATTTAGTTACCTATTTTATTCCTAGGAAAAGGTTTTAAAACGTTACAGTAATTAAATCCTTAAAGTGGTTTGTCACAGATATCCAGGTGTTAAATGTATATTTCTATAGACAATCTATATATATATATGGGATATGTACTATGGGATATGTAGATATGTATATATATATATATATAGATTTTTTGGACTAGGAGACTGACAAACTTACCTTGGTAAGAGTCCACTCTGTAGTCTTGAAATAGGAACACATAAAAGCACTTAAGTGTTCCTATTTCAAGACTACAGAGTGGACTCTTACCAAGGTAAGTCTGTCAGTCTCCTAGTCCAAAAAAACCAAATAATCTTTACCAACCAAAACTAACCTATATATATATATATATAAATATGAAGTGAACCCAACAACAGATGAAGAGCCAGTGAAGAGCTAGATGAGATTCTAGTGAAAACGTCGGAACTGTAATTTTATGCACTGCAGAATGAACGAATGTATTCCAGATAATAACTATTCATCATATATATGTTTTAATAAACTTACAAAATTTAAAGTTTGAATAGTCATACACTAATGTTAAAGTGATTTATATATATATATATATATATATATATATATATATATATATATATATATATATATATATTTAATTCATAAAACAGTTACAAGAAACCGTTTTTCAGATTTCTTGTAATTAGTAGTTTCACAAAATGAATCGCAAGTAATTCACTTCACCAATTGTTTAGGTTACCTTAGGTAACTTATTCTTTTATAATCAAACCTATCTTAATAGGACATTGTGTATCTGTTTTAATATAGCTGTATTGTACCAAGGTATAACATTATGAGATAATTAATCCCTTTAACAATAGTTTATGACTATCTAAACTTTAAATTTTGTAAATTTGTTAAAACTTACTGAGACAGAACGTTTTCGATCTCTATGTGGCGATCTTCATCAATATCTTCGGCTTGGAGATGTCGGGTCAAGCGGCGACGTTTTTAAAGGCAGGTTTTCTATAGTATCAAACAGTATGTGATTTGTATTGTATTTGTTCATTTAATATGTTTGTAGTTTGTGATTTTTTTTTATACGAACAAACATATTAAACGTGTTTTAATACAAACATATTAAACGAACAAACACAATATAAATCACACATACTGTTTGATACTATCGAAAACCTGCCTTTAAAACCGTCACCACTTGACCCGACATCTCCAAGCAGTAGACACTGATGAAGATCGTCACATAGAGATCGAAAACGTTCTGTCTCAATAAGTTTTAACAAATTAAAAAAATTTAAATTTTGGATAGTCATAAACTATTGTTAAAGTGATTAATTAAGATTCATCGAATGTAATGGACGACAAATTTCAAGAATTATGAGATATTTGTAACGTAAAACAAACCATTAAGTGTGTTCTAATTAATTTTCTATAATCATCTATAGAGGCCAATTACATTTATTTTCATTCATTAATTTTCTGAATTTATTGTTATTTCTGATAAAAGACAGTTATAAATCTTTAAATCTATGCCTTGTTTAGTAGAAATATTGCTATAACCTTCTTCCTTTAAACATATCCCATTGCAGTGCGATAGCTTGACTACAATTTACAAAGACTTATAGCAGTGGCCTGTTTATGCCATCTATAATTTCATCACTCAGACCATTAAAGCTACAGAATTAATATGATTCTTGACAAGAAAACTTATCATGATATTTTAGAACTTTAATAACTTGTGTAATTCTGTTACTATCAAGAATGAGCACTCCTAATGCCAAGATTCAATGGGTCAACAAACCAATTTAATAACCACAAGACATTTGAACAGTGAAAACAAACACAATTTGGGATCAATGCCAAAAACTGTGTTTACATGAACCAGCTAACTCTACCAATCTATACTTGGACCCTAACCTAAGACTATACAGCTTCTATTAGCCTACTTAGTGAAATAAATGTTGACATATTCTATTTTGAGTTTAATTCCTACAAAGAACATATTTTATATCAAGTGCAAAGGAATTACATTTAGAACATTTAAAGTCAATGACCTAAGTAAACAGGTTCCTTTCTCTACTGTAATCAGTAAGTACAGTTTCTATGTAACTTATAAACTTAGTACAACTAAATTAGAATGGAGATATTTTTTTTATTTAAAAAAAAATAGTAATTATATGCTAAACTAGATTTTAAGTGAACATAGTATGTGAGTCAAAACATCTAAAATGTGGCCTTTTTCTTCAGGATAGGACACGGCTTATCCTAGACCAGTGGTTCCCAAATGTGTTTTCAAGGACACCCTCATCGTTCGCTACATTGACAAGGACCCCTCAAATTCTTAAACTTAAATACACAAAATAATTTGAGTTATATTAGTTACTTACTCTAAGGTGGAAATCGTTCTTACATATGAAGATACTTTTTACAAATACATTCAAGGAGAGTTTTGTTTTTATTAAATTCCTTCTATTCGCTCATACTCTCCTGATATATATCTTGTACAAATTTTCAGTCTCATCTATCTTTTGAGTTCATGATTTTAGAAATGTTATGTGCCATCCCTCACACTTTTACTCCGAAATCATGCTGCATACAAAGACGATTTCTATATTTATTTTTCATGAACAGCATAGTTATGGATACAAGTTGCAGAGAAAGTGTTAAATAAAAATGTTTTAATTTCAGTGACATCTCACAGACCTCAACGGCACTGTCCACAGATTCCTAGGGAGCCACATGTTCCCCTAGATCCCCTGTTGGGAGCCATTGTACTAGATAATGCTGTACTGATTCATTCATGAACAGTTGAAGCTAGATTACAAAACTACTTATGATGTATAAAAAAAGTTAAAAATCTTTAAGGAGAAAATAATCTGAGGTTTTGTATTGAGAATTTGATAATATAAATAAACAATAATAATACTTACTGGCAAAAAGAAAATAGTAACAGTTATTTGAAAATAGAATTCAAAATAGAAATATTTTCCAAAAATAATAAACCGATGAAAATAAGTAAAGCCATGTGGATGAAAACAAAGGTTTCGACAGTATGATTGTTTCTGAGTCCTAAAATATCTTCTTTGTGTGTGTGTGTGTGTGTGTGTGTGTGTGTGTGTGTGTGTGTGTGTGTGTGTGTGTGTGTGTGTGTGTGTGTGTGTGTGTGTGTGTGTGTGTGTGTGTGTGTGTGTGTGTGTGTGTGTGTGTGTGTGTGTGTGTGTGTGTGTGTGTGTGTGTGTGTGTGTGTGTGTGTGTGTGTGTGTGTGTGTGTGTGTGTGTGTGTGTGTGTGTGTGTGTGTGTGTGTGTGTGTGTGTGTGTGTGTGTGTGTGTGTGTGTGTGTGTGTGTGTGTGTGTGTGTGTGTGTGTGTGTGTGTGTGTGTGTGTGTGTGTGTGTGTGTGTGTGTGTGTGTGTGTGTGTGTGTGTGTGTGTGTGTGTGTGTGTGTGTGTGTGTGTGTGTGTGTGTGTGTGTGTGTGTGTGTGTGTGTGTGTGTGTGTGTGTGTGTGTGTGTGTGTGTGTGTGTGTGTGTGTGTGTGTGTGTGTGTGTGTGTGTGTGTGTGTGTGTGTGTGTGTGTGTGTGTGTGTGTGTGTGTGTGTGTGTGTGTGTGTGTGTGTGTGTGTGTGTGTGTGTGTGTGTGTGTGTGTGTGTGTGTGTGTGTGTGTGTGTGTGTGTGTGTGTGTGTGTGTGTGTGTGTGTGTGTGTGTGTGTGTGTGTGTGTGTGTGTGTGTGTGTGTGTGTGTGTGTGTGTGTGTGTGTGTGTGTGTGTGTGTGTGTGTGTGTGTGTGTGTGTGTGTGTGTGTGTGTGTGTGTGTGTGTGTGTGTGTGTGTGTGTGTGTGTGTGTGTGTGTGTGTGTGTGTGTGTGTGTGTGTGTGTGTGTGTGTGTGTGTGTGTGTGTGTGTGTGTGTGTGTGTGTGTGTGTGTGTGTGTGTGTGTGTGTGTGTGTGTGTGTGTGTGTGTGTGTGTGTGTGTGTGTGTGTGTGTGTGTGTGTGTGTGTGTGTGTGTGTGTGTGTGTGTGTGTGTGTGTGTGTGTGTGTGTGTGTGTGTGTGTGTGTGTGTGTGTGTGTGTGTGTGTGTGTGTGTGTGTGTGTGTGTGTGTGTGTGTGTGTGTGTGTGTGTGTGTGTGTGTGTGTGTGTGTGTGTGTGTGTGTGTGTGTGTGTGTGTGTGTGTGTGTGTGTGTGTGTGTGTGTGTGTGTGTGTGTGTGTGTGTGTGTGTGTGTGTGTGTGTGTGTGTGTGTGTGTGTGTGTGTGTGTGTGTGTGTGTGTGTGTGTGTGTGTGTGTGTGTGTGTGTGTGTGTGTGTGTGTGTGTGTGTGTGTGTGTGTGTGTGTGTGTGTGTGTGTGTGTGTGTGTGTGTGTGTGTGTGTGTGTGTGTGTGTGTGTGTGTGTGTGTGTGTGTGTGTGTGTGTGTGTGTGTGTGTGTGTGTGTGTGTGTGTGTGTGTGTGTGTGTGTGTGTGTGTGTGTGTGTGTGTGTGTGTGTGTGTGTGTGTGTGTGTGTGTGTGTGTGTGTGTGTGTGTGTGTGTGTGTGTGTGTGTGTGTGTGTGTGTGTGTGTGTGTGTGTGTGTGTGTGTGTGTGTGTGTGTGTGTGTGTGTGTGTGTGTGTGTGTGTGTGTGTGTGTGTGTGTGTGTGTGTGTGTGTGTGTGTGTGTGTGTGTGTGTGTGTGTGTGTGTGTGTGTGTGTGTGTGTGTGTGTGTGTGTGTGTGTGTGTGTGTGTGTGTGTGTGTGTGTGTGTGTGTGTGTGTGTGTGTGTGTGTGTGTGTGTGTGTGTGTGTGTGTGTGTGTGTGTGTGTGTGTGTGTGTGTGTGTGTGTGTGTGTGTGTGTGTGTGTGTGTGTGTGTGTGTGTGTGTGTGTGTGTGTGTGTGTGTGTGTGTGTGTGTGTGTGTGTGTGTGTGTGTGTGTGTGTGTGTGTGTGTGTGTGTGTGTGTGTGTGTGTGTGTGTGTGTGTGTAGGTGTGTGTGGGGGGGGGGGTGTGAAGTTAATTTAATAGGCATGAAAAATTTAAATTTAAAAAATTATAAAATTACTGGTAAAAGTGCTTAAAATGTTTGCAAACGCATATATACTCTAAGTACCACATATCTAGAAGAAATACAGGACTTGATAAAATGGCCGAAAAATAATTAATAATACAACTTATAAAACATCAACGTGCATCGTATATATCTAGCAAAATATTATTAGAACATTATGAGGTAAATAGGTTGTTACAAAACAAGTAACTAAAAAAACTACGACCTAGAAAGTGGGCAGTTTCCAAGGTAATCAACATCACATCACAATTGCAACGTGTATAACTATCTGTAGACCTTCAGAGTTGTTTGTAATTGTATGAGAATTAGAATCTGTATAGTTGTTTTGAAGACTGACTATTTAAATATAGATATGTTGAGATTTAATAAAATCCAATTTTACATCTTTTAAAAAATGAGATTATATTATGTAAAAAATATAAATTAAAAGTTTACATCTAATATATGTTTCAACCATTTTTAATGCTCTTTATGTCTAAGAATCAAAGCAGAATTTAAATTGTTAATACAATCTAACTACAAAAATGTCAATTTTGAAGTTCAGAGATATACCACAAAATTTGGCTATTGCCTAGAATTTTAAACATTTTTCTGAATGTATATAATGTACACATGCTGTATTTCTTTTTGGTCTTCAAACAACTTTTCTTTGATTATATTTGTTATTACGAAAGTAAAACCTGAGACACTGTGTTGTAAAGATGGACATTTGGTATATGTCCTATGCCAAATCAACTGTGCTTTCTAATACACCTGGAACTTTATGTTTTAGTATAGACACAAATAATGTACCAACCATAATCAAGCCAGAGGAAGCTTGCTTGTAATGGTTGTTACATACAGTCATAAAAGAGCCAAATATTTCTAAAATTGCAGATTATGTTCTCAAGGAATTTGAACTCACAATCTTAATATGCATTAAAAGATTGACAATCTACTTTGTCTGTCAGATGTTCTGTAAGGAATAAACTGATGTATCAAAAATAAAACGTAGGTACCTTACATATTTCTAAAGTGTAAGTGTGTGTGTGTGTGATGGAGTTAGAAAGAGAGAGAGAGAGAGAGAGAGAGAGAGAGAGAGAGAGAGAGAGAATGTGTGCGTGTGAGTGAGAGAGAGAGAGAGAGAGAGATAGAGATAGAAAAAGTGAGTGTGTGTGTGTGTGTGTGTTTGTGTGTGTGTGTATGAGTGAGAAAGAGTGTGTGTGTGAGAGAGAGAGAGAGAGTGAGAGTGTGTGTGTGAGAGAGAGTGTGTGTGTGTGAGAGAGAGAGAGAGAGAGTGAGAGTGTGTGTGTGTGTTTGTGTGCGTGCGTGTGGTGTGTATGTGAGAGTGAGTGAAAGAGAGAGAGCAAGTGTGTGTGTGTGATATTTCACAGCTGTAGTTAAACTTTGCACAGGTATAGAATGCTATATGTAAATATTGCACCACAAAATGACATATTTCACACTGAAAGCGAGTTCTTTAAAAAGCAGGTAGGATTGTTGTTAAAACGGTTTTTATAAATCAGTAAAAGTAGTTGTTACTAATACGATATATAAATATAAAACTAACAGAACTATAGAAAAAAACAAATATTCACGTTTTTATTTTAAAAAAATCCAATTTCTGTTTAATTTAGTTAAACGTGTACTATACTATATTCTCAAATAAATTTATTAACAAAATGCCTATTAAAGTAAATCTCTATAAAAACCCCTAAATAATAAAACTATTTAAAAACAAAGAATAAATCAAAAATGATATTTGAATTTAAAAAATAAATAAAAAATAAGGACAAATCATATTTATAATTTATTTTGCATTAACCACTATACAAAAACTGTTTTTAAATTGAAAAGTTAAACAAAAAATTAATTAAATATTTTAGTTTTTAATAGTAAATAATATTACCTCAAGTGTTAAATCATCCCCGTCCGCAGGTTCTTCCTTTACACCCACATCCAAAACAAAATCCAAGGCACTTGCTTGTGTTAAATCCAAATCTTCCTTCAAAAGCACATCTTCAGTTGTATCAAACACAAAAAATCCCTCATCAGCAGCATACTCTTCTACTTGTTCTTCTTTTATAACCACATCACTATAATTTAAAGAACTAGCATTGCTAGCATCATTCACAACAGAGGCTCTTGGGGCTTCACTAGTCCTATTAAACACTGAGCTTTGCTCCGGGTGTTCACTATTATCTTCTGCTACATCAGTGCTATCTACATTCAGTAAATAAGCTGTTACATCGGGCTGTAACAAATTTATCCTGTTATAACGGCCTAAAGAATTTAGTTCATCAAATAACTGTTGTTCGTAGTTAATTAAAATTGAATCAAGGCTCTTCGGGTGCACTTGAATTTCTCTCCGAATAAGAGTATGTCCATGATCCCAGCCATGAATGTCATCAATACCGATGCCGATGGCTGGGACATCATAATCATATCCTAAGTTTGAGTTTCTGTCAACTCTCAGGATACTTAATAGTATCGCTAACTGAAGCATCTCATCTCGATAGACCTTCTTCAAGCATAACATTATGTCGGTTTAACTCCTTCGCCACTTTAAGTTCATCACGATCACCTGAAAGAGTAACAAAAACTGATTACAACTTGACAACACTCTCTACACAAAGCTTGCTAAGCTGGTAATACTAGTTCTATAACACCTAAACAAGCAAAACCTAGAATCACAACTACTGTTGAGTGAGAGAGACAACAAATAAAATCTAAACCTGTTTTTAAAAGTTAGGTTAATTATTTTAAACATTCTGTTCCCTATCAAACAGGACATACAATTTCATAGTACATTTCACAATGCTGTGAATTTAGATAGAAGGTATTAAATGACAGTATAATAATTCTGAATGCCATTTAATTGTATTATTCCTCAGGACAGATTCTATTAATATTATAGTGCACATACAAGTTTTTTTAACAATGTTAATAAGATTTCATTAAACACCTAATGATCATTAAGAAATGCTTAGATTAATTTCTCCATAATTAATATCTCAATATAATTTCATTTTACATTAATTTTTTCTTCTTTAAATTCATATTTGTGTGTGTGTGTGTGTGTGTGTGTGTGTGTAAGGGGAGGGGGGAGGGAGGAAATTGAATTAGTAACTGATATTTTCTAATACCATAATTAAAAGAATAATAAGAAGTAGGAAGTATAAAATATTTAAGTTTCTAAAATGCATTTCTAAACTAACAACACAATCTAAGAAATAAAGAATAATTTGAATTTTATTTCAATTTTTTTCTTTATAAAAATTCATTTTTTATAAAAATAATTTTTTGAAATACATTTTCACAATTTCTTAAAATTTAAATTTTTTTGTGTGAAAACAACTTTTACATGGTTATAAATGTATGATAAACAAAAGAAAAATTCATAAATCAAAGTAAAATTATTTTATATTAATAAAACTTGATACTCTATTTAAATACAAATAAAATATAAAAACATAAATATATACTCTTGAATTTTGTAGTCCGTTCGGTGAAACTTAATTACTAACTTTTACATTAATTTATGACTTTTTGAACTTTAAATTTCGGATAGTCATAAATTAATGTAAAAGTTATTAATAAATATATACATATATAAGGGCAGCTTAAATATACAAATAGCACTAAACAACATATAAAAACCCAAACTACTTTTAAAAAACTTATATATTTAAACTATCTACATATATATTAAATTAATTTACTTTTCATAAAATGTGTAATCTAGCTACATCACCTAGAGGAGTATAAAGTTTTTACAATACTTTATACTAAAATAAAATAACAAACACTGGCTCAGGTCTGTAGAATAAGCTAAAGACACAAATAGCAAAGATCTAAAAAATAAGTTCACCTTCTTTTTATTTCACCTCTTTTTTATTATAGTTTACCTCTGTTTATTTGTCAAGTCTACCTTATTTTGGACTTGTTTCACATTGTATTTTGAGCAGCAAGCATTTCCAAGACTTAGTAATTCATCTTCATCATAAGTCCGTAGATCTTGATGTGAACAAAGAGCTTTATGTAGATCAAAGTTTCCTTCTTGGCCAGTGTGCTTACAATATCATTACTGATTAGTTCTGTGAGAGATCCTCTGCAAACAAACATTCTATTGTTTTTTCTGGTATCATCTGAATTATTGCTTGAATCCACAACAAAAATTGCATTTTTAAACTCTAGGTGTCTATTTAATTTGGTGAATGAATGATTCATAAAAACCAATGATTTTAACATTATTTCTTTCCTTGTTTTGAATTAATGGTTTACGCTCATTAGTTTACAATGGCCTGAGGTGACAAATGGAAAGAGTTTCCTCATTGGATAATGGTACTATAGACTTCAAGTTTTCAAATTTGTTAATTCCATCTTCACTTGAGCTATAAGTTTTCACTAAAAACACTTGAAAATATGTAACAACTTACCTATAGTAATACTTACTAATATTTGTTGAGGACGGGCGTTTCAAGAGATGTGTCCCATTATCAACTCAGACCGTAACTGACTTCTTGATTGTTTTAGGTTGGGGTGGGGGTGGGTTATTAGTATAGGGATGTAAGTGTATTTTGGTGAGTATTAGGAGTTATGATGTCGAAAAGTGTATGTGAGATATAATGTAATTGGGTATTGAGTAATGTGTGTAGGGTGTAGTTTGAAATGTTAGTATATTTCGTATTGATCAGTTCTGAATCGTTGGTTATTTTTGTTTTGTTTATGAAGAATTTGTAGGTTGGATGTTGTGTTTGTGTAGTCATATTTTGTAAATATGAGATGTCTGGCGAAGTTTGATTGGTGGTTTTTGTTTGTTAGTGCTTTTACACAAAAATTTTAAACTACGCCCTACACACATACTCAATACCAAAAATTACATTATAATTCACACACACTTTTTGACATATAACTCCTAATAGTCATTGAAACACACCCCTGTCATAATATTCCAGCCCCCCCCCCCACCTACAAAATCCCTAAGATTAGTTATGGTCTGAGTTGACAATGGAACACGTCTTCCGAAACAGTCGTCCTCAACAAACATAAGTAAGTGCTACTACAGACAAGTTGTAACGTATTTATACGTGTTTTTAATTAAAGTTTTCTTTCAATTACACCTTTTTTTCTTTTAAAATAAAAAAATGTTTAGGTGCTATGCTTTAAAACAATCAAAATGTTTTTAGTTTAATCATTTGTTTTTTACATAAAAATAGTTTAATTTTTCGGTCTCAGTGGAGATATCAGGATTCCAATTCATTGTTTTGAAGCTGTCTTCACACTTTGCTTACTTTGTTGTTTTGTCTTCGTCTCTTCCAGTCCAGAAATTTATTTTATTTATAGAACTCTCCATTTCATTTTAATGTGTTTGTTGCAACAACATAGGCCTACACTTCATAAAAATAATTTAATTTGTATTTTTACTTATTTCTCTAAAGTTTTAGAGAAAATGTTTTTCTAGTAAAGGCTACATTTGCCATAGTTATGCCTGTGTTTACCTCTCATTAAACCACTTATGCAAATTATTTGAAGTTTACCCTTGTTTAAACGCATACTTTTTTTGCAATTACCTTCACCTTGAAGAGCTTGCTTACTTTATTTGCCACAAAAAGGTGATAAAGCACAAACATTTACACAACAAGAATACAGTATTTACAAAACAGTATCCTTAAGGCTTTTCATAAATTTATCATCAAAATATTTGCACACAGTTTGTTTGTTTTTGCATTATGAAATTAGTAAAAGAAAGGTTAGTGTTTAATATATGGTATGTGGTCTGTAAAGTTTTGTTGAAAGCTGGAACCTATTAATCAATGCAGATTCTGCTACTCAGTTTGTACAATTTACTTTACAAATACTGGGTGCTTGGAGATTTATCCTTTTTATTTTTGTTGTATGGTATTTTTGTATTTTGTTGTAAGTGCTAAAGTTTGTAGTTAGTTTTAAATGGTGTTCTGAACCTGTTTTTTTTTTGTAATTTTTAAGCTATCTAATATAAGGTTTTGTTTTTTGTACTTTTTTTGTTTCTGTTAATGTTTAGTATTTTGTGGCAAAGTTATTCATTTATATTGTGTTACTGTAACCAAAATCTACGTGCTAGGTATTTCATAGTGTTGATTTCTTTGTTGGCGTTTCTGTGAAGCTTCTGGCTTTTGCTTCTTCAAATTTGTACAGAATGGAGCAAATTGTAGTATGTTTGTGTTGGAGAGTATAACTCAAGTGTTGCAGATGAAATATCTGTCATTGTTGGTTTTTGTATAAAGATGTGTTTTTGTGTAAAGATTTTGTTATAACGAGCTTGGGGACGTTTAAGGATAAGCAAGTTGTTAATTCCTTTGACAATACCGTTAGTAATAAATTAAATGAAAAAAATTAATATAAAACACATACACTTTAAAAATATTGGTACTTTAAGAGCAACTTAATGCTACTACCTAGCCCAACAATGGTTTCAAGCAGCAAACCTAGACAATGAGTGTCACTTGGTCGGAAAAAAATGTTTACCTTAGTAAGATTTGTTATAAATTTACTTAAATTAAAAGTACAGTGAGTTAATAACTTTTTTGGGATTAAACAGAAAAATTAAAGCTTCTAAAATATTACAATTAAAAATATATTGAACTTTAACCTAGGAACTTAGAATATATTCGATTTAGCTTATTACAAATTGTTTATAATTACTGAAGATTTAGAAATTTTAATAGTAATTATATAGATTACATATATTTAGTATGGAAAAGTTGATCATTCAAATTTGCTTAGGAGCTACCGTAATTATATGTTTACTATGTACAAATCTTTTTATCTATTATTTCAGCTCTACTGTCAATAATAACAGCTGGTCAACTCTATGCCATTTGTTTGAACAAATAATTTATTTACTTCAAATAAATAAAATATATTTTTCCATTGCTCCACAACTCTTTTAATTTATTTTACTGATGTTTTTGGTTTAAATAATGCATCATTTAGATGTATATGTAGTACAATATGATCTTAGCACAATCTGTGTTTTATCACGAACAATAAAACTAAGTAACCTTCATGTTGGTTGGTCATAATTTAGATCTTAAATTTGTGTTTCCCTAGTTTTGTCACAAGCAAGTCACTAATATTATAACTGATCTGATATTTTACTAAAGTATTTATGGCTAGAACACAAAAGTAGTCTAAAATGTTTAAATATATTTGTACAAGATACAAAATAACCTTAACCAGTTTCTAAAAATATAGTGTTCTAATTATCTGATATTCATATTCAATAAGTTGTAATATTTGTTTAATAAATTTGGTAATAAAATCACAGATAAATATTAAAATAAATAGATAATCATCAAATAAAACACAGATCACATTTGTAGAATCAAAGAGATTAGATCATACAAACACACTACTTATATCTTCCACCTCATAGACATTTAGTTCAATGAACAAAAATCTAATTTACTTAATAGAAGTCTAAGGTTCAATCAATAGTATCTACTTTAAATTGACATAGCCAGATGCAGTATCAGTTATAAAACTAAGAATTACAAAACAAATCCTTAAAAAAATACAACATAAGGTAATGTGGACAAATCCGTTTGTTATAATAATATGAAATAATGAATAAAATAAGAAAGAATAATTTTATAAATTAAATATATAAATACTGAAGGATCCATTGTAACAACAATTCTTCAGACTGGCTTTACTGAAAACCTAAAATTAATTTAATTTCAAAAAGAAAAAAATATGGAAAAATTGTTGTAATACCCAGCAATAAAACTTTGATAAGCATACAATTACAACCAATTGGCAGTGATCTGGATTTAATACACACAGATAACAAATACAATAATAAATTTTTGACAATATTTCTAAAATTGAAATAATTGACTGAAACAACTTTTATTATATTTCAGAGCAGATGTGTTTTATGTTTGCTCAATGGTGAGAGAGAGAGAGAGAGAGAGAGAGAGAGAGACAGGAACATGGCTAACTGTTCTTGTAAGTTTTGTGTGGTATAATATACTTGTCATTATTATTATTATTGTAATTGTCTTACAGAGGACTAAACAAGTGAGAAATATCAAGTACTGTATATAACTATACAAATACTTATTACACTTTTAATATTACTTGCAACCAGACTTTTTGTTGACTAAAGGTTGTTAAATTGTTAACTTACACTTAGAGGAAACGATTTTGTCTTACAACTTCTTCAGCCTCGTATTTTTGCCACTAGGATTGCTGCAGTTGTGCTCCTTTGGTACCCTTTTTTGAAAGTTAGAAGTAATATGATCAAAGAGTATGTGCAATGTGTGTCTTGTTTGTTCATTTATGATGTCATTTTTATGTGTGTTGCTATGTCTGTATATTTCAGATATTGTTCTAGTGTGTTTAATTTATGGCCTTTGAATTCGGCCTAATATACAGACATAGCAACACACATAAAAATGACATCCTAAATGAACAAACACGGCACAGATCACACATACTCTTCGATCACATCACTTCTAACTTTCAAAAAATGGTACTAAAGATGCACAACTGCAGAAATCCTTGCGGCAAAAATACAAGACTGAAGAAGTTGTAAGACAAAAACGTTTCCTCCAAGCGTAGGTTAACAATTTAACAACCTTTAGCTAACAAAAGGTCTGGTTGCAAGTAATATCAAAAGTGTAATAAGTAATTAACAACCAGCTCGTCATGAACAGCAACAAGATTTCGATATAAAAATACTGATATAAAAACATCAAGATAAACAACAAAAATAAACTATAATTTTGTAACTTTAAAACAAATTATAATTTTGTAACCCATTATATGCCTAATATCTGCACAACTGTTTTCAACCTGATTTGTTAAATCACCTACAAAAGTTATTTATAATAATATGGTAATGCGAAAGCAGATGGAATATTGATCTCATAAATCTTATGGATAAACTCCATGCCCAAATTAATCAGTGATAAAATGCCAATAAAAATGGAATTTATTCACTTAAATGCAATGATGATACCTATTAATTTAGGCAAGAGTATATAGAATATTTAGATGTTTTTAAAGTGAAACTTCTTATTGCTTGGACATGGGATTAAGTATTTTCCTGAGAGAATTCTGTGTGTCAGCTGTAAGTAATAGAAGATATGTGTTGAATATGTAAACACCTATTGATAATCTAAATATTTGGTGAGTTTACTTTTTTGTTATAAGGTTATGATGTATATTTATTGACTGTCCTATTACTGATCAATGAAATCATACAATTATTATCAATGTAGAATTACTTGTCTTTAAAAAAACTAATTTTAAACTTTTGGTAATAGTATAGAACATTAACTACATTATAATGTAATCACATTATAATTTCTATTATTATTCATAATTTAATACTAATGCATGTCTCAAGATTCCAAGTTTTGTATAAGTATCATAAAATGAATTACTGAAATCTTGTTGCTGTTCATGACGAGCTGGTTTTTAATTACTTATACCTTTTTTTAACTAAAAGTTGTTGAATTGTTAACTTACACTTGGAGGAAACATTTTCATCTTACGACTTCTTCAGCCTCGTATTTTTGCCGCTAGGAATGCTGCTGTTGTCCTTCTTCGGTACCATTATTTTGAAAGTTAGAAGTGATGTGATCGAAGAGTTTGTGTGATCTGTGCTGTGTTTGTTCATTTAAGATGTAATTTTTTGGTGTGTTGCTATGTCTATATATTTCATACTGTTCTAGAGTGTTTCATTTATTGCCTTTGTTGCATGTGTGGAGGATGCTCATGTTATTTTCCATACTTTTGCATGAGTGTTTAGTGTCCATGAGGTGATTTGCGAAGGTGGATTCAATAGTAGTGTGCAGTATATCTTTATAACCGGCAAAAGATCTGCCAGTTTGTCCAATATAGAACTTATTGCAGTTGTTGCATTTTAGTTTGTATACTCCTGGGTTATTGTATGTGTTGGTATTGTTATTAAAGTTGTCTGATAGCTGTTTGGCTAAGATGTTAGCTAAGTTGTAAGATGAAAACGTTTCCTCCAAGAGTACGTTAACATTAAACAACTTTTAGTTAACAAAAAGTCTGGTTGCAAGTAATAGCCAAAGTGTAATAAGAAATGAATTACCTATAAATAAAATATTTGTTGATAGGAAACTCTACATATAATGGCAATCAAGGAGTCTTATAGTAATTTCTTCTGAAGGTTATTGCTTTGCAACCAAAATGTACATCAGGACATAAATTAAACGTTTTGGGGGTTTAAGATGTTTTATTTATTTATAATTATAATAGCAGTAACCTTTTTTAGTTTTGTTGCTGGTCCCATGATTGCCACTATTTTAATGCTCTTCATTTCTCAAAAATTACAATTTTAAAAATTTCAAATAGAAAATTGTATTGGAAAAGTTATGGTCCCAAAATATATACCAAGCAAATATATACTTTAGCAAATATATACTTTAGCAAACCAACTAAGTTTGCTATTACCCATACAATACAGGGAAAAAAACAACAAATATTAACACAAAACAAATTAAAGTTAAGCCTAAAACCTCAAAAACAATGACATTTATTGGAAATTCTCAACATCAATCATATTTTAATCAAAATATAAAAACTTAAAAAGCTGTAGTTATTTTTCATGTCACAGGCATTATAGCGCCTATTATTGTGAATTACCTGGTCAACTCCATACAGAATATAAATATGCATGATTTACAAAACTGTCTTGAGGATTTCCTTTGTCAGAGGTTAAATGTGAAAGATATTTCAATGTATTGTTGATTAAGTAGCAGGCATAACTTCACACTTAAAATGCAAATAAATATGTCATGGGTGTATTGGTAATTCTGAATTAATTACAATTTTAAAAATATGTTCTTAATGAATCTAAAATATGGACATGTTTTCTTACATTTTTAAAACTTAATCCAAATTATTGATCAAAAAATAACAATTTAATGCAACCTGGAGTGGTAATTATCTACTTATTACTTAATGCTTATTTTTAAAAAAAAGTAGTAATATTTACAGACCTGTAAATATAAACAAAAAAAATATTTTACAGACCTAAATAAAATAACCTCAATGCAAATATTCTGACAAGTACTCAAATGCTAACAAAGGAAATCTTTAACTATGCTGAGTCACATCCTCAGAAATAAACAACTAATCTACACCCTTTGTTTAATTACAATGAAGTAACTTGATCCTTTAGAACAATCAATACCATAAAAGTTTAGATTTTTATTTAAGTTCCTTTAATGACGTTTATGTTGACTTAATCATTAAACTCAAGATGTTATACTGGCCATGTTACATTTAAAAAATATGTAAACATCATAGAATTAAAAATTCTATGATAAAATAATATTTTATATAACATTGAAGGTGCTTGTAAAATTATTGTATCCTAGTGTGTGTGTGTGTGAATATGACATTATTTCTTTTTTCCTATATTGTGTTGTTTTTATTCATTTTTTTGCATTGATAATTGTTAATCTATATTAAATTGATAATACCTGATAACATGTGGCACAAAATACAAAAAATGAATATAAATAACACAAAAGGGGAAAATTTTTTTGGCATTTACAACATAAACTACATCGTATACACAAAACAAACAAAAAAGATAAACAAGCACCAGGTACATACTGAACTGTACAAACTATGAACAATTGTAGATTGGGTAAACAGGCCACATCATTGTACAAAATTCAATAACTTGAATAACTTATTTATTTAAATTTAGCATGTTAGGCATCATATGATAAACTATTATAAGTTTTATGCCTGTTTCTATTATATATACTATTTTACAAAATCAAAGGATTTAAACGAAATTTCTTGAAAACAAAATGTTTCATACAAAATTCTCATGAAAATATACCATACAAGCTTGATTCAAACTTGTACATTACAAGTTGTAACTTATTCTGATAATTTGTAACTTAACAAAAACGTTTTATCTAAAGTTCAAAACATATTTATCTCAAAGGAGCCTAATAACAAGTTCAGAGATAAATGTAACAACTCATTAATCTCCTGCAGCCTAATTTATCTTGCACTAATAACTACTGTAACAGCTTGAAGGGTGCGCGCACACACACACACACACACACACACATATATACATAACAAGCTTTATCAACAATCTGATTTCTTGGTTGTGACATATGTTATTTAAAAAAATATTACAAACAATAAAAAATTTTAAAAGTTGCAAATAGTACTTTTTAGTTAGAATTTGAAAAAAAATGAAAAACATCTTCTATTTACAAACATACTAAAAAATGTAACAAAAACCTTTGAGTTACTTAGTATAAATCATAACAAAACATTTATAAATACTGAGTCAACTAAGATTATATATATATATATATATATATATATATATATATATATATATATATATATATATATATATGAAGTTAATATATTACTATTGTAAGTAATTTTATCCACCACTAAGTGCAATAATTTTACCTTGAATGATGAGGCACCTTTCGGTCACTTGACCATTGTCGAATCACTATAAATGGTGGATAAAATTACTTACAATAGTAATATATTAACTTCATAAAGTCAGTGCAACGGAAAAACAATGGATAACGTAAAATATCAAGAATATATATATATATTTTTATATATATATATATATATATATATATATATATATATATTTTTGTACAAAATTCCTATATATATATATATATATATATATATATATATATAGATTAAGTACATATAGTGAAAGTGATAAGTGAATACAAGAAAACAGTGTTGCAAAGCTACAAATATATATATATATATATATATATATATATATATATATATATGTATAAATGAGATAGGGGAAGAGAGGAAGAGGATATTCACTGAATCCAGATCTGCCCTCGAGGCTCTCTTAAATTCATCCACAGGGGACTACTCCTGAAATGAGCAAATCAGGGGACTAAAATGTGAAAATTTACAAACGTCCTGAACGACATAACTCTTCAATGGGTATCCGTGCATTG
The DNA here is from genome assembly GCA_036971475.1 of Prosapia bicincta. Classification (NCBI taxonomy): domain Eukaryota; kingdom Metazoa; phylum Arthropoda; class Insecta; order Hemiptera; family Cercopidae; genus Prosapia; species Prosapia bicincta. The sequence continues at coordinate 994,035 of JBAIZL010000115.1, read as the reverse complement.
TGGAATACTAGGATATTCCCGAGAAACAGCTAAAGCGGCATCCCATATGTACCCAACATTTAAATCCAAGCATTTACTCATGTATTGTGACAGCTTGACAAATAAATACTTCCATAAATGTTGGACTGAATGTTGGAGAAGAGGCCACCGGTCGTCATTTTTAAATTTCAATCTAAACTGCTAAATGAAGACAAATTCAGATAGGTTTCACATCTGATTGTGACTTTTGCAGCTCAACCACAATCTGAACATCTAGTGACAAAGGCATATTTATTTAGATTTAACTTTTCAAGTTCTTCAATCTGAGCACTTTATGAAAATGTAAAATGCATATTTATGAAGATGAAAGCGTAAAGCGTATTTTGTTCGATTGCACGTACACCATAGGAATGAGGGACTTCCTGAAGGCCAAAGTGATAACATGGCAAGACACTCTCAGACTGGGGGCTGGCAATGATCATATACTGTGTACAACGAGCTACCAGCTACTCTTGAAGCTGAGTGCCTGTGCAAAGAAGTAAGTACATTTAAGAGAAAGCTTACTCAACCAGAGAGTTGGTTGCCGTTGTACAATCTACCTGTTGCGGTAGAGAACATTAGTCCCTTGCCATAAAGTGTAATATTTGTCCTAATCTGCTGTGATCACTTTTATATCAACCGATTTATTTCTTGGTGTATTATGTAACAGTGATAGTTCAGATATTCTGAAGACATCAACTTTACAATACAGAAATATTTTGGGAAATGCCAAGATACAAACAACACTTACTGAAAACGATAGCCCAACTTTCTCTTTGCCCCTGTCGTCCCCAAGAGAGTTTTATCACTTGCCTCACAATTTATAGCCTATACCAAAATTCACTTTTCACCTTTTATCTTTTTAATAAATCTTATATTGCAAAGTTTAAAATTTGCTCGATACTTTGTACCTTTTAATCTACCTTTAATAGTAACATGCTACAATTCAACATTAACTTCAGAGAGAACTTGTTTGTGAAGTTTGGTTATCAAAATTTCACATTTCTGCCCTAATCGTTTTTTATGTTGTTTAATAGTGTAGAAAAACCTTCAGTGTATAGAGTAATTTTTTTCTTGTGAGCAAAATCAATTATGTCTGGTTACCAAACCGTCTTAATGTTATTCAAGTTAATTTCTTATTTTTTATAAACCAAATTTATTCTAACCAGATAATTTGTAACTATACTTTAATAATAACTTTGTAGTAATATGACATAACATAGTGGGTAATTTTTCAACAATTTATTCATACAAAAGTAGCCAATGTTTGTCAAGTAAATTTTGTTCCCCAATATATAACAAAACGTTTTTAATGTTAGGGATTAATTAGGTTTCACCGAACGTAATGGACTACAAAATTAAAAACTCATAAAGATTATTTCTGGTTATCGATTTTTTACATAATTTTTTCCTTGTTTAGAGTATAGCTTTAAGTAACATATATGAAATACAAATTAAAGGTCAGTGACTAACCGTAAAACTATTACATAATATTGTGCAGCAACTCTTCAACATTAAATTCCTAGATAACTGTGTTTATGAAGTAAGGTTATCAAAATTTTACAATTTGGTGCTAAATTATCAAGTTTTGTTATGTTGATTAAAATTGTTTTCCTTTATAAGAAAATCTTTTTCACATACGGTTATATTTTTTTGAGCAAAATCGAGGATGTCTGGTAACTACAAATTGTAGTCTTAATGTAACCTAAACTTATTTTGTTAAAAACCAAATCTATTCTAACCAGATATTTTGTAACTATATTTTAACATTAACTTAATAGTAACCATTTTGTAGTGTCAATTTTTCAACAATTTAATCCTATAAAAACCGCAAATGTTTGTCAAGGGAGATTACGTTTATGTTCCAATATTTAAGAAAACTTTCAAGGACTATAAATGATTAGCGATTTTATAAATGAATTATTATTGCTTATAATGTATTTTAAAGTAACATATGTGAAGAACAGAAAAATGGAAAGTGGTAGACAATTAATTGTGTAATTATCACATTTACATTAGTTTATGACTATCCGAACTTTAAATTTTGTAAATTTGTAAAAACTTTCTGAGACAGAACATTTTTGATCGATCCGTAGCGATCTTCATCAGTGTCTTCTGTTTGGAGTTGTTAGGTTAAGTGGTGACGGTTTTAAAGGCAGGTTTTCGATAATATCAAAGAGTATGTGTGATTTTTTTGGGTTTGTTCGTTTAATATGTTTGTATTTTGTGTTTCTGTAAATTTCATATTGTTCTAGTGTGTTGAGATGGGATCCTTTTCAAAAGATGTGCAAGAACTCTAGGTTATGGTAAATGTCTGTGTATTTGTGTCCTGTTTGTGTTCTTTGACTCTTTGTTTGAAGATGCGACATGTTTGCCGAATGTAGAATTTGTTGCACTTTTTGCAGTTTAATTTGTATACGCCTGGTGCTTGTAGTTTATCTTTGTTATAGCTGTCGTGTTGTATTTTGTATTGTAAATTATTATTAGTTTGTATGCTATTTTGTATCCTGTATACTTTTTGTTATGGTGAGGTTGAGGAAGTTTAGGGATTGGTTAGTTTCAATCTCTGAGATGAACTGGAGTTTTGGGAGTATTTTATTAGTGTAGGTGAGGAGTTTTTCGCATTCTCGGTTGTTGTTCTCAGTATAGTGTTATGATATTATCGACGTATCTGTGCCAGTAAATGATTGTGTGTATAATTGTGTAAATGTTTAAATTTTCAAGAAAACATCAACAAAAAATTTATGGCTTGCGAGGTTTTCACAGCATATGTGAATAACAAAAAAAAACATCTGCACCATGTCCGATCATTAATATGACACATTAAAGAGCAAATACGATTGCTACAGGATATTTAAATGATAATATTCTTGGAAAATCTACTACATACCAAACACTATTTAAATAAGCTTGAAATTTAGTAGTTCAAGTTCAAGAAATTAATGCTATCATTAAAATAATATGTATAACCAAACCAATAATCAGTTTCATTTATTAAATCCTGTTACTTGATTATTTTAAGTACTTCTGTACTTTCATTTTCAACAGAGACTACATTCAAGTATTAGAAAATTTTGGGAAATACTTTTACTGTAAGCACATATCTTTTTGGTGTAGATTATATGAAACCATAACAAGTAACAAACATTTAGAGAATTTTAATTTTTGAAAAACTAATATATATTAAAAAATTGTTATTTAAGTTGAATAAAGTTATATAATTTCTGGGTAAAAGTAGTCTTAATGACATTGGTGTTGAAATTTTTTTTTTTAATTACTCGTTTTAATGTGTACAACATGAATAACAACTTTTCTTTCCGTGGAAAATACGGAAAGTTACTTTTTTCACATTTTAAATGTTAGGTTGTAATGGCGCATGTATAGCGTAAACAAGTCTTATTGATATTGTTGAAAAAAACTTTTTTTTTTAATTACTCATTTCAATATGTAGAACACTAATTCAAACTTTTTTCCGCGGAAAATACAAAAAATTAATTTTTCTGCACATTTTTAATGTTAGTCTGTTCTAGCATGTATAGCGTGAACCGGCCGCGCAGTAGCTACAGCGCATTGCACTACGTCAAAGTCAGTTTATTTTAATCCTGAACTTAAAATGTAAAAATTTAACTTTTGGTTATATTTTTATACAACATGACTAATATACCTACATTAAAATATACCTAAGAAGTATCCAGTCAGGTTAGATTTGGTTATAATGTTATTCAACTTTAATATCCACCTATATTGAAATATACCTACGAAGTATTCAGTCAGGATAAATTTGGTTATAGTGTTATACAACATTACTATATACCTACATTAAAATATACCTATGAAGTGTCAAGTAAGGATAAATTTGGTTATAATTTTATACAACATTACTATCTACCTGTATTCAAGTATACCTACGAAGTATCCAATCAGGATAGATTTGGTTGTGATTTTCAGCATCGGCAATAAGTCTAAATACTTACCAAAATTACAACCAAATCTATCCTGACTGAATACTTCGTAGGTATACTTGAATACAGGTAGATAGTAATGTTAAATAAAATTATTACCAACTCTACCAACTGGATACTTTGTAGGTATATTTTAATATAGGTAGACAGCAATATTGAATAAAATTATAACCAAATCTATCCTGACTGGATACTTTGTCGGTATATTTTAATATAGGTATATAGTAATGTATAAAATTACAAATCTAGACGTAGTGTAGTGCGCTGTAGCTACTGTGCCTCCGATTCATGCTACAGGCCTACATGCGTTTACAACGTAACATTTAAAATGTGAAAAAGTAACTTTCCGTACTTTACTCGTAAAAAAAGTTGATTATCGTGTTCTACACATTAAAATGAGTAATATAATAACAACAACAAAAATTCAACACCAATGTCATTAAGAGAATATTTTTACCAATATCTGTAAAACTCAGTTTAGGGAACGGACTATCTATGGCAATTCTCCTGGACTCCTAAGCACTACACCTGCTTACATGCTGAAATATTGTTTCAGATGTGCTTGATATGTTACTGTTGATGTATCAGATATGTTACTTAAAGATATATTAAAAACAAGACAAAATTAAATAAAAACTCCAACCAGAAATGTTAACATTTTTAAAAAAGAAAAGATAACCTTAGTTACAAATTCATATGAAACCTCATAAACAAAATGTGTTCCCTTTAAAACATTAGTAGTACTTATAAACAATATAGACTACTTTATCCTGCATTAGATTACTATAGAGCAGCATAACCTTTTAAAATAAGTTTGGTTAGGAAAAAACACACAAATTTGGCTAATGTAAATTATACAATAGCAAAGCCTTGTGTTCAATAAGGAAATTGGCTAGTTTACAAATTTATAAATTCAGCATACAATCTTCATAAACCGTATACAAATGTAAAAATTAATATAAAATTAGTTTTTAATATAAAATAAATAGGTTATGAGGTCATTGTGATATTTTCAACTCAGTTTTATTAACATAATATGTGTTCTATGGTAGTTGAAATTTACATTTATCATAACATTTTACTTTGAAAATTAAATTTCTCGAGTCTACTTACTAGGAACGTGTTTTATCATGAAAAATTTGATGGCTAATGTTAAACACAAAATATTGAAAGTTTTTATTTTTTTCAGTTCAGTGAAAACGTAACTAAACAGATTACATGAAAATAAGTCAGATATGCAGAGTTTATTTTTAATTAATTCTATTGACAGGTAATTTATGTTCAATGAAACTCTTCCTCTAACAATTGCCAATAATATTTATCATTTTGAGGTTAATATATTTAAAAACACAATCTTAGAATAACATTGGATTATCTCAATTATCAACTGTAATAAATTTCAATTTGTTAGAAGCTAAGCTTTTAACTCAAGTAAATTTGATTATCTAATAAAACACCTATTTAAATTATACTGAACTAGGCTAGTATTTTAATAAGAACTTTAAAATGAATTATATCATTATAACTAGAAATATCTCATTAAATTAAAAGTAAAAAATGAAGTGTTTAAAACTTACCTTAAACTATGTGCAGTTTTTACGTGTTGTCTATTCAGTAAGTCATCTTCCATTTTCGAAACCATATAAATCAATAAACTACAAATCCAAACAGATTTATTAAACAGAAAAAACAACCGCACTAAATCACTTTTCCAGGAACTATTAAATAAATAGTAAAATGATGTCACATTTACGATCTGTCAAAACAAAACCGGTTAAGAGTACATTGTATTATGAAAATTAATACACTGAAATATATAATTACAACAATGATGCAATTAATACTTCCGGACTATAAATAATTTCGTTTATAGATAGGGAAAGAAGAACAACTGAAGAATAAATACTTTATAAAGTCCCTAGCAAGAACCAATCGAACTGTGAGTCAGCGAAGTCACACATAATATTGTTAAGTTGGCAACACTGCATCTGTTTAAATTCATTCGCAACGCGCTAAGAACTATGGGAGTCAATGACGCAATTCTCATACATATATTTCTCTTCAATTCATAATTACACTTGTCCAAATGTAATGTCTAAAAATTTCAAAAAAAAAGTTTCTAACAATTACTTTACATATATGATTAAATTAAACATTATTTACAATTCCTACCCAAAAATAGTTAAAATTATTACCCAACAGCTGACATGAATGTGACACTGACAATCATATGGTTAGAAGCATGGTTGCCTTTTCCACGGTAAAAAAATAAAATTTAGAAAACATCAAAACATTACTTATCACTTACGAAAGCTTACCATTATGTCAGATTTTCCACAAATTGCCGAATACCTTTTTCGATTTTCCACGTAAATCTCTGTTACGTCATTCTTCCTTGACATTGCTATCTTGCATCTAAAACATTTATAATGAAAATTGTAGTTTCTAATAATGATAAGAGTAAATAACAAAAACTCCAGAATTTAAACAACTTTGTAATTAATAGTTCAAATTTAATGGTTTTTAAATCACATAATACATTTAAATACATACCTGTTTAACTAATAATATAGAAAATTAACTTGAGCACATTTCAATGTTGCTGTTAGCTGCGAATACTTTCAAGGTTTTAATGACGTCATGAGCAAGAGTGGATTATTTACAATCCATCGAAATTATCCCCACCTTCGCCAGTATATCAACTATCCCAAGAGTTGCTAATTCTCTTGATTATACCTAAACAAAAAATATTTATTATGAAATTTTAAATAATATATAAATCGTAAATATTTTAATAACTTTTTAATACTTTGTAAGAAAAAAACTTTGAATATGACTTAATCATAATGAGAATTTATAATTAAGATTTTGTAAGAAAAAATTTACATCTGCTAGAACATATAAATTTAATAATTACTCAGAAACTTGTTATTAATCTGATTATTTTTAAAAAGGTAATATGGGTTTCCATCTTTTATTGAATATAAACTATTAATAACGCTTTAAGATAATTTAACTAACATGTGAGATTCCTTAACATTTTAATAGGAACTTGGTTAGCCAGTAACTAATACATAAAATTGAAAAAAAAGGCATATCAAGCAATAATGCTTCCATCATTATTTAAAACTTTCTCTTGTCCATTTCCATTCATAGAAGTAAATATGGAATATTTATTTTTATATTTGTTGATTCCATCTTCACGTGAGCTACTAGTTTTCACTAAACACTTGTAAATATTTACAAATATTTATTTTTACATAATATTTGTCAACAATTTTAGCATAGAAGATATGTTATTCAGGGGGGCTTTAGGATTTATTTTTTGGGTAGGCACAGTTTAGAAGAGTCGTGACTACTATCTAGCATCCTCTTCCAGAAATTGTTTAAAATTTAAATGGTGTGTTTCAGGGCATTTTCTTATTGCCTTTATATGTTCTTGGTAGCGTGTGTAGAAACACACTAACAAACAATAATTACCAATCAAACTTCGCCAATCACCTTAAGTCCACAAAACATGACTATATAGATATAGCATCCAGCCTACAAATTCTTCATAAACAAAATCTTATGAAGAAGAATTTGTATGAAAAATTTCTTATGAAAATTCTTCAAATAACCAACATTACACAACTGAACAATACAAAATATACAGACATTTCAAACTACACCCTACACACATACTCAATACACAATTACATTATAACTCACACACACTTTTTGACATCATAACTTCTAATACTCACAAAGTACACCCATACCCCCACCATAATATCCCACCCCCACCCTAATACCCTATACTACGAAAACCTTGAGATCAGTTACTGTCTGAGTTAACAATGGATCACATCTCCCGAAACGGCCATCCCCAACAAATATAATTAAGTGCTACTATAGGCAAGTTTGTAGAATATTTACAAGTGTTTTAGTGAAAACTAGTAGCTTACGTGAAGATGAAATCAACAAATATGTTGATGCTAAATCTGTCGAAAAAGAAAAAGATTATTTAGATAAGGAATATGATATGTTATACAAACTTCTAAAAGACAATGAAAAATATTTAGACAATTCTTCGAGGCAGTGTTCAGAAAAAACTGCAGAAAACATTGATTTAAAAGCAAAAATTGCACAAACAGAAAGACACCTTGAGGAAAAGTCAAATTTTGTGATTCATTGCTTGAAGATAAAAATACATTAAAGCTAGAAGTCTCTCAGTATGAAGATATGATTAGGGAACATTGTAATGAATTAAACAATAGTTTATGACTATCCGAACTTTAAATTTAGTAAATTTGTTAAAGTTCGGATAGTCATAAACTATTGTTTAAGTGATTAATAAGATTCACGGAACGTAATAGAATACAAAATTCAAGAAATCATAATGAAAAGGGAGAAATGATATTGCAAATTTCCGAATGTAAATGTAAATTAAGAACCAGTGAAAGAGATCTTGAAAACCTGAAACTGCAACTAAACAGGCAGAAAAAAATATTAGATACAAGAAGTTTATATGACAATGAGTGTTATATAGAAGAGCATTATTATGGAAACAAGCTGAAGTTCATTATATGAGTTTCTAGAAGACCAGTGCAAGAATTATTTTATATTAAAAGTTTCACAATAACTTGTAAAAACCTTTATAACAAGATGCATTGAAATTTTGTTGCTTAAAATTTTATGACATTAACTTACTGATTAATTCTTGTATTTATTTTGCAAACTCTAAAATATTTATAACGGTTTTAATCACTTTCTTCATTGGGAATTATGAGAAGTGTTTTTTGACATATTACATCTATAAGTAACAGCCTTGGTAAGTTTTTCAGAACTATATTTTAAAGGGGCAGTTGAACCATTCTGAATTTTAGTAAAAAAATTCACCAAAGATTCCTTTAGTTTTTTAACAGAATTTTTAAGAAAATACTCTTTAGATATGTACTTAAAGGAAATGCTCAGAGAAAATAGTTAAGAAGCTCTATTAGACATCTTAAAAAAAAGGTAGATGACATCCACTTACAACACAACAGTCAGTTATTTTGCTTTAGTTTACATCATCCATGAGAAGTACAAGTTGAAAAAGTTAGAAAGCTAGAGAACCATACAACAATATAATTAATCACTTTTACATTCAAAAATACAATGAATTTATGAGGGAATCCCCCACCTGCAGTTTTTAAGCATTTACCACATAATAAACAATTTTAAATTTTCTTCTTACTTTTTAATAATCAGTTTTAACTTTTTGTACCAATTATTCTGCTGCTAACATAATACAATTTTTGAATTTTGAAGTCCATTACGTTCGGTGAATCTTATTATAAGTTTATGACTATCCGAACTTTAAATTTAGTAAATTTGTTAAAACTTACTGAGACAACGTTTTCAATCGCTAGTTGGCGATCTTCATCAGTATCTTCTGCTTGGAGATGTCGGGTCAAGCGGTGACGGTTTTAAAGGTAGGTTTTCAATAGTATCAAAGAGTATGTGTGATTTGTATTGTGTTTGTTCGTTTAATATGTTTGTACTTTGTGTGTCTGTAAATTTCATATTGTTCTAGTGTGTCTACAATAACCTAGAAATCCTACACACCAACAAAAAAGGACCAAATCTTACACACTAGAACAATATGAAATTTACAGACACACAAAAACACAAACATATTAAACGAACAAACACAATACAAATCACACAAACTCTTTAATACTATCGAAAACCTACCTTTAAAACTGTCACCGCTTGACCCGACATCTCCAAGCAGAAGATACTGATGAAGATCACCAACTAGCGATCGAAAAGTCTCAATAAGTTTTAACAAATTTACTAAATTTAAAGTTCGGATAGTCATAAGCTATTGTTTAAGTGATTAATATTACCCTTCTTATATTTCAGTTTATATTAAAGAGTTGTGATGGATACTTAAAGCTCTAGTAATGAATATATAAACTTCCCGAGTGCTTATTTCAGAAAATATTTTCCAACCAATTGGTAACTCTTTGTAACACCTGGTTTTTTATATAATATTCTTTCAATCTTCATCAAGCCATAAAAAGCACAAAGTGTTTAACACTTTTAAACTAAAACTAATAGCTAAAGTTGAAGATGGAATTAAATAACACGAACAAGTCATTGTTTATATATAACATATAAGCTACTAGAAGATACATTCTACCTACTACCTCATACAAACAAACGAAACCTCAAAAATGATTGCTCAACATTTCGAAAAAACAGAGCTATGGGGCAGATTTTAAAACTAACAATAAACTACAACAAAACATACAAAAAAACATTAGGTAAAAAAAATTACAAATACCAGTTACAAATAAACTAAGATTTACAAACTATAACAGGTTTTACATTGGCCAACCAGGCTTAAGCTTTCAACAAGGACCCAGAGAACCCATATACTCTTAGGCATTTTTTGTATTAACTTGGCAAATAACTACTATTTACTGATTTATTCAACAGACGTTTTTCACACTAGGTCAGCGGATTATTCAATGCTGTGAATTACTGACAAGATTGTTGCTCAGGTGTGTTGTGTTTGTGTGAGTTCATAGAAATTAAAGATTATGAAAATTAATTTTAGAGTTACAGGAACTTTATAAATCTTTATGCAATAACAAGCAATGTTGTATAATTAAAGACTTGTTGAACAATCCCAAATAACTGGAAAATTATTTTTTGATTCATTAATGTATTTCATGTTTTTTTTATGAAAAAGACGTGCATTTTAACATAAATAGTGGTAGATAGTTAGTTTGAGTATTTAGCATTATCTAACTATTTCAGGTCACAATTTTACCTGTCTTATCATAGGTAATGCCTAAAGTTAATAATAGACTGTATATAGTTGCTTTTATTGAACAGTATCAATTATCACTATAAAGAACAATAAAACCCAAATCGACAATAACAGGTAGTATAATCGAAAATAAACTAAAAAGAAATTTTTTAAGTATGCTACGTATTATTGTGGTTTTGGAAGTTTTTGTTGTCTGTTAAATTGATATTAAACGACGTCACAAAGTTAGAATTTTACTTTTAATTTGTTAATCATTATTATTTGGTTCTATCATTACCTGAACTACTAGTTGTACACTAAAACATTTGAATATAGTAGCACTTACTTCTTGAGTATTGAGGTCAGCCATTTCATTAAGTTGACTATGGAAAACAACTCCCAAGTGCTACTATAGGCAAGTGTAATATATCGATGTATTTTCAAGCGTTTTAGTGTTAATCATTGTTAATAACATCTAGATCTCACATCTTTGTCTTTCTATGTTCTGTATGTTTGAAACAACAAACCTCTCATGACACTCTGACTAGTTATTACACTTTGATATTACTTGCGACCAGTTTTTTTGTTAACTAAAGTTGTTTTACTGTTAACTTACACTTGGAGGAAACGTTTTCGTCGTACGACTTCTTCAGCCTCGTATTTTTGTCGCTAGGAATGCTGCAGTTCTTTCTCAGTACCATTATTTTGAAAGTTAGAAGTGATGAGTTTGTATGATCTGTGCCGTGTTTGTTCATTTAAGTTGTCATTTTTATGTGTGTTGCTATGTCTCTATATTTCATACTGTTCTAGTGTGTTTAATTTATGGCCTTTGTTGCATGTGTGGAGGATGCTCATGTTATTTTCCATACTTTTTCATGAGTGTTTAGTGTCCATGAGGTGATTTGCGAAGGTGGATTCAATAGTAGTGTGCAGTGCGATTTTGTATTCTTTACATCTTTTGGCAAAAGATCTGCCAGTTTGTCCAATATAGAACTTATTGCAGTTGTTGCATTTTAGTTTGTATTCTCATGGGTTATTGTATGTGTTGGTATCAGTAGCGCACTCAGAAAATAATTATGGGGGGGCTGACCGGGGGACCCTGGGCCAACCAACGGAAAACTTTTTAAAAATTCGTAAGAATAACCAGTATTTTAAGGCATTACTTTAAGTTTATTTTAGCTCTTTGAGTGCAAGTTTTGAGTAGGGACTATAGAAATGAATGATATAACCCAGCAGATAAAATAAGATTTTAGGTTTTATTTTGACAAAATCTTGTTATATCAGCTGTCTTACAAAACAAAATTGAGTCTTCTTTTGGCCTTCTTCAGTATGGATAATACACTATCTGTGTCAACTGGAATTTCCCTGTGGATATTAAGATTGGCTAAGCCATTTAGCCTACTATCAGACATCGTGTTTCTTAGGTATGTCTTGATTCTCTGAAGAGTGGAAAAGGAGCGCTCTGCTGTGCTGGTGGATACAGTTATAGTGATGAAAATCTTAAGTAGGATATGGATATTTGGAAAGATTGTTTTATCACAAATATTTAGAAAATCAATTGCATTGACATGGTGTGCATTGTGTTGTTGGAGAAAAGCTTGCCAAACTTCCATTTCTGCCATCAACACGTTTAAGTTGTTGTTTTCCAAATCTTCTTCATAAACTTCAATCAACTTCAAAAACGCCTCTTTCATCTCTTTACTTTCTTCACTATGCTCTGGACAAGTATGAAGCAAGCAGTAAAACCCTTTCAAAATGTTCTTGTGCTTTAAGAAACGTTCTTCGATGCAGGAAATAAAACTTTCAATCCAGGGGATGAATACGTTAATTCTATAAAATTGTTCTGTGCTTTCGGCTGAGACATTGCTTCTGTGTGTCTGCCTCCCAACAATCCTTGGAACACTAATTGTAGTTTCATTCAATTCGGCCATTTTTTGTGCCTCTTGAAACAAGACTGAAAACTCTTCATCGACTTTTTCTCTTAGTGACTTCAGACTCTGAAGTACATAGTCAGCATAGTTCAAAGCAGCCCAGAGATCCGCATCACTTGACTGTAGCTTTTGACACAATATCAAAGTGTAGCTGAGTAGCTTTTCATCTGATACTAGAGCTACAATATACTCTGATTGACATATAGCTGTCAAAAGGACATCGGCGCCTGAAGATGTGTCCTTATCATCACAACACTTGATTTCTTCTAAGGATGAAATGATAGGGCTGTACAGCTCCTTCATGACGAGGACAGCATCATGCCTTTGAACCCATCTGGTTGGGCATAGCTGTTTGAGTTTTTGTTTCTTAGTTTTTGGTGCTAGGGTTTCAATTTTTCCCTGGAGAACATTTTGCCTCTTTGGTGTGTTAAAAAAAGACCATACTTTTTCAGTACTGCCAAAACAATTTCTGATAGATCTGACCTCTGCAGCATTTGTAATGGCTAAGTTAAGGCTGTGCGACGCGCCGTGTACATATACTGCCTTCGGGCAACGTTTTTGCACAACAGCCTGAGCACCTTTGACCTTTCCGCCCATGACTGATGCGCCATCATATCCTTGTCCTCTCAGATCTTTTATTTCAAGATTGCACTCTTCAAGCCCTTTCAACAGTGTTTCTCCAAGCACCTCGCCAGTCGTTGACTCTAGAGGCACAAACTGCAAAAACTTTTCTTTAATCTTATAACCATCCTTCGTGTTATGAGAGACATACCTCACAGACAATGAAAACTATTCTTGAGTCGACACGTCTGTAGTCTCATCAGCTAACACACTGAAAAAAGTAGCATCTTTAACATCTTTGACTATGCGACTTTTTATTACTTTGTCACAAGCATCAATGATTTGGTTTTGCATGTTCCAGCTTATATAAGTGGCATTTTTACCACATGACTTGAAATGGTCTCTTAATTTTGCATCACCTGCTTCAATACGCATCCGCAATAGGGCTCTGAAATTCCCCTCATTATCATCTGGCATTGCGTCTAAATTGAAGTCTCCATAGTCTCTGTGGCCTCGAAGAGCTATTCCCTGTCGTCCATAAAAAATTACCGTTTCTATTATGGGTTTTAACCTCTCCGCAGTTTCTTTCTGTGGGATTCATCTTCCCTCCTATTACTGTTTTCAAATTGTTGAACTCGATCATGGCATGTTTGTGGTATTGTAAATGAGAATGTGACTCAAATTTTTCAATAGCCTTTTTCCAATTTTCGAATCCTTCTTGGACAAGCTGGCCTGTTTTCTGAGATGATCTCATACCCACTTCAGTTGGAGTAAAGAGTACACAATAAGTGCAGTAAGCCTGGTTTTCTATCTCAGAGTATGACAACCACTTATACTTTTGCAACCAGGAATACAAAAACTTCCTCTCCTGCTTTCCATGAGTCGTTGCTGGAAACTTGTAGTTGGAAGATGGAGCCCACAAGTTTTCCAAAACATGTAACTTCTCTGTGCCTGAGAGCCACTTATTTTTGTACAAAGAAATGTCCATTTTACTGCTGCATTCTATGTTGACATTGTCCGATGTATGACTGGAGCTTGAGGCTGAAGTGCCAGCTTTATCAAGAGCAGGACTGGCCAATTTCTTCCGATCAGGCTCTCCAATCTAACCCAAAATAATTTAAGCAAATTAATATTAGGTCACTTCCATGCGTGACAATTTATTTCGTAGTTGTAGTGAAATGTAACTCTCGTAAACCAGTATTCAGTATGCGATGTATCTACTATTGGCGGATTTAAAAACTGAATGTAATTTTTTTTCTTTTTTTCTTAAGGGGGGGCTACAGCCCCTTTAGCCCCCCCCCCCCCGTGGGTGCGCGCCTGGTTGGTATTGTTATTAATGCTGTCTGATAGCGGTTTGGTTTTTATTTGTTGTTCTGTAAGCTACATTGTATCCTGCTTTTTTGAATTGGTGTGCTATTTTATTTGTGAGTTTGTTTATATATGTGATGAATTTGTTTGTGTTTGTGTTTTTGTCGCTTGTCTTATTGTTACTGTTCTTTTTGAGTATTTTTCTGTGTAGTTTGTTTATTAAATAATTGTCATATCCATTTTTGTGAGCTACATATTTTATTGGGTTTAGTTCCTCTGTGTAGTTAGTTGTGGTCATAGGTATTTTATTTAGTCTGTGTAGTAAATGTTTGAATGCTGAGTGTTTATGTTGTATTGGGTGGTTCGATGAATTGTGTATCAGTGTGTCTGTCATGGTTGGCTTGCGGTAAATGTTGAATTCATGTTTGTTTTGATTTTTTCTTATGGTGATGTCTACGAAATTCAATGTTTTGTTGTTTTCAAACTCTGCAGTGAACTGGATATTTTTGTGTATTTTGTTTATATGTGATTAGAGTTGTTGGCATTGCCTTATGTTTTCTCGGTATAGTATTATAATATCATCTACATATCTGTGCCAATATATTATCTTATCTGCGTGTTTGTTGTTATTTATGATTTTATTCTGTTCTATGTGTTGTAGGAATACTTCTGCGAGAATGCTTGAAATCGGTGAGCACATTGATATGCCTTGTTTCTGTGTATAATATTTGTTGTTGTGAGTGAAGTAGCTCTGTTGTGCATTGGTGTTCAAAATGTGTATGATTTCTTTTGTGATTTTTCTGGAGTGTTGTTAAGTCTTAGATTGTCTAGTAATATGTTTAGTGTTTCTGTAACTGGGATATTGGTATATAGGTTTGTGATGTCAAACGATGCCAGGGTTGAGTTATGAGGGATTTCAATGTTCTTTATCTTGTTTACTAGATCTATTGTGTTCTTTATATTTGTGTGTGTGTTTAGGTTTATGTATTTTCTAATAGTTCTATCCATATGGCGTGCTAGTTTGTGTGCGGGTGATTGTTGGCTGTTGATTATCGGTCTTATTGGTGTTCCTTGTCTAAGTAGTTTGGGAAGTGTTTGTAAGGTAGGTGCCATAGGTCTTATTGCTTTAAGATATTTTTTCTGTGTTTTAGATGTTACGTGTTTAGTTGAATTAATTATGTGTTTAACTGTTTTGTGATATTCGTTTGTTGGGTCTTTATTTGTTTCTGAGAAGTTGTATGCCGTAATGAATTCATTAATTTTATTCTTTAAATCCTGCGTCTTACAAATGCCTTACAACATTGTATTCAGTAGTAATTAAAGTATATTCATAAACAGGATTTATTTGTAATTTGAACTGTAGAAATTTAATCCGATTTAAAAGTTCACTTTTATTTGAATCACAAAAGAATTTACTTTTGTAAAAATATATTTATTTTTTACACTTGCTTTCTAGAGAAGAAAAAACTTTTAGCCTATAGATTATGAATCATGTATATGTGTTTTTATTTAATCAACAATTGTAGAAAACTAATAAATTAAATTCAATAAGATAAAGCTGTTAAACACTAACAAATAATTTTCTAATTGTTTGAAATATTGAAACAAAATTAAATATCTAGAGTTTGACAGTTATATGATGTTTGTGCATACAAAGTTTTTGTTTTACTATTTTAAGTAAAAAAAATCAATTAATAGTCAATGTTTGGGAGCTTTATCTTACTGAAAATTCAATGACGATAATTAATTTTCCATGATTAGTGGTTTAGTAAAATAATTACTGAAATTCATATATAATGAAAAATAGATATCTAAATTTCAATAACTTCAAGTTTCAGTAGAATTGTTCTAATATGTAAATAGTTGGGTTTTTGATTAGCTTATATAATGATTTAGGAAAGGAAATGAATAACATATGTACATAAAAACTGTAAATTTTGCTAGCTGCTGACCAAAGACAGGTGTTAAAATAACTAACCTTCTGCATTTATTAAAGGCACTTCTCTCTCTTGATGTTATACAAGTTTGAATAATTGATCAGAAAGTTCAAGGTTTAAATTTCCTAACCAATTGTAAGCAAAAATGATTTTTCCAATACAGTAGAAAACAATATTTAATTATCATAAAGGTTTTGTTTTTACTGAGTTATCTACTTTGTTTTAGATTTTGAAATAAGGGCATATTTGATAGCAATTTTTACAAATATGTATAATCATTGCAGTAGAACGTATATAATATGACACAAAAAAGCCCTTTGGGGAGAGAGAGAGAGAGAGAGTTTATTTTTTTTGGAGACCGAAAACTACTTCATAACCCCAAGAGAAAATTTTGATAGGCAAATTCCACTCAAATATTTTAATATACATAAAAATTTAAATACGTTCCAAAATTAAAAATACTTAATTTACTTTAAGTAAAATATTATGTCATAAATTATGTGTGTACATTTTGAAGCACAGTGCAATCTAAGTAATCCAAACTTCAACACTCCGAACACTCCAGTAATTTAAACAGGCAAAAACATCTATTATTTATTAGAGCCTTAATGCCTGAGGTAAATGGAGAGACAAAGGGAAAAGGAGAGTTCTATGAATGGAAAGAGAGAGAGGAAGGAGTTCTATGAATGGAAAGAGAGAGAGGAAGGAGTTCTATGAATGGAAAGAGAGAGAGGAAGGAGTTCTATGAATGGAAAGAGAGAGAGGAAGGAGTTCTATGAATGGAAAGAGAGAGAGGAAGGAGTTCTATGAATGGAAAGAGAGAGAGGAAGGAGTTCTATGAATGGAAAGAGAGAGAGGAAGGAGTTCTATGAAAAACATGCAGCCGTGTAATTGAATTTCCAGGAATTGTTTTCTGTTGTTCTCTTTCATAGTTTTGAGACGAATCCCCTCAATTCAAAAAGTAGGCTGGGATACCTAACAGTGAATTTAGTCAATCATATTTTTTGCTTTACAAGTGTTCAGTAGCGTGATAAAATTAGTGGAAAAAGAAAAACATAAAACACTGTCTTTGAGTGACAGGTGGACAATCTTATTATATCTCGACAAGAGAGAAACTTCTTCCAATCTGGCCCTTGAGTTTTTAATGTTGGTAAGTTGACATCAATGATTTGAAAAAAGATCATGCAAAAATGTTTAACTGATTTGTTTAATGAATCAATTTGTAACTGATTAATTTTTTTTAACCTGTCAAGCAAATTTTGAATAGAATACATTTTTATGTAATTAAAAATAAAAATATGTAAGAAACTAAATAAAAATAGTTACGCACATTCATATTGTTGAATGTTTTTTTCAGCATTTTTTTCCTAATACTTGACTTCTGTATTACTTTCTGTAATCTGAATTTTTCAGTAATCTAACAACCCCCTTACAGCAATTAATTAGGATTGCCGAAGTTGCACTGTAGTATTTTACAGGAATGATTCACTGTTCGATTATTAATTAATGAGAAAAGTATTTGCAACAATTTAAGTTACCATTTCAAGGAAGAAGACACTTTATTATATATCAAAAAGCTGTATGAATCAAATAAGCATTACAAAAGTATGCATTACAAAAGTTTTGATCTGATCTGGAATGTCAGCAACTTCGATGAGGAAATTTGTGCTGTCCATGAGGCAGCCCTACTACAGTCTTGCAGACTGCCTGATATTGTAGTCTTCTTAGTTGACCCACAAGTGGCCATACCAGCACTAGCCTCTAACACCCCTACCAATCAGTCAGATCAATTGGCGACTGGAAATTAAAAAACTAACCAAGGAAGAATGGGATGTACAATGGGTCCCTAGCCATGAAGCCATTGTAGTGTATGAACTGGCAAAAAGGTACGCAGAAACCTACCAACCAATTACTCCATCATCCAAAATATCTGCAAGGAACTTCATTGATGATCTTGTCAACGCCTATACTCCTACTAAAATGTCCAAATATTAGAAATGAGAGCACCTAGCCTTCAAAGGACCATTGTCCAGAACCCGACCCCATATGAAAGTGGTAGACAGTTTCGCCTACAGACTGGCCATGACTACCTCCAGAACTATCTCCAGAGGGGGTAGTGGAAGACCTCACCTCCCCCCTCTGAATTACACAAGAACGGGTTGGCTAAACTAAACTAACACATATACAGTTTTAATTTTTGTCCTCTAAAGTGGTTAGTAAAATAACTACACTTACAGAAAAAGCTGGATCTCAATAAGAAAGGTTTCAACTAAACACTTTTAAATGTTTTGAACTTGCCTATAGTAGCACTTACTTTGCTTGTTGAGGACGGCCGTTTCAGGAGATGTGTCCCTTTGTCAACTCAGACCGTAACTCAGAGTGTAAGCAAAGTAAGTGCTACTATAGGCAAGTTTAAAACATTTAAAAGTGTTTAGTGATTACTAGTAGCTCACGCGTAGATGGAATCCACAAATGTTAAAGGTTTTAACATAGAATCCAAGTATAAGGGGGATACAACTTCATGCTCAAGTTAAGCCCAAAATTGATTTCAGCTTGCATTTCAGAATGACAAGAAATTGTTACTATACTTTATATAATATTCTGAATCAAAAATTTAAATAAGTACATTATAAAATTTATTATAATTTTTAGATCACTAACGACAAGTGATATTCCATCTACACCAGATCAGCAACTCCTCTTTAAAGTATTTGCTTCATTAGGTGTCTGTGCTTTTTTCTCACCAAATACAATAGTAAAAAAAATAAGAATGTGCATCAAATATGTTAGAACCATACCTAGTTTTCCTGTTGAAATACAGAATATCATTAATTTATTTTTTGATGACTCCTAAAATTATAATTTTTGTCAACATAATTATTCAATAGATAATATAATTTTCACACACCATCAGTAAAAAAGCTAAATTCCATTTTAGTTTGCAATTTTTCAAAAGAGGATGAGTTATTTTTCAATCTGAAAATGTCCTGGTCAACTATTCTTTTAAAATGTATATTGGTTGGAAACATCCACCATTTGTTTACTTTTGAAATTTCAGAAAAAAGTATCAATTTTAGAAAACACTTACAGTATTAAGGGTTAAGGCTTGCCAGAATTGTAATATTTTTATCCTTGTTCCTTTCATCAATGTCATTATATTTGAAACCAATTACAATAAAACAAGGGCCTATATAAGAGAGGGTTCAGGAAGCTCGAGGCTGTGCGAAATTTCAAACACAAAAACAAAAAATAGTAAACACAATACAATTTAATAATCACTTTAACATTAGTTTATGACTATCCGAACTTTAATTTTGTAAATTTGTGAAAACTTACTGAGACATAACGTTTTTGATTGCATGTGTCGATCTTCATCAGTGTCTTCTCTGATTTATTATTTTCTATAAGCTAAGTTTCCATACTTTTAATGTTTATATGTATTCCATTACTTTATGTATTTAAACTATCATTCTAATGAAATCCAAAATATACCTAAAACCTGTGTTTTTAAGACATCAATATCCAAAATTTTTCCAGGGAGGTCCCGGATACAACTCCCTGGTTGTTTGGGCTTTCCAAAATTTTGTCTATGTACACCACTGCAATTCAAACAAATATGTTTTCTTTGTCTGTAGGAGAGTTTTGAAATTAGGGTGTAATCATTTCAACAGGTTTCATTTCCTTTTAAGTTGTAGTACTTTTACTATAAGGCATAATTTTTATTTAGAAACAGACAAAATTATTATTTTTTTTGTAGAAATAAGAGTATGTATTAATAACCTGTGTTGAGGAAGGACAGAGAGTTAAGTAGAAAAAAATAACCATGTTGCTTGATATTAATTCTTGTTAGCACAAAACACTTTCACAGGGGGCATAAGTTTACAAAACCATTACAATGCGTCAAGAAATTTCAATAACTCTGCTACCTAGCTTAAAACAACCTAGAGACTGATAAAAATTATTTAGTGGACAAAACGTTATCTCAGTAACTTTATCTTAAACTTATTTAAATTATAAGTTTGGCCAGACATCACTTATAAAGTTTAAAAGTAAAAGTATCACTGGACAAATCCATGAGACAAAATTTCTTACAGAGGTTATATATATGTAGACAGAATTCTGTAAAATGGGTGTCAATCTCAAAAATCGTACCCTCCAAATCATAAACAAAAAAATTTAAACAATGATTTTGTAAGAAGATACAAATATTTTCAAATATGTTTTATTATTTATTTTTAAATAACACTTTTCAGTAGCTAAATAAAATACATTATAAGATTAATTATTTCAATTACTCTCAGTATTATTATTAAAGAATTACCCTAACAATAGGTTTGCATAATTAACTGCATAACTTTGATTAAATAATACTTAACTAAGTGAATACATATAAGGGCTTTCTTGTTGATGCGTTTTGAAACAATCGTTCTTTTTACGAAGCAAAGCCTCTACTGGCGGCATCCCGCAATGTATAAAGGTTGTCGGTATGAGATTTAGAGTATAGTGGGGGTAGATTAAATTGGTTGTTTACTATGTAATGGCACAGGCTGTTGGCTTCAAAGTGTGTGCGGTCATTTAATATTTTTTCTTTATCTGTTGCGTAGTGTTTGTATATTTTGTATTTTTCTAAAGTTGTTAGTTTTTTACTTTGGTTTGATATATAAAGAATATTTAAATTAGTATGTATGCCCATTACATAGTAAACAACTAACTAAACCTACCCCCACTACACTCATAAATCTCACACTGACAACCTTTATATCTTGTGGGATGGCGCCAGTAGAGGCTTTGCTTCGTGAAAGGAACGATTGTTTCAAAATGTGTCAGCAAGTAAGCCCTTATGTATTCACTTAGTTAAGTATTATTTAATCAGTGAATTCAAGATAATTACAACAAGCAACTTCAACTACACAACTTGAACATTGAAGGAGAAGAATTTGGTTTTTAAAAATTAAAACAAGTATATTTTGAAACCAGAACAAGTGATTTCTTCTTGTAAAACATGGGATTTTCAAATTCTAAATAAGTTTATAAGACTATGAATGCTATTTTTTTTGTTTGTGCTTATAAACTCTTGAAGTCATGAAATTGGATATAAATTATATCAGTAAGCTAGAATTTTAATTTACAAAATGATAAAAAAAAATTATATATGTATAATAATTTATTGTATTAAACATTTTATCTGTATTGTTGACAATAATATAGATCTTGAATTTTGTAGTCCATTACGATCGGTGAATCTTATTAATCCCTTAAACAATAGTTTATGACTATCCGAACTTTATATTTAGTAAATTTTGTAAATTTGTTAAAGTGAGTTTTGAGAAAATTTACAAAATCAAAGTTTGGATAGTCATACACTATTGTGTAAGTGATTAATAATATAAAAATAAATTTCCATAATTAGTGGATATTACTCAGTATGATCTTAATGATATCCAGTTATTTAATATCTGCATTCTACCCCTGTAGCTAAATTATGATATTTATAAATTTATTTATTATTATTTATCAGTTAGAGCAGGTTATAACTCTAGGTAAGGAAAAAAAAGGATACAACAAACTAAATGTTATTTAGAGGTTTAGGATCTGCAGGGTTGTTTAGAGGTTCTGAAATATTGGTTTTATTGTAAATAGTTGTTGCCCAGACCGGAAGATTTAATTCCTTTAAGATTACTATAAGTTTTACACTAAAACACTTATTAGTCCCAATTACTTCAAACATATATTACTGTTTTTAGTAAAAAAACTCGTAGCTCAGGTAGAAATAGAATGAAATAATAAATCACTTAAACAATAGTTTATGACTATCCGAACTTTTTATTTAGTAAATTTGTTAAAACTTACTGAGACAGAATGTTTTCGATCGCTATGTGCTGATCTTCATCAGTGTCTTCTGCTTGGAGATGTTGGGTAAAGTGGTGATGGTTTTAAAGGTAGGTTGTCGATAGTATCAAAGTGTATGTGTGATTTGTATTGTGTTTGTTCGTTTAATATGTTTGTATTTTGTGTTTTTGTGTGTCTGTAAATTTCATATTGTTCTAGTGTATTGAGATGTGATCCTTTTTTGTTGATCTGTAGGATTTCTAAATTATGTTAAATGTCTGTGTATTTGTGTCCTGTTTCTATTAAGTGATTGTAAAATGTTGACTTGATTAATCAGACAATCCATAAACTTAGGGTGGTTTGAGGTGTTGTGGATAAGTGTGTCTGTCGTTATGTTTCCTGTAAATGTTGAAACTGTGTTTTTTGTGTGTGGCTTTTTGTTATGGTTAGGTGGAGGAAGTTTAGGGATCGGTTGGTTTCAATTTCTGAAGTGAAGTGGAGTTTTGGGTGTATTTTATTAGTGTAGGTGAGGAGTTTTTCGCATTGACGGGAGTTGCCTCTGTATAGTGTCATATTATCGACGTATCTGTGCCAGTAAATAATTTTGTGTGCGTGTGTATTGTTTGTGAGTATTTTGGTGTTTTCTATGTGTTGTAGAAAGATTTCGCTTAGGACACTACTGATAGGACTTCCCATGGGTAGGCCATCTGGTTATGAATAGAAGTTTGAGTTGTGGGTGAAATAGTTTTGTTCGATGATGATTTGGAGGATGTTTATGATTTCGGTAACGTGGGTTTTAGGTATATTGTTCTGTATTAATTGGGTTTCTAGGATGTTGAGTGTTTCGGGTATGGGTATGTTGGTGTACATATTTGTTATGTCAAGTGATAGTAGTGTTGAATTGTGTGGTATGTTTATGTCTTTTATTTTATTTATGTGTTTCTATTTATGTGGTTTGTTCTGTTTTTTATGTGTGTTTCTGTGTTTAAATTTATGAATTGTCTGATTAATCAACTCAACATTTTACAATCACTTAATAGAAACAGGACACAAATACACAGACATTTAACATAATTTAGAAATCCTACAGATCAACAAAAAAGGATCACATCTCAATACACTAGAACAATATGAAATTTACAGACACACAAAAACACAAAATACAAACATATTAAACGAACAAACACAATACAAATCACACATAATATCGAAAACCTACCTTTAAAACTGTCACCGCTTGACCCAACATTTCCAAGCAGAAGACACTGATGAAGATCGGCAGATAGCGATAGAAAACGTTCTGTCTCATTAAGTTGTAACAAATTTACTAAATAAAAAGTTGGTATAGTCATAAACTAATGTTTAAGTGATTAATAAGATTCACCGAACGTAATGGACTAAAACATAAGCTGATATGTCACTTATAGAGGCTTATAGTAGACTTGGGCCTAGGAGAGCACAAAAGCAGGAGGCCCAATGTCTATGATATAAATGATTTTTCATTAAACAAAAATTGTATAGAGTTTATTACAGTATGTGATTTTGCATTAAAATTTCCAGGTTTCATATTTCTCAATAAACCTCAGCCCATAGATAGTTGTATAGATATTACTAAGATCTATCAGATTATGACAGACTCTACTAGAGTGATCAGATATGTAAAAATAAACACCTCAATTCCATAATCTGATTGGAAGTAAAACATTGGGAACCTTTTGAAAAAACCAAACTTGCAGGAGAAATTATTGAGCTGGTAACTTGAACCCTTTTTTTGTAATTTTTAAAATTAAAACCCTTTTTAGTCTAAAATATCTGAAAAAAACAGAGAAACTGAATAAAACTAAGCATAGCCATAATTTGATATAAGCAAGGTTTTGCATCATTTTGATGCTATTGATATTTACTCAAACGTTGACATTGTTTGAAGAATTATGTTTAGTGTTCCTGAGTGAAGAACGTGTAAAAAACTATTTAAGGTTGACAATTAGCCACAATTAAAAAAAAATAAATTTTCACCACAAGTGGCGCCACAATAATTAGAACTAGGGATAATAAGTATTTTAAATCGGGACCTGATCACACTCGGTTATAATAACTCTATAGCGCTAAAGGGCAGCTATAGGTATATATGTCATACTTTTAAATTTTCTAGTGTTTTAATGTAATACTCATTTCTTTGCGACAAATATTAGCTAAGTCACATATTCGTATATTCACAATTTGGATGACGCTAAGTATTATAAATAGGCATTAGTTATATAATAAATTAACCAATATTTTTGCTTGTTATTTATATGATTTGATCGAGTAATGGTGAAGTATTGAACTCTACAAATTTTGATTTTTTTACAACAGTTAAGCCTTATTCAAACTTATTACAAAGACTAAGAATTAAAAAAAACCCACTTATTTGGTATATAAATTTATACAAAAACACTATTTCAATGATTTTTTCATTTCTTAGTTATTAAATTTTAGTTTTTTATGGCTGTTTAAAAAAAATAGCGCTTTCAGTATTATATAGTATATTTCTGTTTAATTGGCAAAATTCAAATACGTTAAAAGATTTGGTATCGGTCTATTATACCTTGACCCTGTTTCACAATAACGTATGTGATTGGTTACGTAGTTGACAGTGTATTTCAAAAGTTTTAACGGCCTAGAACAAAGTTTATGTAGTGACAAGTCTCAGTGCTTTGATAAAGTTGAAACATGTTTAAGTTGTTCTTTAAGTGAATACATTAACGATAAAAAATCTTTATAAGGGAAATTAATTTTAAAGAGACTTAACATTTTTAGTTTTATTGTATATAGTTTATTTGAAGTATAAATAAAATGAATGATAAAATTAATGTTGTACTCAAAATAAAACCTCTTATTGGTAAAGAAAAAGATATATACACATGTTATTGGGATTCTAAACAAAATTCAATTTTTCAAATAGACCCTACTACAAAAAAAATAAAAGGAGAAAGTTTCAGTTTTGGTAAGTTTAATTCAAAATTTAAATTGCTATTATTTTAATTAAGCCTTATTAAGAAATTGTCCTTTTATAAGACTTCCATTATACCCTACTTTTGTATTGGTTTTTCATTAAAAATATCGAGTCTTTTTTTGAGATCTAGAATAACATATATAGTCTTTTTTAAAAACATTGGTACTGTTTTTTGAATGTTACCATAAAATGTATCTACTTTTATATCTAAAAAATGATAATGAATTTCAAAATTACGTTATAATATGCATTAGCATCTATAACTAAGGTAATTGCACTAAGGCTAATTCGTTGTACTTGAATTTTATTTAAGTCTATTTATATTCTGTGGAATAAATATGTATAAACACTCATTCATGTGAATTAGCAGAAGGCCAATTCCTAATAATAAATGAACACAGCTGGTTTATTTGTTTATTATAGGTTATGCTCAAGGTATTTTTTTTAAACAAAAGAATAATAACTATTATAGGATAAGGCCTTCACCATTTTTTGTAGGGAGATAACATATAAGACACAAATGAGTAAAATGTATACATGGC
Organism: Prosapia bicincta; assembly: GCA_036971475.1. Classification (NCBI taxonomy): domain Eukaryota; kingdom Metazoa; phylum Arthropoda; class Insecta; order Hemiptera; family Cercopidae; genus Prosapia; species Prosapia bicincta. The sequence goes on along the minus strand of JBAIZL010000115.1, from coordinate 968,168 downwards.
GAAGCAAAAAATGAGTTAATGTGAATTGTTAAGCAAATGAAGGTAACATTAAGTCATGTAAACTTATCCCACCAAATTCTGTGTTAGTATTTCCAGGTAAAAATACAAACTACTGGATTTCCTGCAACGTGTATAAAATCACTGATAAACATGTCCTGAATCTATAATAATTATTATTTTTGTTATTGCCACGGAAGGTTGATTTTATATACCTGTATTGAAATATCCCCATGAAATATTAGGATGGATATTTGGTTGTAATTCTATACATTCAACCAAACAAAGTTACACATGTAAGACAAGAATAGAGATCATGTGACGTCACCTGGTAAAAGGTATTACTCTGCAGAAGCAGATGTCTAATTAGGTTATGTTGTATAAAATTACAACCAAATCTATCCTAACTGAATACCATTGGTATACTTTAATACAGGTATATAGAAATGATAGAATTACAACCAAATCTGTCAATCAAATGTCAATATAACTGGACACTTTATAGGTATATTTAAATATATGTATTTGTAGTACGGCAAGCTATTGATACTGCAAGCCAAAAAAACAATTATAGAAATTTGTACAAAAATGAACCTTCTAAGGCAATGTTGTTTTAGGGTAGAATAAGAATTTTTTCACATATGGAGGAAATCATGCAATCTGCATTTTAAACGTATTTTCAATACAGTTAAGATTGTAAAAATCTATAAAGTAGACAAAGGTTTCAAATCTTAATAACTGGTTTGTAATAACATAACACTATTCAATTATACTCTCACAGTGTATGCACGATGGTAAAACAATGTGATATTCCACAATGGAGGCTTCTTTCATTGTTTAATTGATATTACAGAAGCTAATTTCTTTTTTTTATAACCAAACCTATCCTGAATAATTTTTAGCTATAATTTTATACAGTTTTATTTTAATATAGTATAGATTTGTGAATAGTTTCTTAATAATGAAACATGTATCTAAGGTGTTTATGTGATAATGTAAATATTAACTAGTATTTATGGTTTGCAAAATTTAAACTTATTTCTCCATCTGGCTTTAGTTGTATTTATAAGTAGTATATATATATATATATATATATTCTTGATATTTAACATTATCCATTGTTTTTCCGTTGCACTGACTTTATGAAGTTAATATATTACTATTTTTGAGTAATTTTACCACCATTAAGTGCAATAATTTTACCTTGAGTGATGAGGCACCTTTCGGTCTTTGACCATTGTCGAATCACTCGACAATGAGTAAAATTACTCAAAAATAGTAATATATTAACTTCATATATATATATATATATATATATATATATATATATATATATATATATATATATACATAGATACATACATATATATAAACAAAAATTTGAAAAAGCCTATCATCAGCGTTTATTATCTATTACCCAAATGAAATAAAAAGAATGACTACTTTTTTATAAATTTTTAACAACTGTTCTTATTGTTGGGCAGTTTTAATGCTCACCATTTCTCTTTAGCACATATAACTTGGAACTCTGAAGGACTTCTTGTTAAAAGTATTATGTCAAAACTAAATTTATACTTGGTCTATGAATTTTTTGGCACAAAATTTTCATGGTAGTGTTATAAAAGCAATGTGCACAGTAGTGTAGTTATAATTAATAAACAATCATAAACCTTTGCTACAAATATTTTCACAAGCCCTATGTACATTTTGCTAACAGGCAGCATCATCAAAAGGTTATGTTTTCATACATAAAGGTTATGTAAATATTTGTAGCCAGGGTTTATAATGATTTATTAATTGTAGCAATCATGTAAAATATTGTATGACACCGCCAGTAACACTGTCCAAAACTTTGCAAAACTCATTTGAGTTTTTGTTTGTTTGAAATGAAAATCAAATTTTACCTCTTATCCTTTAGGCTTATTTCCTAAATTAAAAAAAAGGAAAAATATACTTTTAACTGATTACAATTGACTATTATTTTTTTCAGACCATATATTTAACCAGTATTCAACAAACCAAGACATTTTTTCAACCGTAGTACAGCCTATTATAGATGCAACGATTCAAGGTTTTAACGGTACAGTTATTGCGTATGGACAAACGTCCTCAGGTAGGATTGTTTACATAATTTAATAAGTTCTTTTTAAAGTCACCTTTTGTAAGGGAAGACCTATCAGTACAATGCAAGAATTTTTTAAAATACCAAAATATTGAAATCTATAACAAACTTAGTTAAATCTATGAACAAAGGTAGACGCTGTTGCTACATCTTGAGTAGGATAATGCAAATGTAAGAGTTTATAAAATGGAGACTGCCAAATATCTCACAGTCAGTTAAGTTAAATGAAATAAAGGTTTGCCTGTCAGATGCACTCCTGGTAGAGGAATACAGAAACCAAAGCAATACATGTAAAGGATGTCTGCTTATGGAATAGGAAGTACTTATTGCATAGTGTTCATTATATTCCTGTCATGTTTCCTGTGTGAATCCTTATGTTTGACATGTCCTTGGATACTAAAGAAAACATTGTAGAATAACTTTATTGAAAACGTTGCTTGTTGTAATCACCTTGAATTCACTATTTAAATTATAAGTAATTATTGCGTAACTGAGTGAAAACCTTTGAACTTATTTGCTGACGAGTTTCGGAATATTGGTTTTATTGACAAAGCCTACCCACTACTCATTGTTACTTGAGTAGTGGGTCAGTTTTGTCAATAAAACGAATGTTTCAAAATGTGTCAGCAAGTAAGTTCATAAGTATGCACTCAGTTACGCAATAATCATGTATAATTAATTAAAAATATGTTATCACTTGACATAGATAATCTGACTTACATTAATGACATTGTTACTTCCTTTACTACAGCTGTTTTGAATGTCACTCAAAATTCATTCCAGTAGTTCTAAAATAAGGGACAAATGTAATAGAGAAATCAACAATAGATGCTTTTTGGACAGTTTAAAATTTTTGAGACTTATAATTAGATAATCTCAGACTTTATATTAGAGAATACATTCGTGGTGTCTTGTTTGTAAAGTGAGGACGGCTCTTGCTTTATGAACAAGTTTTTATAGAATTTAGTAAGTACAACCAAAATAACTAAAAAGTGAATTATGCTATTAGTTTTAATAAGTCTCTACAAGGAAATATTTAAAATATACAATATCAAGAGCATAGTGGCACAATATATTGGAATAAAAATATTGGCATAAACCTCCATACCACAAAAATAATAAAAAATAAGTAATATTGCAACTATAATTAATTGATACCTAAGTGAATACTTAAGGGCTTACTTGCTGACATGTTTCGAAACAATCGTTCCTTTTTTGAAGTAAAACCTCTACTGCAAAAGGAACTATTGTTTCGAAACGTGTCAGAAAGGAAGCCCTTAAGTATTCACTTAGTCAAATATCATTTAATTATAGTTTAATCAGTGTATATTATAGACCATGCCATCATCAGAGGGCCCTATTACAAAATTATAATCTACAATTCAATAATTTAAAAACTAGACCGACAGCCTAGTTTATATGGTTAGTATAGTTTTTAAATTATTGTATTCTAGATTGTAGTTTTGTAATAAGACTCTCTGATGATGATGGCATGGACAGTGAAACATACATGAGCGTTTAATCTTAGATAACTTGTAATATTAGTTATTTTTGTGGTATTGGGGTTTTACCAATATTTGTATTGTGAAATATTTAATGATAATAGAAACCAAACAACTTGACGATTTTATATAAAAGTGGAAATAAAACAATAATAAAAATTGATACAAAAATTATGTCTTTGAGAAATAAAAGAAAAAATGCTAATAAGTATATTAGTAGACCTAATCATCCTTATTTATTGTAGTTGTTTGTAGACATCTATCTTTAAAAAGCAATCTGAGGCATTGATGCTACGATGAAAATGCTTCATTTCCCAGTGTTGTGTGCACATCATGACGGTGATCGTTATCACGTGTACTGAATGTATTAAAAATTTTAGCTAAACAAATAGGGAACTGAAATACTAAAAGTGGACCAAGTACCACAGTAAAAAATTGAGCGAAAATCTGACTATTCGTATCTTCACATTTATTGTAATTATAAAAAATTAGATATTTCTCTGACTTTTTAAAATATTTTGGTAAAGCAACAGCTAAAATCAAAATTTTCCAAATTTGTATTATTTTGAAAAATGTAATAGGCCTAAACAGGTTTTTAGAAATTGAAATAAATTATTCTTTATTTATTTACTTATTACACTTTGAAATTACTTACGACCAGACATTCTGTTAACTATAAGTTGTTAAATTGTTAACTTACACTTGGAGGAAACGTTTTCTTCTTATGACTTCTTCAGCCTCATATTTTTGCTGCTAGGATTGCGGGAGTTACGCTCTTCAGTACCAATCTTTTGATTATTAGAAGTGATGTGATCGAAGAGTATGTGTGATTTCTCATTTAGGATGTAATTTTTATGTGTGTTGCTATGTTTGTATATTTCATTTTGTCTAGTGTGTTTAATTTATGGCCTTTGTTGCATGTCTGGAGGATACTCTTCGATCACATCACTTCTAACTTTCAAAAAATTGGTACCGAAAAGCTCAACTGCGGCAATCCTAATGGTAAAAATATGAGGCTGAAGAAGTCGTAAGACGAAAACGTTTCCTCCAAGTGTAAGTTAACAAGTTAACAACTTATAGTTAACAGAATGTCTGGTCTCAAGTAATTTCAAAGTGTAAAAAGTGATTAACAACCACCTCGTTATGAACAAGATTTCGTTCTTTAATTATTTGAATAAACTATTTTAATGTTTGATGTTTGTTATAAAGGTAAAACTCATACCATGACCGGCACATTGGTGGAACCTGGAATCATTCCTACTGCAATAAAATATATGTTTTCATTGATAGAAAAGGATAGAAGTAGAGAATATCTTCTAAGGTTTGTATCATAATAATATTTACTTTTCATATGCTCAATATAATCTTGTAAGGACCAACCATGTGTTTGGAGACTAATTTTCATTACAATATTTTTTTTCTTCTATTTACTTCTAATTAGGTTTGTATTAGTGGATCCAGTTGATGTCATTTTCCTTCTATTAAAATTCATTTAGGTTGAAAAATTTAATAGGAAAAATGGCTGTTAATGAAATTATTAAAAATGAAAAATCCCATTCTTAGTCATAGTATTATAGTGGCACTTTAGTTAGTTATTTTGCCTAGTTAAAACTGACATTTAAGAATCAAAGAAATGCTCATAAATAAATTGTCTATATTGTTTAAATTCAAAGTAAAAACAACTTGTTATTCTTGAAATTGGAATTCGTTCATGCATTGTATCTAGTTATGAAATTAAGTTACATCAAAGACCACAAATAACTCTTAGAGATAATTTTAATGATTAAATTATTCTGATAAATTGAAAAAATATGTTCCACTATGTTTAAAGAAATCATTTATCATTTAACCCTCATGCACGCGCGCCTTTTTATCTAACGTAAGTAGGCGCGTTGTTGTATTTTATACATCTCAGTTTTCTACATTTTCCTTAACTTTCAATCGAGTTATTAAAAGTTTGGTCTTACCAATGAAAAAATTACTTGTGAGTTGACCCCAGCAATGTTTATCAGAGCAAAAAATAATGCAACTGGCCATCTTCTTGTCCTCCGGGCAACGCTATATGTAGCACAAAGCTGGTCATTACTATCAACTCCACCTTTCATTCTGTTGTACTGCAATATAATTTCTGGCTTATTTGTTTGTTCGTCAACATCATCTGAGTCATGCATAGTCGAAATCAATATTACAGCTTTATTTTTTTTGGTCGTATATAAGACCATGGTTCGATCATTCTGGAACCCAAACAAGGAAGTACCTGGCTGATTGGTTTTATTAGGCAGAAATTCTGGTGGAATTTCCCGTTTGTTCTTACGTAAAGTGCCAATCACCTTCCAATTCACTTTCTGAGTTATGATCACTTTTTTCAGCTTCACCGTTGCTCAGATCATCGTCACTTTCAATAAAATCAGCATTATCAATTTCTTCATCAGAAAGATTCTGTAAAATTTTTGGAATGTCTTCCAAATTCACTCCTAAAAACATAAAAATTTATAAAAATTTTGAACAAAACAAATAATTACATAATTCTTTAAAAAAATGTATATAAAAAACTTACGTTCCATCGTGGAGAAAAGAAAAACTGCACCAAAAAAATAAAAACGTCAGAAGGCGCCTTGTTTTATTTTGTACAACAGTGATGACTGACCAGAACTAATCGCACACTGAGGGTATGTTGATAGAATAAAGACATTGATGACAACTGATAAGAGTAGTGGGGGGACAATAGAAGAATAGAATGGTGATTTGAACAAATAACTACCAACAGGTTTCAACAAGAATCAAAATATTAAAACTGTTGTACTTTTTACAACAGCGCGCGTCCTTGAGGGTTAATACTAGGAATTAACCTCTGCAGATTAAATTATTTGCATTATGAGGGACCCAGCAGATCTGGATTAATTACGTATTCAGTAGTTGCAGCTAGAATTCAGTAGTTACTGTGATAGTTTATTGATTATTATTTGTATTAATTGGCAAAAAAATGAATTTAAATATGTAAAATAATAAATGTGTAAAAAAAATTAATAAACTGCTACTTAACCCATTTCTTCCCAATAGGACAACATCTATATTTTGTGATTTTTCCTTATTTAATCTACATTTCTACTACAGAAGTAATAAAATATAACCTGAATATGAATCTGATACTTTTGGTTTTTGAGTAATGACCTGTTGCGTTCGCACAACATTGGGAGTTCCGTGCATCTCGCGGCGTTGCGTTAACGCAATGTTGGGAAATGGTGTGTGCTGAAAAAAACACAACAATCATTACATGAAACGATTTATTGAAACACAATGTGCACATAGTTTTACTTTTTAGAATTTATTTCAATCTGAATTGTGAAATGTTTCAAAACATTCAACATGTATAAACACTTGTCATTTCTTGCATGTGTAGACTGTTTGACTGTGGCACACTTTATATCTCCGTCTTGCATTACTTTTGTTTCGGTCTACGATGTGGTCCGTTTTGTCTTTTCGTACGTCGTCTGGTGAAGGAATTTTACTACAGTGACCTAATAACAGATTTTTGCTGCACTTGTCAGGTTCTTCAATATTTGCTGATCGAAGTAAAGAGATAACGAGCTGCGATCTAAACTCTATCTGACTGAATTTATTTCCGGTTGATACAATATAAAATTTCCATGCATTTACTACAGCATAATCAATTCCATTTACAAATAAGGTCCAACACCATTTTTTACCTCTAATTCTAATTCTGTAATTGGCAATAGCATTATCATGAGAATCCACTCCGCCCATTCCTAATTGTTCTCATTCAATTCTCATTTGTAAATAAAACATTATAAGTGAAATGATTTTTAAAAAAAATTACATAAATTGTTTAATTAAGAGCATGTAAGGCAAAAGTACAGATCTGGCATCACTTCACTCACCTACTCATTGCTGTCTTTTACTCACAACTGAATGATAAAGCAATAAAGACCAGAGGCAACCTAAATTGTCATAATCTCTGCAAAGGACACAATTGACGTTCTTGTCAATGGCCATACTCAGACTAAAATGGCGGATCGTGCCAAATATAATAAGTGGGAGTTTCTATCCTCCGAAGGCCTGTTGCCCAGAAGCCTTCCCCATATAGAAGCAGTCAGATCTTGCCTACTAACTGGCCATGACTACTTCCAGAAACATCTCTACTGGATCAGCGTTGTTGACCTCATTAAAACAGTGGATCACGTAGCGAACACCTAAACTTTTGTCTAGGTTTCTCTGGCTCCTCTGAATACCCAGTTGGCTGCCACTGGGAGGCGCTCCGGTAAATAGCTAAAATGCCAAAAACAGGCATTTGTTACACCAAACCAACATTTACTTGACGAGGAAAGAAAAATAATGTTACTATTAGAAGCAATAGACAAGTTCGTTATAAGCAAAAGGAACGCAATAAAAATCCTACTCTATTTGTCCTGTCATTCCGAGAACAAATTTGGAAGGACATAAATATCTTTCACTATATTGACAGTTTTGAGAGACAGAAGCAATTGCTTAATCAGGAAATATGTGTGGCATGTGCTTATCTGAAGCATGGACGCAATAGCCCATTAACAAGGTTCTAGCAGACTAAACATTAAAAAAAAACAATTTCTTGCAGGAAGAACGAAAATAGATGACACTTGTCATTCTGCTCACTCAGAACTTTTTGCTAGAACGAGCTGAGCTCATTCTAGCAAAATCACAATGGGTTAAAACCAAACTAATGTATAGATTATATAAAAATAATGTAAAAAGATTGTTTGAAAAAGTGTATTAAAACTTTATCCACAAACATCAGTATAGAAGGTTGTGCATATATATTGACATGACCATGCAATTGTATTTAATTTGCCAGAGGACCATAACAGAGTGTTAACATAGTTTAATAACCGCTTGATAAAATTTAACAAAGAGGTGTGTGGCATATAGCGATAGTAGAAATAGAAAATTTAATTTTATATGAAATTAACCTGGAAGAACACAAATAAGAATTACAAGGTAGAGCTGTGAGCTTAAAGGATTGCCTGAACAATCATATGTATGAGTTAAAGAAGGTGATGTATATTTTAAGTTCTGACACCACTTCTAAAATTAGCCTCTTTTAATACACTGGCTTCAGTTCTATCACACTTTGAAATGTTTTTTTTTCTTGTTAGTAGCATTGTGCCTGAGTCTTTCCATATAATCTATCTATTCTCTATTTATTTATCTTGTTTAAGAATCTTTTACGAAAAACTAGTCACTTTTACATGGGCAATACAGTATTCAAGGAAGGTAATATGCTTTAGCTGCCGATATTATCCTTGTTTTGACTCCAGGTACTCATTTTCATTGGCTGAGTTGACTTGGAGGCTGAAAAAGTACAAGAATTGAAACTAGAAACTTTAGGATAGTAATCAAGTGGCTACATGCTCAGTGGCGGATCCAGAAAAATATTTTGGGGAGAGCTGGTGGATGGGGAAAGGGAAGGGTAGCTATAGTATAACTCTTAAGCGTCTTCTATCTTAAGAAAATAGTTATAAACCTACTCTGTGACCTTACACAATCATTAGTTAGCCTCGTTTACCATTTAAAATTCAAATCACCTATTTATTGCAATTAAATAGTGATTCGGCATATTTATTAATAAATATAGTATGGCAGGGGCGGTCAACTTCTTGACCACAAAGGGCCACTTCAATATTTTCAATGAAGATGAGGACTGTGTTATTTGTTCCACACATACATCAATAAGCGAAATCTAGGCAGTACATATATCGTCTAGTATGCGTCGTATACAGAAAACTCCCGATTATCCGTGGAATAGGGTGGCCCGTCAACGACTGATGACCGAATTCCCTGGATAATCCGCTATGAACAAAGAATACTCAAAACGATCGATAATCGATTATTATACCATAAATTACACAAATAATGACCCCGGTTAATGCAATTCACAAATAATCTTCAGAGGACAAAATAAATACAGAAAATAATTTAAAATGTCCATGTGTTTGACGGTTTATAACATGTACATTTATATGTCTAACTATTTACAATACGTATTTAAGTATATGTCAAAAGTAAGTATGTATGTATGTACATATGTAATTTCCTTTACACATAATACAAAAAAATATGTCACTTTCGTCTGTTTTTTTGTGAGCATTGATTTAGCTAAATGTGCGATCTAAGTTTTTTGAGAACCATTTTGTAGCACAGTGTCTACTTGTGTCACAAAGCCATAAAGATCGATAATGTATATGACAGACATGGATAATGCATATGTCATGTCCTAGACTATTTATAGCCGAGATTAGCTGACATTTGTTTACAATCTTATGATACACATTAGGTTTTTGGGTGTCCAAGGATTTTGTCATTGTCTCTTATATACAGTAGTCGGCTCGCCCCTTTTATTTCGCTGGCCCGCGTTGGGATGCTTCCCTTTCAATGTAAAAATTAGTACGTACATATTTACATATCTATTCCCTTCATCTTAAATTCTATTAAGCCTTAAATGTATTTACGTCGTTATTCACCGTTTGGAAATTTAAACACATGAATATGATTGGAATAAAAATTGTATATTTGTAAAACAATGGCAGACCCCGGATAATCCGCAAACCAGTTAAACCGTCCTTGGATAATCGGGAGTTTACTGTATATATATATATATATATATATATATATATATATATATATATATATATATATATATATATATATATATATATATATATGAAGTTAATATATTACTATTGTAAATAATTTTATCCACCATTAAGTGCAATGATTTTACCTTGAGTGATGAAGCGCCTTTCGGTCACTTGACCATTGTCGAATCACTCTGGTGTGATTCGACAATGGTCAAGTGACCGAAAGGCGCCTCATCACTCAAGGTAAAATCATTGCACTTAATGCTGGATAAAATTACTTGCAATAGTAATATATTAACTTCATAAAGTCAGTGCAATGGAAAAACAATGGATAACGTAAAATATCAAGAATATATATATATATATATATATATATATATATATATAAAATTATATATTAATTTAATAATTATATATTAATTTATTAATTATATATACATATATGCTGATACGTATGCCTTCACAGATGGAAAAATATGATGGATAGTTATTATCTGGAGTACATCCGTTCATTCTGCAGTCCATAAATTCGCAGTTCTGACTCTTCGCTAGAATCTCATCCAGCATTGATGAGGTGAGCCCAACAACAGTAGAAGAGCGAGTCTACTGTTGTTGGGTTCACCTCGTCAATGCTGAATGAGATTCTAGCGAAGCGTTGGAACTGTGAATTTATGGACTGCAGAATGAACGGATGTACTCCAGATAATAACTATTCATCACACACACACACACACACACACACACACACACACACACACACACACACACACACACACATATATATATATATATATATATATATATATATATATATATATATATATAGATATAGATTTTTTGGACTAGGAGACTGACAGACTTACCTTGGTAAGAGTCCACACTGTAGTCTTGAAATAGAAACACATAAAAGCACTTAAACAATGATATATTTTAACCACACAGTGGTCTTTGTCAATCGAAGAGAAAACACAAAAAGAAATATGAGAGAATGAAATAAATACAAGTTGTAATCACAGATTGTGTAGAGATGGCTTGTCATTGCGTCATATATATATATATATATGAAGTTGATATATTACTATTGTAAATACTTTTATCCACCACTATTTACAATTGTAATATATCAACTTCATAAAGTCAGTGCAACGGAAAAATAATGGACAACATAAAATATCAATATATATATAGATTTATTATTTATTTATATAGATAGAATTATATATATAGATAGAATTATTTTATTTTATTTCATTCTCTCATATTTCTTTTTGTGTTTTTTCTCTTCGATTGACAAAGACCACTGTGTGGTTGAAATATATCATTGTTTAAGTGCTTTTATGTGTTTCTATTTCAAGACTACAGAGTGGACTCTTACCAAGGTAAGTCTGTCAGTCTCCTAGTCCAAAAAATCTAAATAATCTTTACCAACCAAAACTAACCTAAAAATATATATATATATATATATATATATATATATATATATATATATATAAATATCGCAGTATGTATTTTTGTGTATTAATAAAGAACTAAGTCAAAATACAAATACAAGAATTATAATTGAATTTACAATTCAAAGCTTTTCGTTGGCTTACCCTGATGATGTTGGTACTGTTAGCCAACGAAAAACTTTGAATTGTAAATTCAATTATAATTCTTGTATTTGTATTTTGACTTAGTTCTTTATATATATATATATATATATATATATATATATATATATATATATATATATATATATATATATATATATAAATAGGTTAGTTTTGGTTGCTAAAAATTATTTACATTTTTTGGACTAGGAGACTGACAGACTACCTTGGTAAGAGTCCACACTGTAGTCTTGAAATAGAAACACATAAAAGCACTTAAACAATGATATATTTCAACCACACAGTGGTCTTTCTCAATCAATCAATGGTATACAACTTATATTTATTTTATTTCATTCTCTCATATTTCTTTTTGTGTTTTCTCTTCGATTGACAAAGACCACTGTGTGGTTGAAATATATCATTGTTTAAGTGCTTTTATGTGTTTCTATTTCAAGACTACAGTGTTGACTCTTACCAAGGTAAGTCTGTCAGTCTCCTAGTCCAAAAAATCTATATATATATATATATATATATATATATATATATATATATATATATATATATATATAGGAATTTTTTGGACTTGATAGGAGACTGACAGACTTACCTAAAGGCAATAGTCCAAAACTGCAATCTCTTGGAAATAAGCACATATAAAACACTTAATACACTTTTATTTGAAATATTTCGATCAACATGATCTTCTTCAGTCAAGAAAGAGAAAAACATGTTTTTCTCTTTCTTGACTGAAGAAGATCATGTTGATCGAAATATTTCAAATAAAAGTGTATTAAGTGTTTTATATGTGCTTATTTCCAAGAGATTGCAGTTTTGGACTATTGCCTTTAGGTAAGTCTGTCAGTCTCCTATCAAGTCCAAAAAATTCCTAAATAAGCTTTAAGCTCTACTAGAACTAACCTAAATATATATATATATATATATATATATAGATTTTTTGGACTAGGAGACTGACAGACTTACCTTGGTAAGAGTCCACTCTGTAGTCTTATATATTTATGTTTTACAATTTTTAATAAATCAATAATCTAATGTTTTAAAAATCGTTTGGGACCAGATTTGCAGGCCGCTAGATGCCCATTCTTGTAGAACGGTATTACAGTGACTGATATGGGTGTGTAAACATACACTGCTAATTAACTAGGTTTAAATCAGGACTGAACACAAACATCGGAAATTGCATTTTATTTTACATTTATAAGGTTATTTTATAGTTTAAAAATTTTCACTTTTCCATATTGTGACAGGGCTGAGCCCCAAAGTCCCCCCTAAATTTGCCACAGTACAGGCTTGAACATTCCTAATAGAAAAAAAAAATGCTATTTTCAATGTTGTTACAGCTGATGTATATTAATATATAGAATTTATCAAAGGTTTTTTAATTGCATTTAAAAAAGCATTAAACATTATGAATAAATTTGAAACATTTTTGAATTGTCATTCATTTTGTCATTATTGAGAAATTTAAGATGGCTAGATGATAGCAACACAATGCATGGCAAAAGATATCAAGTAATTTGCCATGCAGTACTGCCACCTTTTTTGTGATCAATATTTGATCAAATTTAACAATTTGTTATTTTTTAATTCCATATTGTTGAAGGAATGAATTCATTTGTCAAACATTATATAAATATTTTGTTATTGTTACTTATATTATCGAAATGTATGAATACCGCTTAAGTTGTCATTGCTCTGTAAGCTATGTCTGAGTATTGGGTCATTAAGTGTATGTTATTGGTGTAAAAAGAGTGTAGTTAAACTAGCTCAAATCTTGGGTTTTTTGTATTTGTCTTTAAGGTAATAGTTGTTATTAGAATTAAAAAAAAGACTTGCAATCTTTTATCAGTATTCACAGTATTGGAGTATTCTTAATAGTGTGGTTTTAATTAAAATGTAATTAATTTTATATAAATGTCTAAATAAGAATTAAAGTGTTTTAACCCTTTGATTAGCATTCACGTACCAGTAGGTGAAATCACGCAACTACCAACGGGAGCATTCCCATATATGAACATTCTATCATTTCTCTCAGGTTAGCATTCACGTACCAGTAGGTGAAATCACGCAACTACCAATGGGAGCATTCCCATATATGAACATTCTATCATTTCTCTCAGGTTAGCATTCACGTACCAGTAGGTGAAATCACGCAACTACCAACGGGAGCATTCCCATATATGAACATTCTATCATTTCTCTCATATTAGCATTGCCATATGTTTATGATTTTATTTTCTGTGTATTGTACAGCACTCTAGGTTCAATATTTGATATTATCTGGACATTAAATGCTACATAGAGTACATAGTCATCATTATTTTGTGTGCAAAGTCTATGGTTTGTCTCATGTGTTTACAGATCGTTGCATGATTTTGATACAAATAATTTAGGCATTTCTAGCAAATTTGTTTTCCAATCGGAACCTAAAGAATTAGATTTTTTCAAAAAATTGTTTGATAGAGATTTGGTCAACAAAATTATTATAAGAACCAACGAATATTAGGATTATTTGGGGAAATTACTAGTGACTGATCATTCAAAACTGAAAATATGGACTGCTACTAATATTAAGAAAATGTATGCTTTCGTAAATATTAAATATATTTATAACAAATATTAAAAAATAGTACAATAATTAAAAAAATAGACAAAAATGAAGAGAAAAATTAGAAAACATATTAAAAAATCTTTCAATTATATGATGCTCTCAGGGGAAATTTCAGGTCATGTTGGTAATCAAAGGGTCAATAAACAATTCTAAATAATAAAATTATTTCAAATAAAATACCAAATGAAAAAATTATTTAAATGTTACGATTATGCCCTAGGGTTTCGTATTTGGAAATATACAACGAAAAAGTTAACGATTTACTTGGAAATACTGAAAATATTGTTTTGAGAGAAGATGGGGATGGGCAGACAACAGTTAAAGTGGAAGAACGAGTTTGTAACAACATAGACAAGGTAATTTTATTGTTAATATTTCCTGAGCATTTTTCAAAGAATAGTTTTTTAAAAATATAATCACCTTTATTTCTGTTAAGAATAAAGAAATAAGTGCATACACTTGAGTATATCTTCTGCCTTTGCTAATATCAAAACGATTGTCCTTTGTTGACACGTTTCAGATTAACTCCATTATCAAAACTTTAAAGTATACTATTACATTATAAAAACTTTAAACTGTATTGTTTGCCGAAACCTTGAACTAATCATTGTATACTGTTAGCACAGCCCCTTCCACTCATCCCCTTCACCTCATTTCCGGTTCTCAATATAGACTTCGCATCCTATTAGTTCTCACTTCATCTTGATGATACCCGTTCAGCTGCTCAACAATTTTAAACTTTTGAAAATACAGTAAACTCCTGATTATCTGTGGGCGGATTAACCGGTTTGCGGATTATCCGGTGTCTGCCATTGATTTACAAATATCCAATTTTTATTCCAATCAGATTCATGTGTTTAAATTTCGAAACAGTGAATTACGACGTAAATACATATAAGGCCTAATAGAAGTTAAGATGAAGGGAATAGATATGTAAATATGTACATACTAATTTTTACATTGAAAGGGAAGCATCCCGACGCGGGCCAGCGAAATAAAAGAGACAATGATAAAATGCTTGGACGCCCGAAAACCTAATATGTATCATAAGATTGTAAACAAATGTCAGCTAATCTCGGCTATAAATAGTCTAGGACGTGACATATGCATTATCTATGTGTCATACATTATCGATCTTTATGGCTTTGTGACACACGTGACACAAGTAACACTGTGCGACAAAATGGTTCTCAAGAAACTTAGATCGCACATTAAAGCTAAATCAATGCTCACAAAAAAACAGACGAAAGTGACAGATTTTTTTGTTAAAAAGTGAAAGTATTATGTGTAAAGGAAATTACATATGTACATATATACTTACTTTTGACATATACTTTTGTATGTATGGTAAATAGTTAGACATATAAATGTACATGTTATAATCCGTCAAATACATCGACATTTTAAATTGTTTTCCGTATTTATTTTGTCCTCTGAAGATTATTTGTGAATTGCATTAACCGGGGTCATTATATGTGTAACTTATGATATAATAATCGATTATCGATCGTTTTGCATATTCTTTGTTCATAGCGGATTATCCGGGGAATTCGTTATCCGGCGTTGCCGGGCCACCGTATTCCACGGATAATCGGGAGTTTACTGTAATTACAAATTTACTTGTTAATTTATTAATTTTCGTTCTTTAATTTTGACTTATAAATTTCTAAAATACTTAACCTCTAAAAATTATTAGCTCAATGTAATATTTTCATTGCTCTCTTAATTTCTTCTGGTGTATGACTCTTCGGCTATTATGTTGTCTGTCAGTGTATGTTTGTATCTGCTTCTATGGGCTATGTATTTAAACGTGTTTAGTTGGTTTATTCTGTTTTCATTGTTTATGGGTTTGTGGTCATGGAGTGGAAAGCAGCTTTTTTGTGTTGTATGGATTGATTGGAAGTGTTGGTATAACAGTTTGTGAGTGTGGCCTTTCTGTATATTTTAAAATTAGTGTTTGTTTTGTAATTGTGAAGTCTAGGAAGTTGATTGTGATATGTTGTTCTGTTTTCAGTATGAAGTTTATATTGTTGTGTACTTTGTTTATGTATTTGTGGGAATTGTTTATCTGTCTTTTGGTACCTTTGTATATGAGGTTGTATCTATGTAACTGTGCCAGTATACTATTTGATGCGTGTGTTTTTTCAAGATCGTGTATAACGTCCAAAATATTTATACACATTCTCTAACAAAAAACACATCTGGGTAGGAATATACAAGAGTACATATAACAACTGCCCTAGTTTCTACATAGGTCAAACAGGGAGCTATGCCACGAGAAACCTCACCACATGATACAAGGGACACATAAAAAATCCAAAACCCAATTCAAAATTTGCTACTCATACAGAACACCTAACATTGATACACCAACATTGACACAAGTTTAAAAGTTCTACATTTCACGTAAAAAGCAACAAACTAAACACAACAGAAAACTTCAAAAACGTACAAACATCACATGAACTAACCACACAGCATTGATCTAATGCTAAATATGTCTGCTGAAATATATGAGTAAGATGTGGTTTTTTGCCAAGTCTTACAGTAAGAATATATATATATATATATATATATAGAAATTTTTGGACTTGATAGGAGACTGACAGACTTACCTAAAGGCAATAATCCAAAACTGCAATCTCTTTGGAAAACGCGTATAAAACACATATAAAACACTTAATACACTTTTATTTGAAAAAAAAAAAAAAAAAAAAAAAAAAATATATATATATATATATATATATATATATATATATATATATATTCCTGATATTTAATATTATCCATTGTTTTTCCGTTGCACTGACTTTATGAAGTTAATAAATTACCAATTTTGAGTAATTTTTCCACCATTAAGTGCATTAATTTTACCTTGAGTGATGAGGCACCTTTCGGTCTTTGACCATTGTCGAATCACTGATTGTTCTCTGCTGTGGATGCTATGTCCGTGAAGCCGGTGTTTGTAGAAGTTACGCGCACTATTTCTTGATCTGTGTGTATGAGGTTTCTGTATAGTATGTCTTCTGTATATGTTGTTTGTAAATTCATTAAGTTGTTGTGTATGTTTTTATAAATGTGGTATTTTTCTAGTGAGTTTAGTTCTATTGGGTTGTTATTTATTTCCAGTATGGTTAGGTTATTTTCGTAATTTGTAATTTCGTGTTTATGGGAAATTAGGTGTGCTGCAACATTTGATACTTTAGAATTTTTATTTTTGAATGCTCTATAATGTTCTTCAAATCTTATTTTAAACGTTCTGGATGTTTTTCCTATGTAAAAGGCGTTACAGTTGTTGCAAGTGATTTTGTAGATTCCTGATAGGTTATGATTTTCTGAATTTGTTATGTGGTTTTTGTTACTAAGATATTTTATTATTTTGTTGTTTGGTTTGTAAGTTGGAGTGTAGTATTCTTTGTTGTATATATTCGTTATTTTTTCTATTTTGTTATTGGTATATTTATATTTTAGGTAGATTTTTTTATTTTTATTGTTTTCGTGTTCCGGTTGTAGTGTTGTGTTGAGGTTAGGTTTTTTTGTGAATTTATTGTATATATTTTTTATAATATGTTTGTTGTATCCATTTTCTATTGCTATTTTTGTAATGTTATCTAATTCTTCATTTAATTTTTGTTTGTTATCCTGTGTGTATTTTATTGCTTTATTTATCATGTTACTGTAAGTGTTAATTTTGTGTGTCCAGGGGTGGTTAGATTTGTAGTGTATTGTGGTGTTGTTGGAAGTAGGTTTCCTGTATACTGTAGTTTCTATTTTATTATCATTTATATTTAAAGTAATGTCGAGGAAGTTGATTGTTCTATTTATTTCTGTTTCAACGGTGAATTGTATGTTTTCGTTGTATGTATTTAGTTTGTTTAATATTATGAGGTGTTCGTTATGAATGGTAGGTTGGTATATTACAAGTATATCGTCTACATATCTTGTCCATAGTAAGATATTGTGTGTGTTTATTATAGGTTTAATTATTATTTGTTCAAAGTGTTGTAAATATATTTCTGACATGACAGATGAAATGGGTGAACCCATGGGGAGACCTGTTGTTTGTTTATAATATTTATTGTTAAATTGGAAGTAATTTTGGTTACATATGTGTTTGGTTAGCGTAATGATACTATCTATTATGTTACTTTTTTCGTTATTGTGTATCAGTTTGTTTTTTATTATTTCTATGGTTTCTTCTATTGGGATACTAGGGTACATGTTAGTTATGTCATAACTTATTATTTTTGTGTTGCTGTTTGTTTTTATCGTTTTTATTTTATTAATTAATTCGTATCCATTTTTTATATTGTATGTGTTGTTGATGTGTATTTTAGACCTTAGGATTTTGTCTAGGATTTTTGCGATTATGTAAGATGGTGCTGTTGTGAAATTTATTAGTGGTCTAAATGGTGTGTTTGGTTTATGGATTTTAGGTATCCCTGATAATACGGGTGCGCATGGTTTAAATGGGTATAATCTTGTGTGGTATTTTAATTTATTGTTATAGTTTAGGGTGTTACGGTGAGTGACTATTAAGTTTTTTATTGTAATAAGGTATTTGTTAGTTGGGTCTGGGATTTGTTCGTATTTGTTTTCTTTTATGTAGTTAGTCATTGAATCGATATATTTGGTATTTTCTATTATTACTGGAGTATTTGTTTTATCTGATTTTAATATTAAGTAATCGTTGTTTTCTAGTTTTTCTCTGAGTTTTATAATTTCTTTTTTATTAATATATTGTTCCGTTTTTTTGTTTTTTTCCGTTTTTATTAGGTTAATTTTATTATTAATGTTATTTCTTATGTGTTCAGTATTTTGGTGGGTAATTTTGTGGATGTTAGATTCTGTGTCAACTATTAAGTTTTTTATTATTTGTTTTTTGTTGAAGTTAGGTAGGTTATATTTGAAGGAATTTGTTATTATTATTTTTTCTTTTTCAGTAAATTCTGTTTTAGTTAAGTTTATGAATTTATTATTGTTAGTGTGGGTTGGTTCTGGGCTATTTTTTAGGTTATGTTGTTGTTTTGATGAGTGGATTGGTGCTAGGCTATTTTTTAGGCTATTTTTTAGGTTAAGTTGTTTTGATAAATTTTCGATTTTTTTGTTTTGTCTGTTAATAGTATTTGTTTTATGTAACAATAATAAATTCATAAACTTAACTAAAACAGAATTTACTGAAAAAGAAAAAATAATAATAACAAATTCCTTCAAATATAACCTACCTAACTTCAACAAAAAACAAATAATAAAAAACTTAATAGTTGACACAGAATCTAACATCCACAAAATTACCCACCAAAATACTGAACACATAAGAAATAACATTAATAATAAAATTAACCTAATAAAAACGGAAAAAAACAAAAAAACGGAACAATATATTAATAAAAAAGAAATTATAAAACTCAGAGAAAAACTAGAAAACAACGATTACTTAATATTAAAATCAGATAAAACAAATACTCCAGTAATAATAGAAAATACCAAATATATCGATTCAATGACTAACTACATAAAAGAAAACAAATACGAACAAATCCCAGACCCAACTAACAAATACCTTATTACAATAAAAAACTTAATAGTCACTCACCGTAACACCCTAAACTATAACAATAAATTAAAATACCACACAAGATTATACCCATTTAAACCATGCGCACCCGTATTATCAGGGATACCTAAAATCCATAAACCAAACACACCATTTAGACCACTAATAAATTTCACAACAGCACCATCTTACATAATCGCAAAAATCCTAGACAAAATCCTAAGGTCTAAAATACACATCAACAACACATACAATATAAAAAATGGATACGAATTAATTAATAAAATAAAAACGATAAAAACAAACAGCAACACAAAAATAATAAGTTATGACAAACTAACATGTACCCTAGTATCCCAATAGAAGAAACCATAGAAATAATAAAAAACAAACTGATACACAATAACGAAAAAAGTAACATAATAGATAGTATCATTACGCTAACCAAACACATATGTAACCAAAATTACTTCCAATTTAACAATAAATATTATAAACAAACAACAGGTCTCCCCATGGGTTCACCCATTTCATCTGTCATGTCAGAAATATATTTACAACACTTTGAACAAATAATAATTAAACCTATAATAAACACACACAATATCTTACTATGGACAAGATATGTAGACGATATACTTGTAATATACCAACCTACCATTCACAACGAACACCTCATAATATTAAACAAACTAAATACATACAACGAAAACATACAATTCACCGTTGAAACAGAAATAAATAGAACAATCAACTTCCTCGACATTACTTTAAATATAAATGATAATAAAATAGAAACTACAGTATACAGGAAACCTACTTCCAACAACACCACAATACACTACAAATCTAACCACCCCTGGACACACAAAATTAACACTTACAGTAACATGATAAATAAAGCAATAAAATACACACAGGATAACAAACAAAAATTAAATGAAGAATTAGATAACATTACAAAAATAGCAATAGAAAATGGATACAACAAACATATTATAAAAAATATATACAATAAATTCACAAAAAAACCTAACCTCAACACAACACTACAACCGGAACACGAAAACAATAAAAATAAAAAAATCTACCTAAAATATAAATATACCAATAACAAAATAGAAAAAATAACGAATATATACAACAAAGAATACTACACTCCAACTTACAAACCAAACAACAAAATAATAAAATATCTTAGTAACAAAAACCACATAACAAATTCAGAAAATCATAACCTATCAGGAATCTACAAAATCACTTGCAACAACTGTAACGCCTTTTACATAGGAAAAACATCCAGAACGTTTAAAATAAGATTTGAAGAACATTATAGAGCATTCAAAAATAAAAATTCTAAAGTATCAAATGTTGCAGCACACCTAATTTCCCATAAACACCAAATTACAAATTACGAAAATAACCTAACCATACTGGAAATAAATAACAACCCAATAGAACTAAACTCACTAGAAAAATACCACATTTATAAAAACATACACAACAACTTAATGAATTTACAAACAACATATACAGAAGACATACTATACAGAAACCTCATACACACAGATCAAGAAATAGTGCGCGTAACTTCTACAAACACCGGCTTCACGGACATAGCATCCACAGCAGAGAACAATCAGTGATTCGACAATGGTCAAAGACCGAAAGGTGCCTCATCACTCAAGGTAAAATTAATGCACTTAATGGTGGAAAAATTACTCAAAATTGGTAATTTATTAACTTCATATATATATATATATATATATATATATATATATTCTTGATATTTTACGTTATCCATTGTTTTTCCGTTGCACTGACTTCATGAAGTTAATATATTACTTACAATAGTAATATATTAACTTCATATATATATATATATATATATATATATTTATAACGGGATTAAAATTTGAAAAACTCTATACTTCAACTTCTTAATGAATAATCTTGAGATAAATTTCATTGGCTAGTGAACCACTGCCTTTGATTACATTTGTGAAACTTTCTCACTTCTTGGTTATTTCAAGCCTAATATTAATATTGCTATGTGTTTTTAAAATACTTTGTTTTAGGTTTTAGATTGTATGGCCAAAGGAGAAAAAAATCGAAGGATTGGGGAAACCAACATGAATGAACGATCTTCGAGATCTCACACTATTTTTCGTGTTGTAAGTTGTGCAGTAAAAATTTTCACTTATATTATTTTAAGTTAACTAAACTTACATGCATAGTAACAACTTACTTTGTTCAATAAAGTCTAGGAATCTATTGCTCTGTAGCGATTACATTTTGGAAATCTTTTTTTGTATTAAAATATAATTATACAGTAAAAACTCAATTAACCGTCACCGTTGGGACCGTGGCCATGACGGTTGAGCGAATAGACGGATAACAGAAACACTGTATTATTCCTCCAAAACTTAACCTCAGTCAATTATATTATAGACAGATATCACTCTCACAGTAATGTAATATATTTAGGAGTGAAAAGAACATAAACACGATTGTAATAGCAAATGAAACTATTTATTACATGATAAAAAGATCGGCACAGTAGCTACTAATATAAATTTTCAGGTGAAATAGTTCATGTAGTTTAACAAACAAAGCGAACGCGTCGCTGCACCTTAATGCTTTAGCTACCGGCCACAATATCGGCGTTTTCATAGAAAATTGCAAAAATATTTTAAGCCTATTTTAAATATTGTGTACTTATTATTTGTTTCCCTATCATATCTAAGTATGAATATACATTTCTTATCATAATATTTATAGAAATACATGTCAGGCCAATTGGCCCGACATAGTTTTTTCCTACTGTAAATGATATGTAAATAAACTCCATCGGACCAATTGGTCCGACATTTTTTTTGATTTAATTATATTTTTTTATCTGTGCAACACAGTCTTAATGTTTTTTTGTGTTTTGTGTAAACAATAAACAACAAAACCACAATTTCATGTTCCGGTTACCCACATAATAAGCTGACTGGCAATAAAAGTGTTTTGACGCCTATCACTAAGACATGTAAACGTGTCACATGTGATTGATTTGTGAGTTTATAAATATTTTGTATATAGAACTAAAGTGTAATATATTCTCTCTCTGATAAGTAATGCTTCAGGTCCAATAAATACTATCCAAGATTGATATCAAGTAAAAGTTTTAAAATCAAATAATTTACTTCTTACGGAATTTACGTTATAATTTACTTCCTAGTAAGGATGAGTATCTAAGTGTATCAATGTTTGTACTTAACTTCAACCAAGTTTGTTTTTAAGGATTATATTACAACTAAATATTTAGTCAATATTTTCGACTTACTTTTTAGGTTTTGTGAAATTTTGAAAATAGTAGTGAAAATCAATATAATACGTAATAACAAATATGTGTGTCGGTCCGTAACTACTGACAAAAAGCTCCTAGAATAACATCATGTTTTTAATGCCGTCGGCGTTTATCTATCAAACAAAAACCATCATAATTACATCTGTAAGTAGTGTGAAGCTTGTTGTTTAAAACAGTTCCTTCATTTTTCCAAAATAGCAACACCTGTTGCTACGACGAATAAACATAGAACGTTACGTGGCCCGACGGTATTCGGATCAGAATACTGGCCGTCGGGTCAATTGGGTGACGGTTAACAGAAACTGACGGATAAAAGAGTGACGGTTAATCGAAGTTTTACTGTATTGTATCTTTATTTGATTACAGTAGAACATCATTATAACAGTCTAGGACTGAGTGTAGTTTTAATGAAAGTCCTTTATTAAGTGAAATGTTCTAATGGTTAGATGCAACAAAAAATTCCGTAAATGGTTAATGAAAAAAAATTAACTTATTTAAAATATAGTTTTATTCATAGTAATTAAAATACCAATATTGCCGGCACTAACACATGAAAATGAGTGACAGTGCTAAAAATATTTTTTAAACCTATCTTTAGTAACAAAATATTTTCAATTTTGAAGTGTTTTGAGGTTGTTTTAATAAACAGGAATTGTTTGAACTCAGTGAACTTTTGGGTAGTGTATGAGTTTTATTTTACAAACCATCTAACAACACGGGTTTTTATTATAAATATTACTCAACTTATAATATCAAGTAGTATCACAAAATTTTTAATAAAAATCTAATTTTTTCAATTATGTGAACTTTATATACAATAGAGTCTTGATAATTCGAGGTAGATGGGACCAAGACCCCCTCGGATCACCAAAAACCCGGATTACACAAAGTACGCCCCTGTGCATTAGAAAAACAAATAGGAGAACTTTATATGAACATTTCTTAGAAGCCCGGCTCATTTCCTTTGCATGCTGTTTCAATATAAACATTTTTTGGAAGCTCAACTCATTTCCTTAACATATTGACATAAACATTTCTTGTTGCCCGACTCATTTATTTTCCATACTGTATTGATATAAACATTTCTTCGAAGCTAGACTCATTTCTTTTGCATACTGTATGGCTACAAACATTTCTGGGAAGCTTGATTCATTTCCTATGTATGACGTTTAGATATAAACATTTTTTGGAAGCTCGACTCATTTCCTATGCATGCCGTACTGATATAAACATATCTTGGAAGCCCGACTCATTTTCTGTGCATACCATTTTGACATGAACATTTTTTGTAAACCCGACTCATTTCCTTAGCATACCATACTGTTATAAACTTTTCTTGGAAACCCGATTCATTTCCTTTGCATACAGTATTGATATAAACATTTCTGTGAAGCTCGACTCATTTCCTTAGCATACCATACTAGTATAAACATATCTTGGAAGACTGACTCATTTTCTTTGCATACCGTATTGATATAAACATTTCTTTGAAGCCAGACTCATTTCCTTTGCATACCATATTTATATAAATATTTCTTGGAAGCCTGACTCATTACTTTCTTTCAAATAGATAAAGTATGCTCAAATATAAATAGGCTCATATTATACAGAAGCTCAAAATATCGAGACTCGGATTTTTGAGACTACTGTAATAGTATTCATTCTATCTATAATTCCTTGTTTTTTAAATCTGTAAATTATCCATATTCTTGGGACACAACTGCATTAAAACAATCCAGATTAAATGATTCCCTATATGAGCGATTCAGTGGGAACGAATTAATTCCTACGTCAAGTGGAATTAATTCCTAACCCAAGAAATTGGGTTTTAATATTTATTTTTAAATATTAAATGTCTAGAATTGGTAACTTTTTTGGATGTTGTTGAACTTGTAGGTGATTTTCTGTTTTTAGAATATTTTTGATAATTTTAGAATTAGGTGATAGATGGGCTAAATTTAGTAAACAACTTATGCTAACTCGTCGCCTTCTACTTCTTACCACCTTAGAACTTGTGATCTCACATGTAAACTGATATTTTTTTCTTAGTTTCAACATTGGAGCTTTTTGAAACAGACATTTGGTAAAATTTAACTAAATAGACAGTCAGTGTTTTCATAGTTACTTGGTCAAGAAAACTGAGACGGAAAGAATTTCCATCACATTTACAGATGATAGACCAACTTAAACAGAGTAGGCTATGTAGCAAACTATTCACAATTATCATATTGAAAATCATAGAGAGGGTGTTTATTTATATGGGACATAACTGGAAGTGTAACAAAATTCTGAGTGTCACTATCCAGACACCTACAAAGTTATGAGGTTTCTGTTTTTTGGTGTTTTTGTCAACTAATAAAATTCTGGTACTCACATATTATATGAGAGCCACTATTTTTAGAGGATTTTTTTGCTAGACATGTTTGGACGTAAAAAAATGTTTATATAGAAGACTTTATTTGACTTACTGTGAAAATTACATGTCATTATGTCAAGCAGTCCTTGTTCTCTGTCTCCTAAAACGAAACGATATCAGCGAGAATTGGGTTGAACGCATCGTTGCCAGTCACAGCCACTCCCGATCACCACATATTTCCCGCTAAATAGGACTCTAGATGATAAGGAGTGGTACCTTGATGCCTGTTTTTCCCCCATTTAGCACTTCCCAACATCTGTTCAACTTATTGGGCACTTACTCCAGTTTCTGGATCCATAAAATAATACTTGTGGTTAACCATCAATTAAGCAAATTCTGCTTCCTCAAGTACCTATATCCTTTCCAGCAATCTGAAATAATTGTTATTCCGGGTGCAGTATGTTTTTTAATTTCACGTGTCAATGTTTTTTCATCACGGTTTGAACTTTGACTAGAAATTGCTGCCCTGTTTGCAGCACAAACCATCAAATACCCAATGTTGAGGCAACACTCTTCTGGGATTACTTTTCCTCATGATGAAAACAAAAACCTACCAAGTGCATGGCAGTCACTCAAGACAGTGACAAGCGACTGAAGTGATTCATGTGCTACGGTTAATGATTTGACCTTGGCTTACTTGGATAGAATTTGGCGGCAGTTAGTATGACTCATCCGGTATCATATGATTCATAATGTAAAATGGAAAGTAATAGTTACTTATTTATGATAGTAAAACCTAACCTTACTACTGCAGCATGCTGTAAAATATTAGCCTCCTTGCTTTGAAAAGTCACCGGTAACCTTAAAAAGAAATTGTTGAAGCAGTGTAACTAAACAATACTAAATGGGGAAGGGTTGAGCGGGATGTTGCTGTATTTAAATTATCCAAATTCCTAACAGTGCTTTAATAAGCTCTTTGTCTTTAAAAATTTTACCCAGGTCCATCAACCAGTATTTAATCTTATTTCACTTATGTTTATTTCTTTTTATGGTAAATTCAATTTTTTTTGGAAGAGGAAACAACACGCTAACAACTATTATAAAATAATTATTTTTGGATAACATATCTAACTGGCTTTTTAGATTTTGGAAAGCTCTACAAGAGCAGAAGATGATGATGATGATGATGAAGGATTTGTAAAAACATCTCAACTGAATTTGGTAGACCTAGCAGGTTCAGAACGCTGTGGTCAGAGTGGTACTACTGGTGAAAGATTTAAAGAAGGATGCCATATCAACAATTCGTTGACAGTTTTATCACTTGTCATTAAACAGCTCAGCGAATTAAATGATGAGTAAGTATTCACTTTGATAATTTATTTTATGTGTCTATCTTTTTGATAATTCTGGCGTTAACAACGTCTCTCTTTCAATTAAAAAATATAGCAAAACGAGAAAATATTGAACTCGTTTGCTTTTTAAAATTGAACTTGACATTATGTTTTTTAAAATAAATAAATAAAACCTCTTAAACCACAAAAATGTTTCGTTTATGCCCTGAAGTGTATTTCGGTTGCAAAGCAATCATCTTTAAAGGAAATGACTAAAAGACTAACTACATTTGCTCTGTTGCATTCAATATATAAACATCATTAACGCCCTTGTCACGCCTCTTACACTATCCTATCAATTACGTAGCGGCAAAGCCCACCTTTCTTCTATCACCCGACCAATAATTTCCTCTGTATTCTGGTAGAAGTATTCCTACAACACATTGAATAGAACAAAAATTTTAAATAACAACAAACACACAGATGAGACATATTGGCACATATATGTAGACGATGTTATAGTACTATAGACAGGAAACGTAAGACGATGCCAACAACTCCAATCACACATAAACAAGATACAGTAGAGTCTCAATAATTTGAGGTAGATGGAACCAAGACCCCCTCGGATTACTGAAAACTCAGATTACACAGAAATACATTCCTGTGCATTAGAAAAAATAGGTGTTTTAATAAACCCTAATACAGTACAATAATTAAGAATGTACAAAATCAGTTTATAGAACTTTATATGCATATTTACTGAAAGCCCGACTCATTTCCTTTGCATATCGTATTAATTTAA
This sequence comes from Prosapia bicincta, assembly GCA_036971475.1. Classification (NCBI taxonomy): domain Eukaryota; kingdom Metazoa; phylum Arthropoda; class Insecta; order Hemiptera; family Cercopidae; genus Prosapia; species Prosapia bicincta. Next base: position 940,287 of record JBAIZL010000115.1, on the reverse strand, counting down.
ACATATCTTGGAACCCCTACTCATTTTCTTTTGCATACCGTATTGATATAAACATTTCTTGGAAGCCTGACTCATTTCTTTTACATACCTTATGGCTATAAACATTTTTTGGCAGTTTGTTTCATCATTTTCTTTCAAATAGATAAAATTGGCTCAAATAGAAAAAGGCTCAAATTTAACGGAACCTCGAATTGTCAGCACTCAGAATATCAAGACTCTACTGTACATAAATATATACACTTTACTGTGGAATTTGAAATCAACAGAACATTGAATTTCTTGTCACCATAACAAAGAGTAAATCAATATAATTTCAACATATACCCAAGCCGACCATGACAGATACATTGATACACAATTCATCGAACCTGTAACGTTCTAGCCCTTTTTCCTGGGGGTAAGTATTACTTTTATTTGAAATGTGTTATTAATAATTGTTAATTACCAACATAATTAATTACTTACCAGGGCTCTAGTTCTCCGTTACAGCTCAGGCATAATAATGTCTCTCTGTAAACGGTCTTCTGATATCTTCGGAAGGTAGAAGAATAGCTAGGTTACTTGTGAAATAAGAATTTAAAGTTTTAAAATACAAAGTTAAACAATTTATTAATCAATGACAAATTACAAAAAAACAAATGACACCAATGTGTCGAGTAATTAACCTTTAATTACTGCTAACTATTCCACAGAATTTAATTACTTATTAACCTTTAAAATTTCTATATATCGAGAAGGCAGTAACTTAAGTTTTCCAATTTAATTTTAGAAGTGAATATTCAAAGGACAATTTCATGTGTTAATCTTTTTATCAATTAAAATTAAACTTAGTTAAGATTAAAATACATTTTCTTTATTATTATCTAAAACGTACCTGGTTGTGCACATTACTTGTAAAACACTATAACATATACCATTAAACACTGCACATGGCTTTTGTACACTTAACACTTCATACATCGCTCTTACAAATCAGCGCTCTTAAACAAAAATGATGTAAACTTTTACTTATTGGAAACACATAAATAATCGCTTCTGACTTCTTCTTTAGTTGCGTTTATAAAATTTGGTACCGGCCTTGACATCTTAAATTTTGAATACTGGAAGCTTACTAATTTCTAAGTTATGTCCGAAAATGCCATCGCGTCCGTCTCGTTCAAAGACTTTTAGTGAAGTGGGGTCGTTGCAAGGACGTGCTAACTGAAATTTTCAAACAAACTCCCACCCTTATTTATATATATGAATATTCTGATTGGTTCAGAAGTATCGCCTCATGTTTACGTCACATGGCGTGAGGTGGTTAATTACCTTAAGTTACTAACTCGTACGTTATTTTTCTATTTCCCCCGCTAGGAGCGCTCACCACCTACGCTAGATTCACAATGTGCACCAATAAAACAAAATTTTTTTTTTATATTGGGACGATATAGTTATTAAATAAAAATTAAATATATAAATGAATTTATATGTAACACCTTATTTTTAAGAGTGTTACAAACCACCTAATACAACATAACCATGTAGCTTTCAAACTTTTATACAGACTAAACAAAATATCTATGTCTACAACCAACTATCAGAAGAACTAGCCACAATCAAATATTAAACTCACATAAAAGGTTATGTCCAATATTTAATAGACAAACTACACAGAAAAATACTCAACAAGAATAATAACACAAACACAAATAAATTCGTCACCCTCATAAAGATAAAGAAACACAAATAAAATAGCACACCAATTCAAGAAAACAGGATACAAGGTAACTTACAGCACAGCAAATAAAAGCTAACATAGCATTAACAACACCAACACATACAATAACCCAGAATTAATTCTAGATTAGACCAGCATAAAGACCTTTCACTGAAAGATATAAAGAACACATTAATGCACTGCACACCTCTAGTGAATCCACCTTTGCAAATCCCTTCAAGGACACTAACCAGTGATGCAATACTATGAAAAATAACATGAACACTCTCCATACATTCAACAAAGGTCACAAATAAACGCATTGGAATAATATAAAACATACAAACATATCGACACACATAAAAAAATTCGAAATAAACAAACATGATACAGATCACACATACTTTTTGATCACTTCACTTCTATCTTTTAAGAATTGGGATCGGGAAACAACTGGAGTGATCCTAGCGGCAGAAACGTAAGGCTGAAAAAGTTAGGCGAAAATATTACCTCCAAGTATGAGTTAATAATTTTAATAGAATGTCTGCCGCAAGTAATTTTATATTGTAATAAGTGATTAACAACCAGCCCATCATGAAGAACAACACATTTTCAAAATTGTCTAAAAAATCAGGGGACAAATGAAAGTTTTTCTAAATAAAACTTAACGCTTTTATTTTAATATAATTAAATAATTTGTAACTATGTAGATACTTAATTGCTGACGAGTTTTGAAACAATCATTTTTTTGTGCAAGAAGACTACAACAAGCAGCTTTATTTTAATCATATGTAAAAAAAAGAATTAATATATTCTTGTCTATTCCAGTATTCCTGAGTCACTTCTGGCTAAAGAAAAAGGATTGAAGCAAACTGATACAAGGTAAATAAAACTAATTTGTCTTGTAATACTAAATACTGTTGCAGAAACTTTATCTTTGATTATCTAACTTCTATTTCCATCATTGCAATATTTGGATTCTGTAGGCCTCATTAGCAATTATCTATTTATATAAGTCCACATGACGCAAAAAAATAATGCCTGATAACTTTAGAGATAATTTTAAAAACTTGAATGTAAATTTTTGTTTTACAAGTGAAAAGTTACAATTTCTTAAATTAAAACTGCCTAATAACTAACTAGGATACCAATTCCGATTTTCAATTCCAGGAATCATAGATCCTAATGGTATTGAACCATCGTTGATACTCAATTTGCCATTGATTAAAGTGCCGATTCTGATTCTTGGTTTTTTTAAGTGTTGAATTACGTGTTGAAATAATTAATTATCAACTATGTCTTATTCATGTATTATTTGTTTTGAATGAATTAAACAATTAAAGTAAATGCTGATTTGAAATAATGAAAATATTATTATTAATTATGACGCAATAACAAAAACGATCGTTCTGGTCCGTTTGTTTGTAATTTTTATCCGATATGTTTATCATGCTTTCAGAAATCCCTATTCATAACTCAAGGATGAACGTTTTGTGTAGCCCATTACATTAAAAAGGAAATTTTAAGAGGCTTCACCATATCTTGTAGGCCAATATAAAGGGATCGAAAATCGACTTAAGAATTGAGAATCGGAAGAAAAATTTTAGAATCGAAAAGTTTAGGAATTGGCCCATCCCTACTAATAACATTTACTGCTTTAAAATAATTGGAAGCTTATGAATATTATTTCATAGAACCATACTTACAGTTTTTTTAATTCTATTGGTTTGATGGATAAAAAACTAAAATAAGGTAAGCTCACATACACGTGGCATGAAATTTATGTAGCAAAATAATTCTTTAAAGAGTCATATATAGATAGCAATCAATAGAAAGAGTACAGGAATAAACTAACTGGAAATATTTAATTAACAATGGTATTACTCTTTGGGAATATGTAAGTGCTGGGAAGCTTCTGTGAACCTCACCAAAGACACAAGCACAGTTGCTCATATGCCAGCATCTTTGGCCTTCCGTTAGGCAGTTTCTGTGGTGCAAGGGAGTTGAAGTCTGTGTGCGCAGTAGATGGCAGCCAATATATGCAGTAGGAAACTTGGCCTTAGAGTACTGGGAGTTGGAAAGGATTGAGTGATCCATTGATGTTCCTATTCTCTTAAGCCTAAAACGTTTTACTCAATGATTGAAATACTTTCTGACAGTTAAATGACTCAAAATCCATTGTCACCAGTAACGAGAGAAAAGATGCAATGTTTGGCTTGAACAAATGACACTATTACAAATGCAGATGCTAAGATTGTGGTTGCAGTCGTGTTCACCAAGGTTGTTTACTTTTAGTTAACTGTTTGGAAAATGGTTAATATCTGTGAAAAGTATAACTTTTTCTGTTAACAAGCCTATTTCTGGAAAAACAGGAGGTTGTGCAAGGAATTTAAAAATGGAAAATTGTGGTTAAGTGTAATGAAAAACAAAGCCATTCTCTTCTGAAGATGACCCAAAGGGGCCATCGCTAAATTACGTAATGCTAAAATGAATGATTTTTAACCCCCTTTCCCCCTCCGTAACAAACTGACAGACTTACCTTGGTAAGAGTCCACTCTGTAGTCTTGAAATAGAAACACCTAAAAGCACTTAAACAATTATATATTTCAACCACACAGTGGTCTTTGTCAATCGAAGAGAAAACACAAAAAGAAAAATGAGAGAATGAAATAAAATAATTATAATCTTATAATCTTTACCAACCAAAACTAACCTATAAATAAATATAAATATATATATATATATATAGGCCTTACCACGGATGGTGCGCATGGTTTGAATGGGTATAATCTTGTGTGGTATTTTAATTTATTGTTATAGTTTAGGGTGTTACGGTGAGTGACCAGTATTATCAGGGATACCTAAAATCCACAAACCCAACACACCATTTAGACCACTAATAAATTTCACAACAGCACCATCTTACATAATCGCAAAAATTCTAGACAAAATCCTAAGATCTAAAATACATATCAACAACACATACAATATAAAAAATGGATACGAATTAATTAATAAAATAAAAACGATAAAAACAAACAGCAACACAAAAATAATAAGTTATGACATAACTAACATGTACCCTAGTATCCCAATAGAAGAAACCATAGAAATAATAAAAAACAAACTGATACACAATAACGAAAAAAGAAACATAATAGATAGTATCATTACGCTAACCAAACACATATGTAACCAAAATTACTTCCAATTTAACAATAAATTTTATAAACAAACAACAGGACTCCCCATGGGTTCACCCATATCATCTGTCATGTCAGAAATATATTTACAACACTTTGAACAAATAATAATTAAACCTATAATAAACACACACAATATCTCACTATGGACAAGATATGTAGACGATATACTTGTAATATACCTACCTACCATTCACAACGAACACGTCATAATATTAAACAAACTAAATACATACAACGAAAACATACAATTCACCGTTGAAACAGAAACAAATAGAACAATCAACTTCCTCGACATTACTTTAAATATAAATGATAATAAAATAGAAACTACAGTATACAGGAAACCTACTTCCAACAACACCACAATACACTACAAATCTAACCACCCCTGGACACACAAAATTAACACTTACAGTAACATGATAAATAAAGCAATAAAATACACACAGGATAACAAACAAAAATTAAATGAAGAATTAGATAACATTACAAAAATAGCAATAGAAAATGGATACAACAAACACATTATAAAAAATATATACAATAAATTCACAAAAAAACCTAACCTCAACACAACACTACAACCAGAACACGAAAATAATAAAAATAAAAAAATCTACCTAAAATATAAATACACCATTAACAAAATAGAAAAAATAACAAATATATACAACAAAGAATACTACACTCCAACTTACAAACCAAACAACAAAATAATAAAATATCTTAATAACACAAACCACATAACAAATTCAGAAAAACATAACCTATCAGGAATTTACAAAATCACATGCAACAACTGTAACGCTTTTTACATAGGAAAAACAACCAGAACATTTAAAATAAGATTTGAAGAACATTATAGAGCATTCAAAAACAAAAATTCTAAAGTATCAAATGTTGCAGCACACCTAATATCCCATAAACACGAAATAACAAATTACGAATATAACCTAACCATACTTGAAATAAATAACAACCCAATAGAACTAAACTCACTAGAAAAATACCACATTTATAAAAACTTACACAACAATTTAATGAATCTACAAACAACATATACAGAAGACATACTATATAGAAATATCATACACACAGATCAAGAAAAAGTGCGCGTAACGTCAACAAACACCTACTTCACAGACCGAACATCTACAACAGAAAAACATCAGTGATTCGACAATGGTCAATTGACCGAAAGGTGCCTCATCACTCAAGGTAAAATTATTGCACTTAATGGTGGATAAAATTACTTACATAGTAATATATTAACTTCATAAAGTCAGTGCAACGGAAAAACAATGGATAACGTTAAATATCAAGAATATATATATATATATATACATATATATATATTAATGAAAATTAATTATAGAAATTTCCATAATTTCATTATGGAATTAATGAAAATATCAAGAATATATATATATATAAAAGGCGAGTGTGACCTAACAGAAAGAATTGAATAAAAGAACTTTAAAAAAACTTTATGCAAATAAATCAAAGAAGGCAACAGATAACCCTGAAAGTACTATAGTTTTACACACAAATATTTTAGTAGTGATTTTAAAAGTTTTTTAATTGCACAAGTTCTGGATTATCACATCTACTTATCATATTTAATTTTTAATCTAATTGAATGTTTATGACAAATAATTGCATTTTTGTTTGTTTTAGGCAACATTATATTAATTATCGAGGCAGTAAATTAACCAGATTACTAAAGACGTCTCTCGGAGGAAATGCACTTACTGTTATTATTTGTACTGTTACACCAACGGTTATTGATCAGACCCAAAATACTATAAAGTAAGTTCCGTTTTCTATACACCTTACCTACCAATGTTTTTTTATTGCAGTAGAACTTCTCTGAACTGTCATTCTTTAATTCGGTACTTCTGTAATTCGTCATCGTATTCATAGTCATAACAAACATCACCATCATTACATCACTATATTTGCACTATCACAAATGATCGGTTCGCGTGCATCCATCTTTCCAGCACCTTCGTACCTACAACAGCCAACATCAGATGCACATTTTTGCCGCTAAAGTTTGGTTGTGTCTTATTGAAACAAAGCTCTTGTCATTTTGACAATACATAAGTGGTTGTGTGACTTATTATGTTGTGTTCTCTTTACATATTTTTGTAAAATTCTTTAATTTTATTAAAAACTTGATCTACAACTCATTCATTTGTTACATTCTGTTTTAATGTAAATAAAATGTGTTTAACAGTATTTTAAAAAAACGCTTTTTTAAATATTTGTGTTTCACTATTCCATTAAAACGGAGTCATCGTAATTATTATTTTTCTTTCTAATAGTAGGATTCGTAGCTACTATAATATTTTTTTTTAAGAATTAAAGAAGTATGGGATATTACAATGTTTAATAGGTTAATAAAAAAAACATTATTTTGCAAATAAAAAAAAAAAGAATTTAAAGTAGTCAAATAGGCAATAGATAAGTAATCTTGTGACAAAATTTAGACACAAGTAATCTAGGATTAAAACTAAAACTTTAATAGATGTAATACACTGTATTTTTTCTCACTAGTGTTATTGTTCTTACAAGGTACTATAATAAGTTTTTGTGTGTCTTTTATGAAAATATAGTAACGAAGTATAATTGTAATTACGAACTATAGTACTGCAGGCGGCTAGTGTTTTTATAGTGATGCATAATACGATGTCTGTTCAAAAAATACGCTGACTGAGGTCATAAAAAAAATTGTACTTTGTTTCGAAGTTACACGTCTGGGTCTCCTTCAAAGTACTCTCCTCCCCCACGCACACACTTATCCCAACGGTGTTTCCACTTGTTAAAACAGTCCTGGTACGCTTCTTTTGTGATGGCTTTCAGCTCCTTCGTTTGCCTTAATCTCCGAAATCGTTTTAAATCTTCTTCCTTTGAGGTGTTTTTTGAGTTTTGGGAATAAGAAAAAGTCACAAGGAGCAAGGTCAGGTGAGTAGGGGGGGGGGGAAAGAACAGTGATCGAGTGTTTGGCCAAAAACTGATGAGTTCTGAGTGCTGAGTGAGCTGGAGCGTTGTCGTGATATAAAAACCAGTTATCACTCTTCAACAGTTCTGGCCTTTTGCGTTGGACGGCGTCCCTCAAACGTTTCAGTACTTCAATGTAGGTAATCTGGTTGACTGTAGAGCCTTCAGGGAGGTACTCGTAGTGAACAACACCCTTTGCATCAAAAAAAACTCAGCATAACCTTGACATTCGACCGAACTTGGCGAGCTTTTTTGGGTCTTGGGGACGTTTGACTCATCCATTGGGATGATTGGACCTTCGTTTCAATGTCGTAACCATACTCCCATGTTTCATCACCGGTTATAATTCTTGACAAAAAGTTCTCATCTTCATTTGAACGATCAAGCAGTTCCTGACAAACCCAGACGCGATTGGCTTTTTGGTCGTCGGTCATCAGGTGTGGCACAAATTTCGCAGCGGCGCGGTGCATCTTCATTTTTTTGGTCAACATCTCGTAACAAGATCCAACTGATATCCTACACTCTTCGGAAAGCTCCCTGATGGTCAGACGTCGATTTTCACGCACCAGGGTTTTGATTTTGTCAACGTGTGGGTCGTCAGTTGATGTTGAAGGACATCCAGGACGCTCACCATCATCAATCGACTGTCGGCCACCCTTGAAACGTTCATCCACTTGAAACATGCAGTACACTTCATGGCAACATCGCCGTAGGCCGTGTTAAGCATTGCAAATGTTTCTGTTGCAGATTTCCCTAGTTTTACACAAAATTTCACAGCAATTCGTTGCTCCTTCAGGCTGTCCATTTTACAATCCGACAAACGAAAAAACACTCTTTACTAAACTGCATGTAACTCATCAACAAATGAAAATATCTGCAACTGAAATACCGTGTTTTAATTAGCTGATTTATACGAACCTAGCGACACCAAGCGGATTCTCCTGAAACTAACTTGAGCCGCGAAATTCAAACAGTCCGCATACTTTTTGAACAGACCTCGTAGTGTTGAGTTTTTCCACCGACAGGAGTAATGTAAGTACATTCATTACATTACATATTTATTTATGTGCTATGTTAATTTGACTTCCATAATTTGTCTTTTTCTTGAATTTGTCATCCTCTTGGTCCCGAACTCGACAAATTAGGGAAGTTCCACTGTAATTTCATTTATTTAGATCATGGATTTTTTAAATTAATCACTTAAACAAAATATGTCGATTACTTGGTTTATCAGTATGCTTACTTTGTAAACAATTACACTTTTGCTGTGTACAGCAAAAGTGTAATAAGTAATTAACAACCAGCTCATCATGAACAGCAACAAGATTTTGATATTTGTAAACAATCATATTTCTTCAGACAGAACATAACAAAAGATGAAAGAACAATTTGAATTGATTTTTAGTACCTATGTTAAAGTGAAGACAAAAATAGATACTAAATATTTTCCTTAAGGATGTAACAGCATATTTTTTTTAAAGAACAATTTTACATTTAAGATTTATAATAATTTGATTTATATCTCAAAAATTAAAGACAATTAACAAATAAAAATACAATTAAAACTTATACACATCCCCATTGAGAATGGATCAAATTAATAAATTTTTTATTTGCAGTTTTGCATTACGAAGCAAAAATGTAAAAAACAAACCTGAGTTGAATGAAGCAGCAGATGATGCAGCACTCATTAAAAGATATATGAGGCAAATTGCAAATTTGAGTCAGGAATTAGAGGTAAGGGCTACATTGTTGGTAAATTAAAAAAAAAACTCATATACACACACACACAAGTACTTTTGTAAAGTACTAGAGGTTAAATATTATTCTTTTACAAAACTAGAAATTGCAGAGTGGCCACCGATTGGGTAAACTGGAAATACCAGGATTTGTGTAGGAATTAATACGGGGATTTGATAATTCCATTATAGTTTTAGGAATTTTAAGGCAAATGATAAAATTCTGATTTTTTTATTCACATTAATTTGGTTATAAAACTCAAAATCAAACTTATTCATCCATTGCTGTTTACCATAATGAAGTGTGTGTTGGCGTACACACTTGAAATAATTAAATATTCAACAGTAATTAAAAATTAATAACATAATAAAATTTCAATGCAATAATTTAAAATTCAATAATTATTCATTAAATTAATTTGTCTTATGCATAAGGTTTTTAAAATCTTTTCTACAATATCATAGGTTAACACATTCATCGTCATATTGTATAGACAAAACACACAACTTATGCTAGATCTTGAAAAGTGTATAATTTTGGTAACTTCTTCCAAGTATCCAAGTGGAAAATGATATCTGTGGTGACGTCACACGTATATAGGTTGAGCCATGTTGGCGGGGTGAGCACTTACCTCAATTTGTATACCACTTTATTAGAAAAATATATAATAGGCCACACTCAAAATAATAGTTTTTAAGACATGATCAAATGAAACTAAAAATATTGAAGTATATTTACAATCCTATAGTAATATTTACAATCAGAAAATCACCATAAATCGATCATGTCATTGGCAATATCAGTCGCGGCTCATGTATGGTGTTTTGAAATGATCCAGAAAAAGAAACCAATCGCTTTTTGTGTCATCAGCTGGGATTAGTAATAGAAGTATCTTATTGTTACTAAATGGAATACATTTCATGCCTTCAGTATGATGGGCCACACTGGGTCTAAATCAGCGTGTAATCATTTTCTTCGCTACACTTGCTAGAATAATATGACAAGTTACAATTGACGTCAAAATAATTATCACCATCTTGTGTAACAGCCGTATCTCACTCAAATATGTCTTAATACTTAACATGACTCACTTTATGTGACTAAATAAAGTCTCACTGAAGAAAAAATAATGTATAAAAATAATTATTTACAAAAATAAAATTAAAAAAGAATAATAATAGTACTAAACTTGAGAAATGACAGAGAAAATTATGAAAAGTGAAGAGGTGAAACTGATCGCATGTGAAACGTCTGGCAAGAATTAAATCTGAGCGAAACCAATTTCTAAATTTTAAAACCAATACGTTATATCCTATCCAACATCTTGGGTGTGTACGTCCATTCACACACAGAGGTGAGCTCGCACACACACACACACACATATACACACACATGTACAAAAGTACATCCGTTCATTTTGTAGTGGGTAGAATGCTGCTCAAACGTTTTAAAAGAATCTCATCTATAATTAACGAGATTTCCTTGCTCTTCTATTATGAAGATTTTAAATATAACCTGGTTCCGTAGTTTTCCACTTGTGAAATTTTTCGGTAATATTAGAAGTCAATGATATGACCTGTCTCGTTGTGGTGCTCGTACAGATCAGACGATTTTTTGTTTGTTTTCGGATCATTTCAATACTGATTGTTCTCCGTAAGTCATCCTGTAGTTTTTGTCATTACCATGTAACTTTTTTATTGTATTTCCGCCAAACAGCCGGTAATTGACACGAGTAGTTTCTAATATTTTGATAGTCGTCACATGAGGGCAGCACATTCCAATCTCCATTTATAATCAGCTGTTCATACTCGATTTTCCCGGTCCTTTTAAATTTAAATAGTAAGTTAACGGAGATTCGTATTATAGAAGTCAAAGGGTGAGGGTCGTAAGGTTTGGCTGGTGACTGCGGGAAGAACTCACAATTAATCTGAGGAATTTCCAAAGAATCCAGCGAACAAGGAGGTAACTTTTTCTCAAAACCAGGACACAAAAAGTAAGTCTTTTCAATATTTTAAATATATATATATATATATTCCTGATATTTAATATTATCCATTGTTTTTCCGTTGCACTGACTTTATGAAGTTCATATATATATATCTTCACCTTTATAAACTTCATATATATATATATATATATATATACAGACACGGCCACAGACATGACGTTGGAACCATGAACATAGACAGGCCAACCGCTCAACACGCTGCTAGTCACAACATCGTCTCTTTCAATGATTGCTATACCACCAAAATAATTAAAGCCCTCCCCCCGGATTGCAACTCTTCAGAATTAAGAAGATGGGAGTTATCATACCAATGGTATACCAAATCTAGAGAGCCTCCTAACCTCAACATCAGATAAAACTCTTTTTAACTTCCCCCTAACTTCTACCATTTTTAACAGCTCCATTACCTTCCTTCTGACAGACTTTTAATATCTAGTTTCAAGTAACCGATCTTTACACGATTCACATTTAACAATTTCTACACATATCACATATAGCTCTATATCATAAACTATAAATCTGTGAATCTGTGACATTTGGATGTTTATACACATCTGTGGTTCACTTCAATCTTTTGTTTTGTTTTCTCTTTCTTGACTGAAGAAGATCATGTTGATCGAAATATTTCAAATAAAAGTGTATTAAGTGTTTTATATGTGCTTATTTCCAAGAGATTGCAGTTTTGGACTATTGCCTTTAGGTAAGTCTGTCAGTCTCCTATCAAGTCCAAAAAAATTCCTATATATATATATATATATATATATATATATATATATATATATATATATATATAGATTTTTTGGACTAGGAGACTGACAGACTTACCTTGGTAAGAGTCCACTCTGTAGTCTTGAAATAGAAACACATAAAAGCACTTACAACTTTTTTAAAAAAATGTTTTAACTTGCCTATAGTAGCACTTACTTTTTTTTTGTGTTTAGGACGGCCGTTTCGGGAGATGTGTCCCTTTGTCAACTCAGACCGTAACTGATCTCAAGGTTTACGTAGGTTAGGGTGGGGGTGGGATATTTTGGTGGTGTGGGTGTATTTTGTGTGTATTAGGAGTTATGATGTCAAAAAGTGCGTGTGAGTTGTAATGTAATTGTGTATTGAGTATGTGTGTAGGGTGTAGTTTGAAGTGCCTATATATTTCGTATTGTTCGGTTGTGTAGCGTTGGTTATTTCTGTGTTGTTTATGAAGAATTTGTAAGTTAGATGTTATGTCTGTGTAGTCGTGTTTTGTGGAGTTGAGATGATCGGCGCAGTTTGATTGGTAGTTATGGTTTTTTAGTGCTTTTATATGTTCTTGGTAACGTGTGTGAAATGACCTCCCTGTCTGGCCTATGTAAAAACTGGGGCATGAACTGCAAGTTAGTTTGTAAACTCCAGTGGTGTTGTAAATGTCGTTGATTTTGCTGTTGGGTTTAAATTGTTTGTTGAGAGTGTTGTGTGTGGAGTAAGCTATTTTGTAGTTGTATTTTCGTAATGTGTTGGTTAGATTGTGGGTTTTGGATGATCTGTAAGGTATTGATAAGTATTTTATGGGATTGTCATCTTGTGTGTTTGTATTTGGGTTATTATGTTTATTTTTTAGGCGGTTGTATAATTTGTCTATCATTGTTGGGTTGTTCCGTTTGTTTGTGCTATATATTTTATGGTGTTTAACTCCTGGTAGTGTTCATCTTTGTCTAATGGTGTTTTAAGGAGGCGGTATATCATGGTATTGTAAGCAGCTAGTTTGTGTTGGTGTGGGTGGTTTGAGGAACTGTGTATGGTCGTATTAGTGCTGGTGGGTTTTCGGTATATGTTGAATTTATGTGTTTGTTTGTCTGTTCGTTTAATTGTGAGGTCTAAGAAGTTAAGGGAGTTTTGTTGTTCTGTTTCGATGGTGTATGTTAGTTTAGGGTGTATGGAATTTAGGTGTTTTAGAAATATGTGTGCTCTGCGTGTGTTGCCTTTATATAATGTTATGATGTCGTCGACGTATCTGTACCAGTAAATTATGTTATCTGAGTATTTGTTGTTGTGTAAAATGTGGTTTTGTTCGATGTGGTGTATGAATATTTCTGCTAAGATGCTTGCTATGGGGGAGCCCATAGGTAGTCCATCTTTCTGGCTGTAGTATGTGTTATTGTAGGTGAAATAATTTTGAGAAGTGATTAATCTTGTGAGGTGGATGATTTCGTCAATGTGTGTATGTGGTGTATTTGTGTCTACTAGCATGTTCTTGAGGATGTCTATGGTTTCTGGAATGGGGATGTTTGTATATAGATTTGATATATCAAAAGAGACTAAGGTGGAATTGTGTGGAATATTTACGTTTTTAATTTTGTCTATTAGATTTAGGCTATTTTTTATGCTACAATGGTTATTAAATTTTATATGGTTTCGGATAGTTTTGTCGAGGAATTTGGCTAGAAGATGAGAAGGGGCGCTTGTATGGTTTATTAGTGGACGTATTGGGATGTCTGTTTTGTGAAGTTTGGGCAGGGCGTTTAGTTTGGGGGCTATTGGCTTTATTTGTTTTAGGTGCTTTTTGGTGTGGTGTGGGATTATAAGTTTTGTTTTGTTAATTGCTTCTTTGATTAGAGCGTTGTATTTTAATGTTGGGTCTTCTTTTAGTGTAATGATGTTGTTATTTTGGATGAAACTGTGTACTTTTATGTTGAGGTCGCTGTTCTTAATAATTACCAAAGCTGACAAAGGCAACACAACGGTAATTATTAAGAACAGCGACCTCAACATAAGCAATCTCCCCCATAGCAAGCATCTTAGCAGAAATATTCATACACCACATCGAACAAAACCACATTTTACACAACAACAAATACTCAGATAACATAATTTACTGGTACAGATACGACGACGACATCATAACATTATATAAAGGCAACACACGCAGAGCACACATATTTCTAAAACACCTAAATTCCATACACCCTAAACTAACATACACCATCGAAACAGAACAACAAAACTCCCTTAACTTCTTAGACCTCACAATTAAACGAACAGACAAACAAACACATAAATTCAACATATACCGAAAACCCACCAGCACTAATACGACCATACACAGTTCCTCAAACCACCCACACCAACACAAACTAGCTGCTTACAATACCATGATATACCGCCTCCTTAAAACACCATTAGACAAAGATGAACACTACCAGGAGTTAAACACCATAAAATATATAGCACAAACAAACGGAACAACCCAACAATGATAGACAAATTATACAACCGCCTAAAAAATAAACATAATAACCCAAATACAAACACACAAGATGACAATCCCATAAAATACTTATCAATACCTTACAGATCATCCAAAACCCACAATCTAACCAACACATTACGAAAATACAACTACAAAATAGCTTACTCCACACACAACACTCTCAACAAACAATTTAAACCCAACAGCAAAATCAACGACATTTACAACACCATTGGAGTTTACAAACTAACTTGCAGTTCATGCCCCAGTTTTTACATAGGCCAGACAGGGAGGTCATTTCACACACGTTACCAAGAACATATAAAAGCACTAAAAAACCATAACTACCAATCAAACTGCGCCGATCATCTCAACTCCACAAAACACGACTACACAGACATAACATCTAACTTACAAATTCTTCATAAACAACACAGAAATAACCAACGCTACACAACCGAACAATACGAAATATATAGGCACTTCAAACTACACCCTACACACATACTCAATACACAATTACATTACAACTCACACGCACTTTTTGACATCATAACTCCTAATACACACAAAATACACCCACACCACCAAAATATCCCACCCCCACCCTAACCTACGTAAACCTTGAGATCAGTTACGGTCTGAGTTGACAAAGGGACACATCTCCCGAAACGGCCGTCCTAAACACAAAAAAAAAGTAAGTGCTACTATAGGCAAGTTAAAACATTTTTTTAAAAAAGTTGTAAGTGATTACTAGTGCTCACGCGAAGATGGAATCAACAAATGTGAACATAAAAGCACTTAAACAATGATATATTTCAACCACACAGTGGTCTTTGTCTATCGAAGAGAAAACACAAAAAGAAATATGAGAGAATGAAATAAAATAATTGTAATTACAGATTGTGTAGAGTAGAAATCAGATGTCACAGATGCACAGATTAAAGATATATATATATATATATATATATATATATATATATATATATATATATATATTCTTGATATTTAACGTTATCCATTGTTTTTCCATTGCACTGACTTTATGAAGTTAATATATTACTATTGTAAGTAATTTTATCCACCATTAAGTGCAATAATTTTATCTTGAGTGATGAGGCACCTTTCGGTCAATTAACCATTGTCGAATCACTGATGTTTTTCTGTTGTAGATGTTCGGTCTGTGATATAGGTGTTTGTTGACGTTATGTGCACTTTTTACATACACAACAATTTAATGAATCTACAAACAACATATACAGAAGACATACTATATAGAAACATCATACACACAGATCAAGAAAAAGTGCACGTAACGTCAACAAACACCTATATCACAGACCGAACATCTGCAACAGAAAAACATCAGTGATTCGACAATGGTCAATTGATCGAAAGGTGCCTCATCACTCAAGGTAAAATTATTGCACTTAATGGTGGATAAAATTACTTACAATAGTAATATATTAACTTCATATATATATATATATATATATATATATATATATTGTTTACATGAGCATATGAGTGATTATAGTTTATATAAGTCTGTCAGGGGAAAAGAGATAAGGCTATTAGGGGGGGGGGGGAAAGAATGGATTTATCTGATGTTGAGGTTAGGGGATTCTCTGGACTTGGTATACCACTGGTATGATAGTTCTCACCTTCTCAGTTCTGAGGGATTGCAATCAGGGGGGAGTGATTTAATTATTTTTGTGGTATAGCAGTCATCAAAAGTTGTGATGTTGTGACTCGCAGCATGTTGAGCTGTTGGTCTATCCATATTCATAATTTTAACATCATGTCTGTGGCCATTTATTCTGATATTCAGACCTTCCGTGGTCAGGCCTATGTACTGTGCTGAGTAAAGTTTACATTGTAGCTGGTATATGACATTTTTCGATGTACAATTATGATGACCCTGTATTTTGAAGACCATTTTTGTTGTTTGGCTGTTGAAACTATTTGCTGAGGGGTGTATTGGACACGTCTTGCATCTAGGTCTATTGCATGGGAAGGAGCCTATTCAAAGCTTTTCGTTGTAAACAGTACCAACATCATCAGGAATGAAAATTACAATTTTCGGTCACTGTGATTCGACAATGGTCAAGTGACCGAAAGGTGCCTTATCACAACAAGGTAAAATTATTGCACCTAGTGGTGGATAAAAGTATTTACAATAGTAATACAGTCGGCGCCGCTTATTGTGATCATATTTGTCAGAAGCATATTTGATAACAATAACTGAACGATAACAATAACCGAACGCTTAATCACGATGTAGTCTACAGCCGTACTGCATTGAACTCACTGTATTATTGCCACAACTGTTTGTTCTGAACTATATGTAAGCCTATCATTACATCAAGTAATTCTAATTCTGTAACACTATAATTAAACTGTACTTACCAAATTTTGATGCTATTCCGGACAGTTTTATGTACAGTAGTAGAATTTCTGTAATTTAGTTTTTTACTTGTTAAAATTAGTGGGCATATTTCATGTCAGTTTATTTTATTCCACTGTAGATTTTTTTTAAATACTGAATCTAGCATAATTGAAAAAAATACAGTATATAGAACTACGTAAAACACTTGATCAAAACATTTTAACACATAAAACTTCATTATAAAACACTTCAATCTTATTTACACTTTAAATTTACATTTACTTTTTCTCGAAGAATTCCTCTATATGTGACTGTCTGTAGTCTTCTCGTAAAATATTGTTTATAAATTGTTCATATTCATAATGTTTGTTGAAATTTTCTGCTTTTTGTTGAACAAACTGCCTTAGAATCTCAAGAGCTTGGTGAACTTCCTGCTTAGATCTTTGCGGTACACATTTATCATTTTCGTCATCATCGGTGCCTTCTTCTTCTTCAGTAACTTTTGATGTTGAAGCAACTACCTCACAAATATCGTCTTCAGTCATTTCCACTGCTGTTTCAATACTATCGTCAACTTCCATCCACTCAGTATATTCTTTTAAGAACATATCGAAAGGCTTCAAGTTCTCTTCAGAGTCTTCCTCAGATGTAGCTTGCTCTTGATTTTCTTCAACAAAAAACCACCTTTTCTAAAGCAATTTTTCAGTTTTTTCAGAAACTTCATTCCAAGATTTTGCTATCAGATGAATAGCATCGAATAAAGAAGTTTTTTTAGCCAATTCATTTGAGGTAAGGGTTTGAAATTCATCCATATTTTCTATAATTCTAGCACGCATCTCTCGTCGATAAAAACTTTTGAGATTTTTAATTATGCCTTGGTCACATGGCTGAATAATTGATGTAGTATTGGCCGGAAGGTAAATCACTTTGATGTGTTTTAGCGTAGTGCTTATGTCATGTGCAGTGCAGTTGTCTAGTAGAAGGACAATGTTGCGTTTGAGGCTGGTATCCCAATTAGTCAGCCATTCATTAAAAATTTTGGATGTCATCCAAGCATTGGAGTTTGCATGATATTCAACCGGTAGCTTTTTGATACCTTGAAAACAACGTGGATTTTTAGATTTACTGATAATTAAAGAGTTTTTCTTTATGACCAACCATGTTAACACAACACAAAACAATTATTCTTTGTTTATATATTTTACAGCCGTTAGCAATTTCATTTTTAAATAAGTAAGTATGTTCGGGTAAAGCACGATAATAAAGTCCTGTTTCATCTGCATTGTATATGTAGCTAGGAGAATACTCGGCCAAAATCTTTGGCCATTCTTATTGTAACCAGTCCTCAGCTCCAACAAAATCAGCATTTCATTTTTCACCACACGTTTTCTTGTAAACAATGTTTTCCCTTTTCTTCCATCGATTGAACCATCCATCTGTGGCTTTAAAATCCTGTTTTCCTATTTTTTTGGCAAGATCCTCAGCTTTTAGATGCATTAGTAGGCCGTCAACTCGAGCATCTTTTTCGCGAACATTTTTAAACCACAATTTCAAAGCTGATTCCACTTGCGGATCCTTCCCAGAACTATGTCTTTTGTTGTCAACATTTGCATTACACTTTGATAATGACAAGATTTTTTCTTTGTTGTTCAATATTTTACATAAGAGAGGTTGAGAAACGCCAAGTTGAGAAGCAGCGTTTCTTTGACTCATTTTTGGTAATTTACTGTACCTATCTAGAATATCAGGTTTTTGTTTAGGACTTAAATCGCGTCGTTTCTTTTGAGATTCGAACATCTTGCTATATTGTCCTTTGAAACTTCAAGTGACACTAAACTCTACAAAACAAACGAAAAAGATCTTTAAAAATTAAGTTATCTAAAATCACACTGAAATACTGTAATAAACGTTCATAAAAATTCACTGTTAAAAAATACAGTAGGACTGTACTTGTAAATGGTTCAGTAGTAACATCAACTAATGTTAACAAACAACTATAGTCGACTCAAGCGAGGCTAGGGTGTTTGCGTAAACAAAGAGTAAGGGAGACATTCTGAGAACTGTGCTAGGTGCTGAAACCGTTATAAAGTATTTCTGTCATTCTAAAAATAAACATTCTATGAATTGGGCGTCATTGTGTGTTGCACGTGCTGTTTACACTACTTTGTAGACATTTTTACTTGGTCTATGCTAATATACGTTGACGCATATGATTTTGAATGGAAAATTAAATGATAATAATAAGCGAACAGATGATTACAATAAGCGGCCTAATTACAATGTATTAATATATGTCCGTGTTTGTTTTTCAATGAAACGATAACAATAACCGAATGTTAACATTAACCGTGATCACAATAAGAGCCTGTACAATAAGAGACTGTATATCAACTTCATAAAGTCAGTGCAACGGAAAAATAATGGACAACATAAAATATCAAGATATATATATTTTTTAAAACAACATAGGTTATTCATATACAAGAATATTTATTAATTTATATCCAAAGCTTTTTGTTGGTAAACAGTACCAACAAAAAGCTTTGGATATAAATTAATAAATATTCTTGTATTTGAATAGCCTATGTTGTTTTAAATTATTAAACAAGAAAACGTATTTATATACGTATATATACCAGCTACAATGAAAATTTTGCTCAGCACAGTACATAGGCCTGACTACGGATGGTCTGAGTATCAAAATGAATGGCCACAGACATGATGTTAAAATTATGAATATGGATAGGCCAACAGCTCAACATGCTGCGAGTCACAACATCACAACCTTTGATAACTGCTATACCACAAAAATAATTAAAGCACTCCCTCAGAACTGAGAAGATGGGAACTATCATACCAGTGGTATACCAAGTCCAGAGAATCCCCTAACCCCAACATCAGTTAAATCCATTCACTTTTTTCCCTAATAGCCATGAGACGTCTCCAATCTCTTTTCCCCTGACAGACTTATATAAACTATAATCACTCATATGCTCATGGAAACAATACATATATCTTTAATCTGTGCATCTGTGACATCTGATTTCTACACAATCTGTGATTACAACTTTTACTTTATTTATTTTATTCTCTCATATTTTTTGTGTGTTTTCTCTTTGATTGACAAAGACAACTGTGTGGTTGAAATATATCATTACACTTAATGGTGGATAAAATTACTTACAATCGATCAACATGATCTTCTTCAGTCAAGAAAGAGAAAAAAATCTTTTGTTTTGTTTTTTTCTCTTTCTTGACTGAAGAAGATCATGTTGATCGAAATATTTCAAATAATAGTGTATCAAGTGTTTTATTGTGTTTTATATGTGCTTATTTCCAAGAGATTGCAGTTTTGGACTATTGCCTTTAGGTAAGTCTGTCAGTCTCCTATCAAGTCCAAAAATTCCTATATATATATATATATATATATATATATATATATATATATATATATATATATAAATATCGCAATATGTATTCTTGTGTATTAATAAAGAACTAAGTCAAAATACAAATACAAGAATTATAAATTCTTGTTATAAATTCAATGTTAGAAAAACTAATAAATATATACAACAAAGAATACTACATTCCAACATACAAACCAAACAATAAAATAATAAAATATCTTAATAACACAAACCACAAAACAAATACAGAAAAACATAACCTATCAGGAGTTTACAAAATTACATGTAACGACTGCAATGCATTTTACATAGGGAAAACGACCAGATTATTTAAAATAAAATTTGAAGAACATTACAGAGCATTCAAAAATAAAATTACAAAAGTATCAAATGTTGCAGCACACCTAATATCACATAAACATGAAATAACAAACTACGAAAATAACCTAACCATACTTGAAATACATAATAACCCAATAGAATTAAACTCATTAGAAAAATACCACATTTATAAAAACATACACAACAATTTAATGAACCTACAGACCACATATACAGAAGACATACTATATAAAAACATCATACACGCAGATCAAGAGAAAATACGTGTAACGTTATAAATACCAACATTACGGACCGAACATCTACACCAGAAAAATATCAGTGATTCGACAATGGTCAAGTGACCGAAAGGTGCCTCATCACAACAAGGTAAAATTATTGCACTTAGTGGTGGATAAAAGTATTTACAATAGTAATATATCAACATCATAAAGTCAGTGCAACGGAAAAATAATGGACAACGTAAAATATCAATATCAATATATATACAAAATACGTACAAAATATATAATACAAAATACAGGGTCAAAATATCAAAATACAGGGTCATTATACATCGAAAAATGTCATATACCAGCTACAATGTAAATTGTGCTCAGCACAGTACATAGGCCTGACCACGGATGGTCTGAATATCAGAATGAATGGCCACAGACATGATGTTAAAATTATGAATGTGGATAGGCCAACAGCTCAACATGCTGCGAGTCACAACATCACAACTTTTGATGACTGCTATACTACAAAAATAATTAAAGCCCCCCCCCTTGATTGCAATCCCTCAGAACTGAGAAGATGGGACCTATCCTACCAGTTATATACCAAGTCCAGAGAATCCCCTAACCTCAATATCAGATAAATCCATTCACTTTTTTCCCTAAGAGCCTCATCAGACATCACCAATCACTTTTCCCCTGACAGACTTATATAAACTATAATCACTCATATACTCATGAAAACATTACATATATCTTTAATCTGTGCATCTGTGACATCTGATTTCTACACAATCTGTGATTACAACTTTTACTTTATTTTATTTCATTCTCTCATATTTCTTTTTGTGTTTTCTCTTTGATTGACAAATACCACTGTGTGGTTGAAATATTTCATTGGTTAAGTGCTTTTATGTATTTCTATTTCAAGACTACAGAGTGGACTCGTACCAAGGTAAGTCTGTCAGTCTCCTAGTCCAAAAAATCTGAATAATCTTTACCAGCCTATATATATATATATATATATATATATATATATATATATATATATATATATATATATATATATTATAAATATTGTCAGTATGCACAACGTCCATAGCCCGAGGAAGGCTATTTGTGACAACCAATTTCTAAAAGAATCAAGGGTATTCAATAATATTAATTTGTTATCACTAACAAATGGAAATAGTATTTTAGTTCCAACATTATTAATCTATTATTGCTCCTAAAAATCAGCTTCAATAGTCATGTTTAAAAAAAAAAATAAATTTGTGCCTAGTGTTAAAAAAAACCAAAAAACCTCATGTTCTTGCTTTGCTATATAATGTAACCTAACTACTTAATAACAGTATTGCAACAATATTACGGTATTAATAGACTGTACAATATTTGCTCAATCATACGCCTATAAAGTTTTATACGTACTGTTTCATATTGTTGTGTAAGGTCCTTCGTCCACCGGTCTAAAGCAATTGCAATACAACTTCAACCCAATTCGTTTAGGTTAATTGAAATGGAGTTGCGTTGCATGTTTTTGTCCAATGCCGCAACGTACTTGCAACATAAATCAAGACAGTAGGGTTTTGACATAAAAAATATCAATATTTTTTATTGTCAATTAAATTACCATAGATTTTGGATATCTCGATATTATCATTAAAACCAATCGATAAATCGTTATAAAATTCCGAAACTAAACCACTTTGTGTCTTGTGATTTTTAAATTGTTTTAATGTCAATATATAGCCGAAAATAATTTTTAGTTTATATTTCAAGTGTAATATATCACCTCAAAATATCAATGTTCCCGATATATCGATATGGTGACAATATCGGTGAAAAAATCGCCAGTCCATCTCTGATACATCTATATTTTGATATATATCGCTTTTTGATGTGCCAACCTTACAAGACAGTGCTGTTTTCGTCAGTCTGCATCAGAATGGTGAACAACCTAGATTGTTGTTGTTTCGTACTGGTATCTGCAGAGCCTTCAACAAAAAAAACCTTAGGTTTTGGGTTCATCCTTTCATTAAAACAAGTCATTAAAATTCAGCTTTTGTTGTAGCACAAGAACTTGCAAAAGAGAAAGCAAAGTTCAGAAGCTTTTATAGGGGAAGTCTAGGGAATGGTTCAACAAGCTGGCCTAAAGAAGGACACACAGGAGTAGATGTATCTCAATTGAAGAAAGACTTCTCATTATTTGAATAATATGTAATATCTTATTTGATTTATTGGGTAAACTTTAGTTGTATAGACACAAGTGCCTTTCCACAGCCTCCACTAATTTACAACAAAATATTTGGCAGTGATCTCCCATAATAATATATCCTAATAACCTATCCAGTGATAAATATTTACACTGAAAGTTTAAAGTTGGTTGCACGAGAGTTGGCATGCAACTGAAAAGTCAGACAGAGTTGGTTTTTGAGCTGATCACACCTCGCGTTTTAGTCGCACCAGTGGATGGGTTCAATGCAATAACACTTGTCCAACTATAAAACGACTCCAGATCAACCCTTGTGACATTTTTTAAAGTCAGATTGCAGTTGCGTCTTGTCAATAGAGGAAGGGACTAAAGGTTTTCATACTGTACTTCATATTTAATTAATATATAATTTTAATAAATATTTGGAATTCTGCCGATAATTCAATTGTTTTTCAGTTCTGACCATAAAAGTCCCACTTTAGAATATCATATCACATATGGCATTGGAGTTTCATATCACATTTGGCATTGGAATATCATATCACAAATAGCATTGGAATATCATTAGTAAACCCTCATGATAAAAAATCTTGATTATCTATTCTTTGATTTCTTTTAAATGTGAAAAACATTAAAATAACTTATTGCTAACACAAATAAAATGTTTTTATGAATTAAACTGCAAAATTTTGGGTCAAATTATTAGAATAAGAAGTAAATTTGCATGTTGTAATCATCTTGAATTCACTAGTTGAATTATAATTAATTATTTTGTAACTGAGTGAATACTTTATAAGTAATTATTGTGTAACTGAGTGAGTACCACTTAAACGAAATCCCCCTCCACCGTCGTATATCATATGTCCAGCAAACTTGAGTAATCACCAACAGTAGTGTGTCGGCCTCATCAACGAAATGATTATTTTGAAACATGTCAGGAAGTAAGTTTAAAAGAATTCTCCCAGGTACGCAATAATTACTTATAATAAAGAAATAAATGTTTTAAAATTGTGTCATTATGTTGATAAAATTTATAAACAGGTATTTTGTCTAAATTGTTTTATTATTCTTTGCAGGTTGAATTAATTATCTGATTCTTTTAAAACTGATTTTCATGTCAAACCATTGCTAGAAGATTTTTTGAAAAAACAAGTTATAATTTCTGTTTAATCTTATATTTAGTTTTTTTATCCAATAATATTTGTTTTTACAGGAGAAAGAAAAGAAAATTGCCAAGCTGAAGAAAGATTTTATAAATTCTAGTATATCCGATACAAACGAGGTAATGAAATTCAGTTATCAAAATAGTTTATATTTTTGTTTTTATTTTAACGCTTGTAGCCTGGATGGCCGCTTCTTCATTGAATATAAAACAATGGTTTTGTATTTAAATAAGAACATTGTCTTACCTTAATGTTCTCGCAAGTGCATTGATCACCACTGGTAATGGTTAATTTGTAATGGCCAACTCTGTTTTCTTGTAATATTCAGGCATCACTTTTTTATTGAAGTTTCTTGATGTAATCATCTTGAATTCACTGATTAAACTAATTTTACACTACTTAACTAAGTGAATACGTAATTGCTTACTTGCTGACTCGTTTTAAAACGATCGTTTCTTTTTCGAACCTAACCTTCTTACTCCGGAGTAGAAGGTTAGCTTCGAAAAAGAAACGATCGTTTTGAAATGCATCAGCAAGTAAGCAATTACGTATTTACTTAGTTAAGTAGTGTAAAATTAGAGTAACTTTTTTATTGTTTGTTATGTCTGCATATTTATAGTAAGGGCTCTAAAATAATTAATATGTTTGTTACTAACTTACATTTCAATATAAAAAAGAACATGAAATCCAGTTTTGGTAATGCCTGTTACATGACGGATTAGGGAATTTTCAGAATTATAGTTTTTTTCTAGAAATATATTTAATTTGAAATCTGAATTACTGGAAGCTATACATGTAAATATATATTGTAATCCTTGAATGAATTTCTTTTTCTTGTTTTATGTATACATAATTAAAAGACACTTTAATGAAAGTGTCATTTAATTATGTATACATATATATGTGAATTCCTGTGTTGATATTTCCATTCTGGAGTGTTACCTCTACATCCAAAAAGGTGATGGCTGATGTAGATTTCTCCCAGGTAAATTGATTCCCCTGACAGACTTATATAAACTATAATCACTCATATGCTCATGGAAACAATATATATATCTTTAATCTGTGCATCTGTGACATCTGATTTCTACTCTACACAATCTGTGATTACAATTATTTTATTTCATTCTCTCATATTTCTTTTTGTGTTTTCTCTTCGATTGACAAAGACCACTGTGTGGTTGAAATATATCATTGTTTAAGTGCTTTTATGTGTTTCTATTTCAAGACTACAGTGTGGACTCTTACCAAGGTAAGTCTGTCAGTCTCGTAGTCCAAAAAATCTAAATAATCTTTACCAACCAAAACTAACCTAAATATATATATATATATATATATATTCTTGATATTTAACATTATCCATTGTTTTTCCGTTGCACTGACTTTATGAAGTTAATATATTACTATGTGAGTAATTTTATCCACCATTAAGTGCAATAATTTTACCTTGAGTGATGAGGCACCTTTCGGTCGTTGACCATTGTCGAATCACTGATTTTTCTCTGCTGTGGATGCTCGGTCCGTGAAGCCGGTGTTTGTTGACGTTACACGCACTTTTTCTTGATCTGTGTGTATGATATTTGTATATAGTATGTCTTCTGTATATGTTGTTTGTAGATTCATTAAGTTGTTGTGTATGTTTTTATAAATGTGGTATTTTTCTAGTGAGTTTAGTTCTATTGGGTTGTTATTTATTTCCAGTATGGTTAGGTTATTTTCGTAATTTGTTATTTCGTGTTTATGGGATATTAGGTGTGCTGCAACATTTGATACTTTAGAATTTTTGTTTTTGAATGCTCTATAATGTTCTTCAAATCTTATTTTAAATGTTCTGGTTGTTTTTCCTATGTAAAAAGCGTTACAGTTGTTGCATGTGATTTTGTAAATTTTGTAAAAATACCACATTTATAAAAACATACACAACAACTTAATGAATCTACAAACAACATATACAGAAGACATACTATATAGAAATATCATACACACAGATCAAGAAAAAGTGCGCGTAACGTCAACAAACACCGGCTTCACGGACCGAGCATCCACAGCAGAGAAAAATCAGTGATTCGACAATGGTCAACGACCGAAAGGTGCCTCATCACTCAAGGTAAAATTATTGCACTTAATGGTGGATAAAATTACTCACATAGTAATATATTAACTTCATATATATATATTCTTGATATTTAATATTATCCATTGTTTTTCCGTTGCACTGACTTTATGAAGTTAATATATTACTAATTTTGAGTAATTTTATCCACCATTAAGTGCAATAATTTTACCTTGAGTGATGAGGCACCTTTCGGTCTTTGACCATTGTCGAATCACTGATTGTTCTCTGCTCTGAGCAGAGAACAATCAGTGATTCGACAATGGTCAAAGACCGAAAGGTGCCTCATCACTCAAGGTAAAATTATTGCACTTAATGGTGGATAAAATTACTCAAAATTAGTAATATATTAACTTCATATATATATATATATATATATATATATATATATATATATATATATATATATATATATATATATATGTATGTATCTTGATATTTTACGTTGTCCAATATTTTTCTGTTGCACTGACTTTATGAAGTTGATATATTACTATTGTAAATACTTTTTATCTATCACTAAGTGCAATAATTCTACCTTGTGTGATTGCAAGGTAAAATTATTGCACTTATTGGTGGATAAAAGTATTTACAATAGTAATATATCAGCTTCATATATATATATATTTATTTATTTATATACTGTATTTATAAATTGATGGTAATAGTTTCAATGCAATCTTATTTATATTTTTTTAGAACAAAATGGATCGATCTAAAAGACGGCGCACGTGGGGAGGTAAAACGGATCTATTTCCATTGTTACCAACTAGGTTTTTATTATCAACTATCAATGAAGATCCATCTCCTTCTACACTAAAAAGAAGTACGTCTGACATTTCAGGTAGATATTTTAACAGTTAAAAATTTGTATGAAAAATTAATTCATTATTACGATATTCATATTTAGATGTAGTACTATATTTTATAACTGTCATTGAATAATTTTTCATAAGTTCACTACAAAATCTTTTCCCAATCAATATTAGACTGTTTTTCTTCTTGGGTTTTTGTGAGAACAGAAATTCTGATTCCATTAGACGTTTTTCACAGTTCATATAGCTCAACCGTTCCTTCTTCTTGGCCATTTTTGACAAAAACGCAATTTCTGTTAGTATCTTTTGAAATACCTTTTTTCTAAATTATATTTTCTTTATAGTTTTCGTGTATGTCATTGTTGGAATTGTATGTGACATTAAGGTGTACTGAATTCTATCTGCTTCTAAATTATACAATTATTATATAGTGAGGTAAATAGTAGACGGCTGCCCCTGATCTGGATGTCACTGAACTTTCATACAATAATGAAAGTATATATATGACTTCCATGTAGATTCTTATTCCCCGTCGTACGCAAACCTGTACATGGGTAATATCGAAGCAGAATTCCTAAAAACTCGAACACACTAACCATTATGTTGGTACAGATATATAGACGATATATTCGTAATTTGGGCACAGGGAACCTCAACACTGGAAAGTTTTTGAAGGGATTAACACTATTATCTACACTTCAATTCACCTGGGAGAAATCTACAGCAACAATCACCTTCTTAGATGTAGATGTAATAATCAGAGATAGAATATCTATGCAGGTGTCCACATCAAACCGACAAACCATCTACAATACCTACATTTCAATAGCAACCACCCTATGAATAAAAAAAGGTCCATACCATACAGTCAAGCAATCAGGGGCAAGAGAATTGTTCCAACGATATAGCATTGGAGGACTTTAATAGAAAGACCTTACTTGCTTTCCAAAAAGGAGGATATCCTAAACAACTTGTTGAAGATAAAATCCGCTTAGTTCAATCATCTGATGAACCCAGACCACCTATGGAACACAACAAACTGTCTTTAGTTACAGATTACCATCCAGGCCTACAGAAGCTGAACAAAATATTAAAGGATGGCTTCAAGATTCTTCAAGCTTCCACCACAAATTTTTTTAATTGAAAAATTTAATCCAGTGATTCGACAATGGTCAAGTGATTGAAAGGTGCCTCATCACACAAGGTAAAATTATTGCACTTAGTGGTGGATAAAAGTATTTACAATAGTAATATATCAACTTCATAAAGTCAGTGCAACGGTAAAATAATTGACAACGTAAAATATCAATATATATATATATATATATATATATATATATATATATATATATATATATATATATATATATATATATATATATATATAGGTTAGTTCTAGTAGAGCTTAAAGCTTATTTAGGAATTTTTGGACTTGATAGGAGACTGACAGACTTACCTCAAGGCAATAGTCCAAAACTGCAATCTCTTGGAAATAAGCACATATAAAACACTTCCCCCTAACTTCTACCATTTTAAACAGCTCCATTACCTTCCTTCTGACAGACTTTTAATATCTAGTTTCAAGTAACCAATCTTTACACGATTCACATATAACAATTTCTACACATATCACATATAGCACTATATCATAAACTATAAATCTGTGAATCTGTGACATTTGGATGTTTATACACATCTGTGGTTCACTTCAATCTTTTGTTTTGTTTTTCTCTTTCTTGACTGAAGAAGATCATGTTGATCGAAATATTTCAAATAAAAGTTTTTTATATGTGTTTTATATGTGCTTATTTCCAAGAGATTGCAGTTTTGGACTATTGCCTTGAGGTAAGTCTGTCAGTCTCCTATCAAGTCTAAAAATTCCTATATATATATATATATATATATATATATATATATATATATATATATATAGGTTAGTTCTAGTAGAGCTTAAAGCTTATATAGCTTTTATATAAGCTTATATATATATATATAGCTTAAATAAAGCTTATATATATAAGCTTAAGCTTATATAAATATATATACAGATTTTTTGGACTAGGAGACTGACAGACTTACCTTGGTAAGAGTCCACACTGTAGTCTTGAAATAGAAACACATAAAAGCACTTAAACAATGATAATAGAAATATATCATTGTTTAAGTGCTTTTATGTGTTTCTATTTCAAGACTACAGTGTGGACTCTTACCAAGGTAAGTCTGTCAGTCTCCTAGTCCAAAAAATCTAAATAATCTTTACCAACCAAAACTAACCTATATATATAAATACGGACCGAACATCTACATTCAGAAAAATATCAGTGATTCGACAATGGTCAAGTGACCGAAAGGCGCCTCATCACTCAAGGTAAAATCATTGCACTTAATGGTGGATAAAATTACTTACAATAGTAATATATTAACTTAATAAAGTCAGTGCAACGGAAAAACAATGGATAACGTAAAATATCAAGAATTTAACACCTACCAAGGTAAACCACTGTACCGTAAATATCTTAACCTCAAAATCAAACACCAGAATTGCATCAACAAAATACACTTTAATAAAAAATGCTTAACACTTAATATAACACCAAAATACGCTAAATTACACTTAAAAAATAAACAAAACACTATTATCAATAAAGCAACAAAAATAGAAGAATTTAACATAATTAAACAAAACATTAAATCTGCCTATCATAAAAAAAGCCAAATCAACTTACAGAGTGATTCGACAATGGTCAAGTGACCGAAAGGCGCCTCATCACTCAAGGTAAAATCATTGCACTTAATGGTGGATAAAATTACTTACAATAGTAACATATTAACTTCATATATATATATATATATATATATAGTAAAGAACCTTCCATCACATACCCAGGACACCAATCACTTCATAGGTCGACTCTCACAAATATCTGTACCTCTACCCCCGGTAATTATTTTGGTCGCCATAGATGTCACCTCTCTCTATACCAACATCCCTCATGCACATGGCCTATCTGCAATAGACAATTTTCTAAACAAACGCCCAGGCAAGCCTTCTCCCACTACACCTTTTCTTGTGAACCTGACCAGGTTCATCCTCGAGAAGAACAACTTTCAGTTTGAGGGAAGGAACTACCTTCAAATAAAGGGAACAGCAACAGGTACCAGAATGGCACCATCGTACGCAAATCTGTACATGGGATTGTTGGAAGAAAGTTTTCTAAAGACACAAACACACCAGCCATTATGTTGGTATAGATATATAGATGACATCTTCCTAATTTGGACACAGGGTGCTTCAACACTTGAGACATTTTTAGACAGCCTGACACAATTCTCCACACTTCAATTTACCTGGGAGAAATCTACATCAGCCATCACCTTTTTGGATGTAGAGGTAACACTCCAGAATGGAAATATCAACACAGGAATTCACATCAAACCTACAAACCACCTACAATATCTCCATTTTGACAGCAACCACCCAATAAACATAAAACGATCCATTCCATACAGTCAAGCAATCAGGGGTAAGAGAATCTGTTCGAATGATAGGGAATTGGAAGATTTTAATAGAAAGATATCAACAGCCTTCCAGAGAAGAGGATACCCAAAAAGACTCATTGAAAACCAAATTCATTCAGCACAATCCTCGGTTCACCATAAACCACAAACAGAACAAAATAAACTGTCTTTTAATAACAGACTACCATCCTGGTCTACATAAACTCAACAAGATATTGAGAGATGGCTTCAAAATTCTTCAAGCTTCCGTCCACACCAAAAATCTTTTCACCGATCCACCGCAAATTTGGTACGAGCAACCTCCCAACTTGAAAAACATCCTAGTAGATCCTAAACTACCAGACCCTGATGCAGAGAAACCACATAAACTTCCTCATGGCTCCTTCCCATGTAATAGACCTAGATGCAAGACGTGTCCAATATACCCCTCAGCAAATAGTTTCAACAGCCAAACAACAAAAATGGTCTTCAAAATACAGGGTCATCATAATTGTACATCGAAAAATGTCATATACCAGCTATAATGTAAACTTTGCTCAGCACAGTACATAGGCCTGACCACGGATGGTCTGAATATCAGAATGAATGGCCACAGACATGATGTTAAAATTATGAATATGGATAGACCAACAGCTCAACATGCTGCGAGTCACAACATCACAACTTTTGATGACTGCTATACCACAAAAATAATTAAATCACCCCCCCCTGATTGCAATCCCTCAGAACTGAGAAGGTGGGAACTATCATACCAGTGGTATACCAAGTCCAGAGAATCCCCTAACCTCAACATCAGATAAATCCATTCATTTTTTTTTTTTTTTTTTTTTTTTTTTCCAAATAGCCTTATCTCTTTTCCCCTGACAGACTTATATAAACTATAATCACTCATATGTTCATGGAAACAATATATATATATCTTTAATCTGTGCATCTGTGACATCTGATTTCTACTCTACACAATCTGTGATTACAATTATTTTATTTCATTCTCTCATATTTCTTTTTGTGTTTTCTCTTCGATTGACAAAGACCACTGTGTGGTTGAAATATATCATTGTTTAAGTGCTTTTATGTGTTTCTATTTCAAGACTACAGAGTGGACTCTTACCAAGGTAAGTCTGTCAGTCTCCTAGTCCAAAAAATCTATATATATATATATATATATATATAGTTTTTGTTGGTAAAGATTATTTAGATTTTTTGGACTAGGGTAGGAGACAGACTTACCTTGGTAAGAGTCCACTCTGTAGTCTTGAAATAGAAACACATAAAAGCACTTAACCAATGATATATTTCAACCGCACAGTGGCCTTTGTCAATCAAAGAGAAAACACAAAAAGAAATATGAGAGAATGAAATAAAATAAATAAATATTTATGTTATCAAATGTTTTCATTATTTCTTTTTGTTATTTACATTTGATAATCTCACACCCATTATACACGAAAATATACAACATATAATAAAACACAAAATAAACACAGTAAATAGACATAACAAAAAAATCGAAAATTTAACAAAACAACATAACCTCAAAAATACCCTAACACCAAACCAACAACCAAATCACACTTCTAATAATAAAAAATTCATAAACTTAACTGAAACCCAATTCACAAAAAATGAAAAAATAATAATAACAAATGCTTTCAAATTTAACCTACCAAATTTTAATAAAAACCAAATAATAAAAAACATAATAGTTGACACAGAATCTAACATCCATAAAATTACTCACCAAAACACTGAACTCATAAGAAACAACATCAATAATAAAATTAACCTAATAAAAACGGAAAAATCAAAAAAACAACAATATATAAATAAAAAAGCAATTATAAAACTCAAAGAAGAACTAGAAAACAACGACTACTTAATATTAAAATCAGATAAAACAAACACACCAGTAATAATAGAAAATACCAAATACATCAATTCAATAACTAACCACATAAAAGAAAACAAATACGAACAAATCCCAAACCCAACTAACAAATACCTTAATAAAATAAAAAACCCAATAGTCACACACAGAAATACCCTAAACTATAACAATAAATTAAAATACCACACAAGGCTTTACCCATTCAAACCATACGCACCAATATTAACATGCATACCAAAAATCCACAAACCGGACACACCATTTAGACCACTAATAAATTTCAAAACAGCACCATCCTACATAATAGCAAAAATACTAGACAAAATAATAAGATCTAAAATACAAATCAACAACACATACAATATAAAAAATGGATATGAATTAATTAATAAGATAAAAAAACCATAAAAACAAACAGCAACACAAAAATAATAAGTTATGACATAACTAACATGTACCCTAGTATCCCAATAGAAGAAACCATAGAAATAATGAAAAACAAACTAATACACAATAACGAAAAATAAAACACAATAAAAATAGTGTCATAACACTAACAAAACACACATGTAACCAAAATTACTTCCAACAATAAATGCTATCAACAAACAACTGGACTCCCCATGGGATCACCTATATCATCAGTCATGTCAGAAATATATCTACAACTCTTTGAACAAATAATAATTAAACCTATACTAAACACACATAATATTTTACTATGGACAAGATTCGTAGACGATATACTTGTAATATACCAACCCACCATTCACAACGAACACATCATAATACTAAACAAACTAAATATATACAACGAAAACATACAATTAACTGTCGAAACAGAAACAAACAGAACAATTAACTATCTTGACATCACATTAAATATAAATAACAATAAAATAGAAACTACAGTACACAGAAAACCTACTTCCAACAACTTCACAATACACTACAAATCTAACCACCCCTGGACACACAAAATTAACACTTACAGTAACATGATAAATAAAGCAATAAAATACACACAAGATAACAAAGAAAAATTAAATGAAGAAATAAATAACATTACAAAAAAAATAGCAATAGAAAATGGATACAACAAACAGCTTATAAAAAACATATACAATAAATTTACAAAAAAACCTAACCTCAACACAACACTACAACCTGAACACAAAAAATATAAAAATAAAAAAATCTTCCTAAAATATAAATACACCAATAACAAAATAGAAAAACTAACAAATATATACAACAAAGAATACTACACTCCAACATACAAACCAAACAACAAAATAATAAAATATCTTAATAAGACAAACCACAAAACAAATACAGAAAAACATAACCTATCAGGAGTTTACAAAATTACATGTAATGACTGCAATGCATTTTACATAGGGAAAATGACCAGATCATTTAAAATAAGATTTGAAGAACATTACAGAGCATTCAAAAATAAAAATACAAAAGTATCAAATGTTGCATCACACCTAATATCACATAAACATGAAATAACAAACTACGAAAATAATCTAACCATACTTGAAATAAATAATAACCCAATAGAATTAAACTCACTAGAAAAATACCACATTTATAAAAACACACACAACAATTTAATGAACCTACAGACCACATATACAGAAGATATACTATATAAAAACATCATACATGCAGATCAAGAGAATATGCGTGTAACATCAACAAATACCAACATCACGGACCGAACATCTACATTCAGAAAAATATCAGTGATTCGACAATGGTCAAGTGACTGAAAGGTGCCTTATCACAACAAGGTAATATTATTGCACTTAGTGGTGGATAAAAGTATTTACAATAGTAATAAATCAACTTCATAAAGCCAGTGCAACTGAAAAATAATGGACAACGTAATATATATATATATATATATATATATATTGGGTATTAACCCAATAGAATTAAACTCACTAGAAAAATACCACATTTATAAAAACCCGCACAATAATTTAATGAACCTACAGACCACATACACAGAAGACATACTATATAAAAACATCATACACGCAGATCTAGAGAAAATGCGTGTAACGGCAACAAATACCAACATCACGGACCGAACATCTACACCAGAAAAATATCAGTGATTCGACAATGGTCAAGTGACCTAAAGGTGTCTCATCACACAAGGTAAAATCATTGCACTTAATGGTGGAAAAATTACTTACAATAGTAATATATTAACTTCATATATATATATATATATATATATATATATATATATATATATATATATATATATGATGAAATGTTACTATCTGGAGTACATCCGTTCATTCTGCAGTCCATAAATTCGCAGTTCCGACGTTTCGCTAGAATCTCATCCAGCATTGACGAGGTGAACCCAACAACAGTAGAAGAGCGAGTGAACGTATCAGCATATATATATATGCATATGATAAATTAAAAATAAACTTCTGCCACAACCTATCAGTCGAAAATGTTGAGAGTAATACAAATAAATGTATATCTATATATATATCAAGCGTCTTGTGACGGGTGCGATCGAATCAATCCTTTGCAAAAGTATACAGTCATATCGAGCGATAAGAAATAGTCACTTCATAAACTCCAATACCACAAAAATAATAAAAAATAACTAGTATTACAAGTTACCTAAGATGTACAAGTTACCCTTACGTACGTTTTGATGGCCATGTGTCATCATCATCAGATGGTCTTATTACAAAATTACAATCTAGATTACAATAACCTACAAACTAGAGGTCAATCTAGTTCGTAAGTTGTATTTGCCTAAATTTTTATATTATTTTATTGTACCACTGTGCTTTTGATATTGTATATTTTAATAAATTAGTATTTAAAGGTTTCAGTTTAGCAGTGAAGGAATTAGAATGTGATTTGACAGAAATAAAAACCGAGACGAGTGATGAACCCAGAGAGCAGAATATATGGAATAGAAATGTTGGTCCTCTTAAACAGTAAGTCCTATTTCACATTATATTTAAATTAAGATTTTGTCTATAGTAAACATGGATGGTACATATTAAAAAAAAATTAATAACAGTTACTTAAAAGTCACTGTCGTCTTTGCATTAAAAATGTCTAACATATTCTGTAACTGATTATTTGACTTTTGTTTTAATTCTGACAATTATGTAAAAGTCTTATTAATGTTTTTCCCAAATAACAATAATATTAACGATTTTACGACCATTAATTTTTGTCAAATTACATACGAGAAAAACCACTTCTGTGGTTTTTGTAGTGTTTCTTTAAATGCTGTGTAGATTCTTTATAAATAAATACGGATAAAAGTCCAAATTTTGTGTTATTTTGTCCACAATTACCTAGGCTATTAAAATATTTATGTTGCAAATTATTCATTTTCTCAAATATCCATGCACAGAGTCAATAGACAGCGTAAAGGAGGAAGCAATGAAAAGGTCTATAAGAATGTATAAGGGTGGAAGATTCTGTTAACTTACTCTATTTTTTGGAACGGGCATCCAGCATCAGCAGATGCAGACTACCCTATGTCTGGAATAAACAGCCACTGCCAGTGCTCAGTAATCTCTGTTTGTCAGGATCTTAACAATGCACAATGCCCCTCCGAGTTATAATTTCAGTTTTTCTCTGTGTCAGTTTGCCGCTGAGCAGAGTAACAAATGATGCAAGGTCTCTACTTCAGTGTTATAACTCTGGCATACTGTGCTATCGCTGAGGTTGACGTGTCTGAGGTAGGCCTGAGTAACAATGTGACCGATTCAAGCACATGCTGCGAACATAGCCGTGGATCTTGGGACATTACGATAAAATTTTCATGATGGAAAAAAATTTAGCTGTTTCATCTGCTTTTTCATTTCCGACCACACCGGAGTGACCAGGTATCCATTGTAGAGGAATATTCTTCTTTATTAATTTTTTCAAGATATTCTTCAATTCACTAGTTTTGAAATAGATTTGATTACAGGAGACTATCCCCTGAGACGAGCTCTGTTAACTTAGCATGGGAGTCCTGTACAACTGGTCTAATCTGATTCAACTTTGATTAAAGATGGGCCATGGGTTGCAGTCGTTAGTATTTATTTGTGTTTGATGACTTTATTAAAACTTTTGGTAAACTACTTTTCAAAATTTATTAACCAACTGAAAACTTTTTGATAAATTTTAATAACTAGCTTTGTTTTGTTTCTTTTATATTTTTCAAGATTAAATTATGTTAAAAATGTAAAACCAAGTAATATTTAAATTTTAAAAAATAAGCCAAACGAGTTTAAGCGATTGCCAGGCTATGTTTTAAATTTGGTTTCTGAATAATTGTTTTGATAGCATCAAATCAGTAAATATATAGAAAAGTAACCAGAATGCATCTGAATCTGACCTAATGTTGTCTAACAATATGTAAAAGATGTGAACCTTTTTTTAAATTTTAATTAATATTGTTAGAATTGTAATAAGTAAACGTCAAGTGTAATTTTTTAACATTGTTTAAATTACATTTAAACAAAATTCAAACGTTAACTTTAGTTAAATCTATTTGTCTTCAAAACAATTTGAATAGAAAGCCATTCTGCCCAAGATAAATTGTTAGACACAATTTTTTATGTAAACAATTGACCCAATAAGTCTTTTCAAAGTGTAAATAAGATTAAAGACTTTGTTAAAGTTCGGATAATCATAAACTATTTTTAAAGTAATTAATTACGATTCACCAAACGTAATGGACTATAAAATTCAAAAATCTAAATAATAATTTATAGGTGAACAAAGGATTTTATAATTAAATAATGCATTATATAAAAAAAACAAGGGCTTACAATCTACCCTCCTTATTTAATATAATATTTATTAACCCTTAGCACTCGACTGTCGGGGGAGACCCGACACGATTTTCAAATGCCTATAACTCGTCTGCGGTGAAGCCCACGACATTCAATCTTTTACAGCTTGGTGCTACACTCTATTGACAATAATGTGAACTAAGTTGAAAATGTCTAGGAATATGTGAGTAATCACAAAATCTAGTTTGCCACTACGTTGTAAGCTGCAAGTAGGTTACAGTTTTGCAGGTTATTTGTTTACTCGTAGTTTGCCGTGGCTTCACGTGCAATTAGTGATTCTGAAATTCCTGATCTTTTACTTGATCCTGATTTATTAGAATGTAGTTCAGTTTCATAAACAAAATAATTAAACCAACAGGTATTTGTAAATATAACCAGTTTATGGGTGGTGTAGATTTAGCTGTTCAGTATAATGAACCATGCAGTTTTACGAGACGAACAAATAAATAGTGGAGGGAAATGTTTTTCTGACTATTAGATGTAGCTGTAGTAAACAGTTTTATTATCTATAATAACGTATTATTATCTAATAATGAAATGAGAGAAAATCCTTGTTAAACAAAAATAGTTTTGCCAAAACTTGGTGATGGAACGCATTGGTGATATCAGGAATAACCCGTATAGTAAGAGGGGTCGGCCATCCACTACTGACAAAGAAGAAAGATTGAATGGGAAATTACATTCTTTTCCAATGATAAAAGTAGTTCTAAGGATTGTGTAGTTTGCAGTAACAAGG
This sequence comes from Prosapia bicincta, assembly GCA_036971475.1. Classification (NCBI taxonomy): domain Eukaryota; kingdom Metazoa; phylum Arthropoda; class Insecta; order Hemiptera; family Cercopidae; genus Prosapia; species Prosapia bicincta. Next base: position 901,759 of record JBAIZL010000115.1, on the reverse strand, counting down.
AGATAAAAGGAGGTAGAAGGGAAACAGTTTTTCACTACAAAACACGCAGCAGAAAACCAGAACTTCATCCAGAAGACTGTTTTCAAAGATATCATACTCTGCAAAGCTACAAATAAGATAATAAAATGATGTACATACAGTATTAGTGAATAAAAATAGCTTAGTTTACTAAAATCATGTAAGAGAAAACAAAGTTTTCCATAAACAATAATGCAACTTGCAGGATAGGAATTTGTCTCAATTTAATTACAAGTGGGGAAGCAAAGCATGTTAAAAAAATCCGAGCGCTAAGGGTTAAAAAAATGTTATGTATGAAATCTTAACTAAAAATTTTACTTGTTTTATTTTAATAACATTTTTTTTATTAACAGTTTGCTTTTGGATAATGTAACTAAAATAGATGTTTGTGAGACGCCACCTCGTATTCTTCGTGAACGAATAGAATCCGAAACTAAGCTTGCCAAATTATTGGAAAATGAGTATAAACAGTTAAAAGAATTTACAACTTTAGAAAAACAAATTTTTCATACAGATGTGAGTATACTAATAAATATTTGTTTTGCTTTGAAAAATTAAATTTCCCATTTGAAAATAGTTTAGTTTTTAAATATATTCTTATATTTGATAAATAGGGAAGAAAATTAGAAGAAGACAACAAAATATTAGATGAGAAATTCTGCATTGCCTTAAGTCAGATTTCACAATTAACTGCTGATAAGGATCAATTACAAACAGAATTGGTAAGAAAATGATTAAGCACATATTCTTTAAAAATATTAGAGTTGCTTCATCTTGAATTCACTGTTTAAACAATTTGCATGGTCATTATTGTATAAGTAAGTGAATACTGTTAAACTACTTGCTGAGGCATTTTGCCCGCTTAATCCTACCCCCTCTACAATCATAAATCATACGGTTGCAATTCTGAATGATTAATGACAGTAAAGGGTCAGCTTCATAAATAAAACGATTGTTTCAAAATGCGTCAGCAAGTAAGTTGAAATTATTTACTCAGTTACGCAATAAGTACCATTCTTACATGTTTTAGATCTTATTTTATTGTTCTTTATTTACTGTTCTTCGATGTCTACTTTATCTTTCTGATTTAAGTTTTTTTTGAATTATTCTACTTCTTTCTATTCTTCTATTTTTCTTCTCTTCTATTTTCCTTCTATTTCTTACTAAAAATGTTTATATTTAAAAAGTTTGCATATTCTGTTTTTATTACTGTAAACACTGAAAAAGAGTTATACAGGGTGTCTAGTGACAGGGAAAACCGGGAAAACCTGGAAAAGTCAGGGAATTTTAAGATTCTGGAAAAGTCAGGGAAAATTTTAAAAAATCGGGAAAATATTTATTTTGATTAGAAACAAAACTAGTGGCCATTGCTCTCGAATATTTGGTATTGTAAGCCAGCGGGCTGGTTTAGGGGCAGGGCAGTCAGGAAATAACACTTCTTTATTCAGATGCCCATTATTTATTTGATAAGCCCATTGCTATGACTTCAGGACTTATGTCAATAAATATTAAATGTGTCGAGTTGGTACAGCTGGGAAGTTTTAGCCTGGACCGTGGCCTTGGGGTGCGCAGTGGTTCTGTTATCATATGGACGGGTGGGGATAACAGATAACTCAGTCTGTTTCTGACCACACAGAACGCTGTGTAAACATTCGTAGCCAGCTATTTGTCTAGACTCGTGATAGTATGTGTTTTATTTGACGGTGATTATTTTTACACTGTTTATTTCAACATGGAAGGTTCCGGTTTTCATTGCCGTAGCGGGCAATCGCGTCATGCAGATGTTGTCATTACCTCCCCTCCTTCCTTAGGATAAATATAAACTAAAAGATGAAGTGACCGAAGCAGAGATTATATGGTGCGTGAATTTAGTAATGCGACACTTCTTTACGCAATGCAGAAGGTAGTGTGTGCCTCTTTCCAAGGATGTTCCCTGATAGCACCATTGCACAGAACATGAGATTGCGGAAAGATAAAATTTCCAATAGTGTTGTATTCGGTTTATCAAATTATTTTAAAGACCTGTTACTGACATCATTAAATTCAAATTCTAACTATGTAATTGGCCTTGATGAAAGTTTAAACAAAATATCACAAAGATCCCAAATGGATTTGAGTGTTAGGTATTGGGATGCAAAGACGGATGAAGTGAAAGCTCGATATTTTGGTTCTGTGTTCCTTACAGACACAAAAGCAAAAGAGTTACTCAATTCGTTCTTAGAAGGTGTTCAAAGAGTGGATTTATCCAAGATCCTTCAGATATCAATGGATGGGCCCAATGTAAACTGGGCTTTCTATAGACATCTAAAAGAGGAAAAGTCAGGGAAAACTCAGGGAATTTCTTCAAGCTATTTTACTAGACACCCTGTTATAGCAAATGCTTTTAGATTTGGTTAAGCTTAACATATTTATGCTATTCTAACCCTCTGAATTGTTTTTTTTAAATTAGTAATACTGAATTTTAAAGTAAAATTTATTTTTAAAAAAATTTAATTTGCTGCTGCTCATAAATAAGAAATTTCTGTTGCAAAACATACATGTACATTTATATTACTTTTCAAGTTGAGGTTTAAAACTTTCACTGCTTTTTAACAGTTAAAAAAAAAATATGTTTCACACAAAGTACTTTCTTGATATTACTTTTTATTTATAGAATTCATAAATAAATAATTTTTGAATAATAATAGCAAACATATTTATTCACTTTTAAGTGTAGTTTATGACTATCCAAACTGTAAATTGTAAAAACTTACTGAGACAAAACGTTTTTGATCGGTCCGTGGTGATCTTCAGCAGTGTCTTCTGCTTGAAGTTTTTAGATTAAGTGGTGATGGTTTATGATAGTATCAAAGAGTATTTGTGATTTGTATTGGGTTTAACCTAACAACTCGAAACAGAAGACACCGATGAAGATCGCCACGGAGCGATCAAAAACGTTCTGTCTCAGTAAGTTTTTACAAATTTACAAAATTTAAAGTTCGGATAGTCAATAAACTAATGTAAAAGTGATTAATTAAGTTTCACCAAACGCAATGGACTACAAAATTCAAAAGCAATCATATTTTGAATAGAGCAGCAATAATTTTGTTACACTTGTGTTTAGAGTTTGTGTTGTTTATTTGATTAGTCTCATTAATTTTAGATTTTCCATGGTATTAATTTGTAATCTTTAAAAATCTGTAAATATTGTTATACACATTACAAATCTCGAACTCTAATAACTCGAATGAGGTATATAAATTCTTGTATTTAATTTCAGGAAGAAAATGTTTCTACATTGGAAAAATTAAAAAGCAAATTAATTGATATTGAAGTGATTAAAGAAAATACTGAAAAAAGGTTTCTTGAACGTGAAAAGGAATTGAAAAGAAGTTTGGAAGTAAGTGTACATTTAGGATAAAACATTATAGCAGGTTTCCTTTAGATACTCCTGATAGGATATATATATCCTGTAGGATACAAAAATATCCTGTATAGTCCAAAAAACCTCAAGCTTTAAGTTCTACTTTTACTGTCACACTCACTCGCTCGTGTGCGTGCACACACACACACACACACACACACACACACACAAATGACAGAGGTAATCAAGGATCAGTATATAAGAGTATAATTGTAATGATTTTAATGCATGAGTTTATATTTATAGAATAAGGAGATTGTAATATCTTTTAATGTACAAGGGAATTAATTTTTTATTGTTTTCCATCAATTGAAGTGGTATTAAATTGATAACACAAATTTTAAAACATCCCATCAATCTACAACATGTGTTCTGTTGCCAGGATTCTTGGGATACATTAAAGATGAAGAATGCCACAATCGATCATCTTAAGGAAGATATAGATCAGCTTCATACAAAACTGTAAGCTTAGTAATTTAGTATCTTCAATTTTTTTTCTGTAGTTATTACGAGTAACAATTATCAATTTATTTCTTATATGTACCTTATTCATTTTTATTGTTAGAGCTGTTTAAAATTTAGTACTTCTAACTCTGGAGTATCTGTTAACATGTCAGTATAATAACTTCCATATTTATACATATCTAGATTTTTTTGTTATCTTATCTATTTAAAGTTTAGAGATTGGATTTAACCATCCGAAACGCACCAAAGAAAAATTAATGTTGGGTGAGGCAGTAAAGCATACTAAAATGTATAGAAATATATTTGTCATATTCAAACCACTGCTGCCGGAGGATTTAATTTAACAAGAAATCATCGGTATTAATTTGAAAATAGCATTGAGTACAATTAACGGACATCGAATCCTTCATGGGCAGTGGAGAGTGTGTTCAAATAAACATATGAATTATTAACAAATATAAAAAGGAACATTAAATAAATCGTTTACCTGATGTGAGTTGTAGCTAGGGCTAATGTGTTACCTCTGCCTGGTTCCCTCGGGAAGCTAGCATTTGGCCGGATGCAGTCCGTTGGTTGCCAGGAAGACGTCTCCTCTCTCGACTCGCTAGTCTGAGTCTCTGTCTACGACTTTCTTTATTTCATTCCTAAAACTATACCAGAAATATTAAATTTGCTGGCAAAGCTGTTTTACTATCGGTCAACAGTTGGTCTTTTGCGGCGACAATTAGAACTGTTTGCTCTCAGAATTATTTGGCGGTAATATATAAAAGAAAGTATCATTATCCATTATTATTCCGTTGCACTAAATTGTTTACAATAACATAAAATAACTCTAGAAATATATTTATAAACATTTATTTTAAATAACTAAACAAACAGCAGTTTATTTACTGTTATATGAAACAAATGTGGAGGGTGTCTGACAAGAGAATCAAGGCTTTTTTATAAGCTACATAAGTTGGGGATTAAATTATTAGCAGCTTGAGTTAATTTATCGAGTCAAGGGATCGCGATAATTGTATTGTGTTGCGCTAAAAACACTTCCATAGATTTGAGAAACGAAACATGGAAACAATTACATACTAAAGAAGTCAAGCAGACTCAACGATAAAAACTATGTATCCTCTAGAAACAATGACAGGAAACCTTTGTCCATATGCCCAGTAAACACATTTTGTAGGGATGAAATAGTTCCTTGGAAATCAATAGGCAATAATACATCTATATTGGTACAATAGACATATCCAGCTCCTTAACATCTTGTACCTAGTAAACACACTGCACAAATTGTTATAGAGTTTACAATGAATTTTTTTTATAAAGTAGTATTTTTTTATTCTCATATAAGCTAATGATCAGTAATATGTTCGAACATTCAGTCAAACAGATTTTCTAAACTATTAAACGTTCTTGAAGATCCAATTAATGTTAACTGTTATTAGGATTCTAAGGGTAAAAATAGTATTAGTATAATGAATTATGTCAGAATACATCAGTTAACACATTTACTGCGATCCAGTCACCAGGAACTAGGTGTATTCTTTTCACGCTTTACCTAGTCATCGACATCCAGAATTGGCACTCATTACTACGAGGAACAGTATGGCCTGTCATTGAGGTTATGTTACTATTTGTACCGACTATATACCTTGTTGGGTAGTAGTGCTAGTTAGTGCTAGAGGCATACCTGTTACTAGAGTGCAATGCTGTTACTGGTTTTAGCGCTATTGGTTTTGGTGCGAGGCATACCTGTTACTAGAGTGCAATGCTGTTACTGGTTTTAGCGATATTGGTTTTGGTGCGAGGCATACCTGTTACTAGAGTGCAATGCTGTTACTGGTTTTAGCGTTATTGGTTTTGGTGCGAGGCATACCTGTTACTAGAGTGCAATGCTGTTACTGGTTTTAGCGTTATTGGTTTTGGTGCGAGGCATACCTGTTACTAGAGTGCAATGCTGTTACTGGTTTTAGCGTTATTGGTTTTGGTGCGAGGCATACCTGTTACTAGAGTGCAATGCTGTTACTGGTTTTAGCGCTATTGGTTTTGGTGCGAGGCATACCTGTTACTACAGTGCAATGCTGTTACTGGTGTTAGCGTTATTGGTTTTGGTGCGAGGCATACCTGTTATTAAAGTGCAATGCTGTTACTGGTTTTAGCGTTATTGGTTTTGGTGCGAGGCATACTTGTTACTACAGTGCAATGCTGTTACTGGTTTTAGCGTTATTTTCCTGTGTATCTGTCTTTGTAGTAGTGCTTAACAATTGTAAATATTCATTTAAGTTTAATTAGCTATATTTTTTCACTCATGAACCTGACACAGTTGAGCCTGGTCATCGGCATAAATATCGTGTAGTGTGGCCCAACCACTGTGATCATTAAACATTAAAATTCAGACAGAATGTTATTGGAATTTGAATTACAGGAAAAAATATTGTCTTGTATCACTAAAAGATGAGTTGGTTTTGGTTGGTAAAGATTATTTAGATTTTTTGGACTAGGAGACTGACAGACTTACCTTGGTAAGAGTCCCCTCTGTAGTCTTGAAATAGAAACACATAAAAGCACTTAAACAATGATATATTTCAACCACACAGTGTTTTCTCTTCGATTGACAAAGACCACTGTGTGGTTGAAATATATCATTGTTTAAGTGCTTTTATGTGTTTCTATTTCAAGACTACAGAGGGAACTCTTACCAAGGTAAGTCTGTCAGTCTTCTAGTCCAAAAAATCTAAAAGATGAGTTATTAAGACATAACTCCTTCTATCAGCGCACACTCTCTTTAAATATATCGTGTTCAAATTTGTAATCGTTATTAACATACGTTTTTATTCATCCAATCAAGTTCAAATACATTTTTTAAAATCTGTAGTGGATGGCAATTGATATTAATACAGTTTTTCAAATATTTATTCATGAACTAAATTTTAAAAAATTGATGTCTCGATCGGATTCAAACTGTATGACTACAGCTAATGACTGTATGACTAGCTCTCCCATGACTAAAAATCTATAACTTAAAGGTGTATATAATATCATAAGTGAAAGGTTCCTTACAATAGTGAAGCAATTCAAGAGATGGATAGATTAAAAAATTAAGGGACCATCAGCTTTATAAATTAGAAACGAAAAAAAAGACGAATAAATAGTAACAAACAAAAGTAAATAGTCCAACACTTTATACTGTATAGAGAAGAAAATTGAAAATTGCAAGGGAATTGCTTTCTATTTTTCCACTTAAAATTCTGTTTCTGTCATATTAATATACATATTTATATCAATTGTAATTATAAAATAAAAAGTAACTGCAGTCAAATTTTTCTCCGCTGACCTCAGTAGGAATTTACTTGAAACAATTTTTTTTTATCTAATATTTTTTTTTAATATCTGTTAATAACTATTAATTTTTTTTTATATACTAATGACAGATCACAGATAATTTTGCTTTTTCAAACACTCAACCTTTCGAATTTCTTTCCGAAATTCCTTTTCAAGAGCTCAGTTTTAATTAAACAATTATACAACATAACTTACAATTTATAAAATACATAACTTTATATAAAACATATTAAAAATCAACAAATTACACAACTCTTAATAAATATCCATTTCCAAGTCAAACATTGTTTCTATCACAATAAAATAGACAAATCACAGATACATACACTAACACATCTACTATTAATAACAGTGTCAACATTTTAAATTCTAAACCACACAGTCATTATAATATATATATTACCCCTTGGGACCAAAAAACCTACAAAAATGTTAAATTTCACTTATAATTTCATTACTAAAGATTCATACGCAGATGGAAAATCAATTAATTCTGTAATTTTATTCAATGCATTTCTTCTTTGATTTTTATACGACATTTCCACAGAGCTCCTCTTTTTCCAATCTATTTCCTTATGTAAAACATCAATTTTATATAACCCAGTCCATTTGATGTTTATTATTAAACTTTTTAATATGTTCAGATTTTTGACTTGTAAATGGATATTTATTAAGAGTTGTGTAATTTGATGATTTTTATTATGTTTTATATAAAGTTATGCGTTTTATAAATTGTAAGTTATGTTGTATAGTTGTTTAATTAAAACTGAGCACTTGAAAAAAAATTTCGGAAAGAAATTCAAAACGTTGAGTGTTTGAAAAAGCAGAATTGTCTGTGATCTATCATTAGCCTATATAAATTTTTTTTTATATTACTTATTTCAGGTTCCTACTATATAGCATGCTAATTTTTGACACAGTGAATTTATTAACAGCTACATTAACTTAAACCATAAGTCAGAAGATGGTATTCCATGGATTAAATTTTTATTTTAAGTAGTAATTGCTCAATACATTTAACAGAACTAAATTATATTATAACTAGGGTTTTCTTTAAAAAGAGTATTTGTCAGATAATGGCTACAACATTAGACAAGAGTGTGACAGTTTGATTAAAATTGCTTTGTCAAAATAAGTTGTATAGGGTGATTCATATAAACCTCATGATTTTTATTTTTCATGAACCTCATTTTCATGATTCTCATTTCATGAGTTTATTTTAAGAAGAAAAATACAAATAACATGTTATTGTACTCTACATGTACAGAATATCTGGAAGATTAATGTGAAAAGGTCCTCCGTCCACCTCTAGACACAGCTGAACACGTCGTTCCACGTTTTTGGCAGTTCGCTGGCCCATTGCATTGTCAATACTGTTGATTTCATGTACAATATTGTGGTCATGAAGTGTAGAATCTTCCCTTTAGATAACCCCATAGAAAGTCTGGTGTGGTCAAGTCCAGTGATCTTGGCAGCCACAAATTCCTGGAAGTTATGCGGTCCTCAAAGTATCTTTGGATCAGCCAGATTCTTGCCAGTTTCACTCACAAGATGTTCTGTTGTTTCCAACTTGTGTACCGTTTGCAGTATTGTGTTCCTGTATGGACAATTGCGAACGCCAAATTCCCACTGATATGCTCTTTTTGTGCCTATGACCGACTGCCTTATCCAATAGTTTTTAACAAAAAATAGACATGAGTTCTTAACAAGAAATGTACTTTAAGTAAAAGATTGTATGTTTTTCTAAACATAACAATAAAGTAATAATTGCACTTGATATGGTTTAGATGCTAAAGTTTTAAAACATTAACCAGTTGTATTGAAAACTTACAGTTTCTTTTTATTGACCACTCTACTATAAAAAGTAAATTGTATTGTATATCAAATAAATAAGTAATTTTGTTTGTTTGTTTTTCAGGAGGGTTAATGGAAATAATACTGAAAACATTATTTTACTAGAAAACAACAAATTACTTAAACATGACCTAAAACAGTTAGAAGAAAAATGCCAGAGAGAACAGGCAGAGCTGAACGAAGAAATAAAAAAAATACGAAATGAGAATCGTTTATTAGTTCAACAAAGTGAAATTGTAGAAGACCAAAATAAAGGCATGAAAACCCAAATAGAAATTCTTGAAGCTAAATTAAAGGAATTAGAGAATTCTTTAATAGCAGAAAATAAGTGTCAGGAAAACATTGCATTACTTGATATTAGAGATAAAGAAGTTACAAAAAATAATGATAATCTAAATACATTATTGAGTACAAACCAAAAGGTAAATGAACCTTTACTTGAGAAAAACAAAATACTTGAACATGACCTAACACAGTTAGAAGAAAAATGCCAGAGAGAACAGTCAGAGCTGAGCGAAGAAATAATAAAAATACGAAATGAAAATCGTTTACTAGTTCAACAGAGTGAAATTGTAGAAGACCAAAATAAAGGCATGAAAACCCAAATAGAAATTCTTGAAGCTAAATTAAAGGAATTAGAGAATTCTTTAATAGCAGAAAATAAGTGTCGGGAAAACATTGCATTACTTGATATTAGGGATAAAGAAGTTACAGAAAATAATGAGTATCCTATTACATTACTGAGTACAAATCAAGAGGTAAATGAACCTTTGCTTGAAAAAAACAAAATACTTGAGCATGACCTAAAACAGTTAGAAGAAAAATGCCAGAGAGAACAGGCAGAGCTGAGCGAAGAAATAATAAAAATACGAAATGAAAATCGTTTACTAGTTCAACAAAGTGAAATTGTAGAAGACCAAAATAAAGGCATGAAAACCCAAATAGAAATTCTTGAAGCTAAATTAAAAGAATTAGAGAATTCTTTAATAGCAGAAAATAAGTGTCGGGAAAACATTGCATTACTTCATATTACAGATAAAGAAGTTACAGAATATAATGATAATCTAATTACATTATTGAGTACAAACCAAGAGGTAAATGAACCTTTACTTGAGAAAAACAAAATACTTGAGCATGACCTAAAACAGTTAGAAGAAAAATGCCAGAGAGAACAGGCAGAGCTGAGCGAAGAAATAATAAAAATACAAAATGAAAATCGTTTACTAGTTCAACAAAGTGAAATTGTAGAAGACCAAAATAAAGGCATGAAAACCCAAATAGAAATTCTTGAAGCTAAATTAAAAGAATTAGAGAGTCCTTTAATAGTAGAAAATAAATGTCAGGAAAACATTGCATTACTTGATATTAGGGATAAAGAAGTTACAGAAAATAATGATATTCTAAATACATTATTGAGTACAAACCAAAAGGTAAATGAACCTTTACTTGAAAAAAACAAAATACTTGAACATGACCTAAAACAGTTAGAAGAAAAATGCCAGAGAGAACAGTCAGAGCTGAGCGAAGAAATAATAAAAATACGAAATGAAAATCGTTTACTAGTTCAACAGAGTGAAATTGTAGAAGACCAAAATAAAGGCATGAAAACCCAAATAGAAATTCTTGAAGCTAAATTAAAGGAATTAGAGAATTCTTTAATAGCAGAAAATAAGTGTCGGGAAAACATTGCATTACTTGATATTAGGGATAAAGAAGTTACAGAAAATAATGATAATCTAAATACATTATTGAGTACAAACCAAAAGGTAAATGAACCTTTACTTGAAAAAAACAAAATACTTGAGCATGACCTAAAACAGTTAGAAGAAAAATGCCAGAGAGAACAGGCAGAGCTGAGCGAAGAAATAATAAAAATACAAAATGAAAATCGTTTACTAGTTCAACAAAGTGAAATTGTAGAAGACCAAAATAAAGGCATGAAAACCCAAATAGAAATTCTTGAAGCTAAATTAAAAGAATTAGAGAATTCTTCAATAGTAGAAAATAAATGTCAGGAAAACATTGCATTACTTGATATTAGAGATAAAGAAGTTACAGAAAATAATGATAATCTAAATACATTATTGAGTACAAACCAAAAGGTAAATGAACCTTTACTTGAGAAAAACAAAATACTTGAACATGACCTAAAACAGTTAGAAGAAAAATGCCAGAGAGAACAGTCAGAGCTGAGCGAAGAAATAATAAAAATACGAAATGAAAATCGTTTACTAGTTCAACAGAGTGAAATTGTAGAAGACCAAAATAAAGGCATGAAAACCCAAATAGAAATTCTTGAAGCTAAATTAAAGGAATTAGAGAATTCTTTAATAGCAGAAAATAAGTGTCAGGAAAACATTGCATTACTTGATATTAGAGATAAAGAAGTTACAGAAAATAATGATAATCTAAATATATTATTGAGTACAAACCAAAAGGTAAATGAACCTTTACTTGAGAAAAACAAAATACTTGAACATGACCTAAAACAGTTAGAAGAAAAATGCCAGAGAGAACAGTCAGAGCTGAGCGAAGAAATAATAAAAATACGAAATGAAAATCGTTTACTAGTTCAACAGAGTGAAATTGTAGAAGACCAAAATAAAGGCATGAAAACCCAAATAGAAATTCTTGAAGCTAAATTAAAGGAATTAGAGAATTCTTTAATAGCAGAAAATAAGTGTCAGGAAAACATTGCATTACTTGATATTAGAGATAAAGAAGTTACAGAAAATAATGATAATCTAAATATATTATTGAGTACAAACCAAAAGGTAAATGAACCTTTACTTGAGAAAAACAAAATACTTGAACATGACCTAAAACAGTTAGAAGAAAAATGCCAGAGAGAACAGGCAGAGCTGAGCGAAGAAATAATAAAAATACGAAATGAAAATCGTTTAGTAGTTCAACAGAGTGAAATTGTAGAAGACCAAAATAAAGGCATGAAAACCCAAATAGAAATTCTTGAAGCTAAATTAAAGGAATTAGAGAATTCTTTAATAGCAGAAAATAAGTGTCAGGAAAACATTGCATTACTTGATATTAGGGATAAAGAAGTTACAGAAAATAATGAGTATCCTAATACATTATTGAGTACAAATCAAGAGGTAAATGAACCTTTACTTAAAAAAAACAAAATACTTGAACATGACCTAAAACAGTTAGAAGAAAAATGCCAGAGAGAACAGGCAGAGCTGAGCGAAGAAATAATAAAAATACGAAGGGAAAATCGTTTACTAGTTCAACAAAGTGAAATTGTAGAAGACCAAAATAAAGGCATGAAAACCCAAATAAAAATTCTTGAAGCTAAATTAAAAGAATTAGAGAGTCCTTTAATAGTAGAAAATAAATGTCAGGAAAACATTGCATTACTTGATATTAGGGATAGAGAAGTTACAGAAAATAATGAGTATCCTATTACATTACTGAGTACAAACCAAGAGGTAAATGAACCTTTACTTGAAAAAAACAAAATACTTGAACATGACCTAAAACAGTTAGAAGAAAAATGCCAGAGAGAACAGGCAGAGCTGAGCGAAGAAATAATAAAAATACAAAATGAAAATCGTTTACTAGTTCAACAAAGTGAAATTGTAGAAGACCAAAATAAAGGCATGAAAACCCAAATAGAAATTCTTGAAGCTAAATTAAAAGAATTAGAGAATTCTTTAATAGTAGAAAATAAATGTCAGGAAAACATTGCGTCACTTAATATTAGAGATAAAGAAGTTACAGAAAAAAATGAGAATCCTATTACATTACTGAGTACAAATCAAGAGGTAAATAAATCTTATTGGTCCCTCCATTATTTAAGAGTAATTCTTGTCATATATTATCTTTAATACCAAGAAATAGTTTGTATCAGATAAATATAATAATGTGGGGAACTGATGTGGCATTGGTTTTTAATTTTCTTACAAATGGTTACAATTAAAATGGGTATATGATTTTAACTTGCTATTCAACATATACTAAACAATTAATTAATAATAACAGTGGTTGTTAATGATGATGAGTAGAGGGTAAGCTTCGTAAAAGGATCGACAATGCTCATGTGACCGAAATGTATGTAATCCCACAAGGTAAAAATTAATTGCACTTAATGGTGGAATATAATTGTTTACAATTAACATATAATAACTTTATATATATATATATAGAATTTTTGGACTCGGAGACTGACAGACTTACCTTGGTAAGAGTTCACTCTGTAGTCTTGAAATAGAAACACATAAAAGCACTTAAACAATGATATATTTCAACCACACAGTGGTCTTTGTCAATCGAAGAGAAAACACAAAAAGAAATATGAGAGAATGAAATAAAATCTCTGAGATTTTATAGAAAAAAAATATATATATATATATATGAAGTTGATATATTACTATTGTAAATACTTTTATCCACCACTAAGGGCAATAATTTTACCTTGTGTGATGAGGCACCTTTCGGTCACTTGACCATTGTCGAATCATTGTCTAAATTGCACTTAGTGGTGGATAAAAGTATTTACAATAGTAATATATCAACTTCATAAAGTCAGTGCAACGGAAAAATAATGGACAACGTAAAATATCAATATATATATATATATATATATTTAAAATTATCCATTGTTTTTCCGTTGCACTGACTTTATGAAACTAATAAATCACTAATTTTGAGTAATTTTACTCAAAATTAGTGATATATATATATATATATATATATATATATATATATATATATATATATATATTTATATTTATTTATTTTCAAGAGATTGTAGTTTTGGACTATTGCCATTAGGTAAGTCTGTCAGTCCCCAATCTAGTCCAAAAATTACTATATATGTATTTGTATAATTTAATTTATTTTCTATATACTAGACCTGCAGGGGATTTCACCTTTTTTTCCTGTAACATTCTGTTGATTTTGAGTTTTTTTTCTTGTTTCTAGAATTTGTAACAAGTACATTAAAACAAAAAACAGTAAATGAACGAATATAATATAAACAAAAAAACACTTGTAGAAGTTACGCCATTCATTTTACCAAAGCATTCGGGTGACCATAACTATTAACTTTAGACAAGTCATAGTAAAAACTTTTTGATGTAGAATACTTTTATTTTATGGTTTGTGGTATAATTTTGTCCGAGTTCTGATACTATTTCACAGTATTGTTGATTTTGCATAATCTATAAACCCATTATCAAGGTTTCTTTAAGTATTTGTTAGCCTTGATAAGGAGAATATATTCTAATAATCCTGAGATGGTTCATGTATTACAAAATGAAAGTTTTCTCATCCACAAGGCATCTCTTAAAGAGTTAAATTGGTAAATTGTAGCTTATAAGTTTTTCTGAATTGTGATGCAGCTTGTATAAGCAATAGCTCTAATATATCTATTAACGCTTCTTTAGAGTTTTCCATTTTTAGTTTATGTTGATAGTTCTCACATATCCATCAGGTACTCAAGTTCTGGCTTCATCCCTATGTACTTTTTTAAAAAAACAAGATTCAGAGCTGTCTATTTAGTTTCTTTCATATCTTTTGCTACTGAAGTTTTCTTATTTCTATCTACCACACAATAGCATAAGTGTTTGGAAAGTTAATAGTTTCCCTGGGCTTCTTGAGTGATTTGTTAAATCTCTTAGTTTAAGGTTAGTAATATGAAAATTTGGGTTGTACTGAGGCTCTCTCGGCAGAAAGGATTTTATTTTCGACATGTTAAGTACACTTCTGTGTAGCATGACTTCTTCTCTTCGATACGAGATAAGGGCAGTATGTTGTGAACTGTTGAAGACAACGAGTTTTGTAAAAAATGTCAATCCAATATCCTACCAAGTGCGTCATATGTTACCTCGTTTGGAAAGGAAAACCTCCAGTTGAGGCATGTAGTGTACAACCCAAGTTACATCTCCAGTAACAATGGAGCAGGAAAATTTATCTCCATGGAGTTTGCAGAGCCTCAAAAACCGACCTCCACTCGTTTCAACTTGTTTGGTTTGTCAGCTGTTTTGGGACCCCATTCTCAGACTTGGGGATTTGCGAAAACATTGTAAATAGTTCATTCATAGTCATCGAAGCACATTTTTGATTTTTTGTACAATTTCCACAATTAAAGGTCTCTGCTCCTCTGATCATTATGAACAGAATTACAACAGTTTTTGTACTCGCGACACCACTTGTACGATTCATAGGTTTATATCCTTATGCACTGTTCACCTTAATCGGAGCTTTCCCCTTTCAAACGAGGTAATGGATTTCGCACCGGAACAGAAGGCATTGTCGTGTCGACAATAAAAGTCAGACTACAGAGAGATGTAGCCAACATGTCGAAAAGAAATGTTTTTTATGTATTTGATAAATCAGTTCTGGGTTTTGACTTCAAATCATTAGCTCTCTTTTTCACACATACATGAGCACACAGCTTTTTTCTAAGAATTTGTTCTCTATTTAATCTGTTTTTTTACAAATGAATTTTATCAAAAATGGATGAATTTCATTCAAACTTGGATTCTGAAATGATGCACAAAATATGGCGCTTTATGGTTGAGCAATAGTTTTTAATATTATTTTTAATTTTCAGGTGGTAAATTCAACCTTTTCAAAGAAAAGTGAAGACGGCAAGAATTATACTGATATCACTTCCACAATTGATGAGGAAAAAATTAACCATTTAGAAACAACAGAAGAAAATGTCTCTTCACATGATGAAGAACAAATGTGCTTGAGAGAGGAAGAATATGTTGCAGAGTTAAGAAGAAGAAACATAATTCTTTTTGAAAAAGTTCAAGATATTACGATATTAAAAGAGAAAATTATTAATGAAATAATGAGTTTAGACTCTAGTATAAAAGACAATTTGAAGAATTTTGAGTTGATTAAATTGTTTGAAACATTTATGACTGTTTTGATGAAAAAGGAAGGAGACATCATTTTGAAAATTAAAGATGATTTTGAATTACAAACAAAGGAATTACAGGAAAAATATAAACAATTGGAAGGTCAAGAAAAAAAGTTGAAAAATTGGATACATACAATAGAAGATGAGAATGAAAGGCTTTGTGATAAATTAGCTACAATGAAACAAAATATTGAACACTTACAGTTGCAAGTGAGTGAAAAAAACAATGAAGTAAAAGAAAAAGATATGAAGCTGACATTAATGGATAAGAAAGTTTTGTCATTACAAGAGGCATCTTTAAACATCCAAACGGAATTGAATGATATTAAAAATGAGCACTCCCTTTGTAAAATACCAGACAATTTCAATACCCGGTTGTCAAAACTAGAAGATGATTTAAAAAAGAAAGATATAATGATTAAAATTGAGGAAGAAAAGGTAAATAAGTTATTAATGCAAGAAATACAAATGTTAACATTGCTTGAATCTGAGAAAAAGAAAAATCAGGAACTTTTGGATATTAATAATAATCAGTCAGAAGAATTACATTTACAACAAGAGGATTGTAAGAGGTATAAAGATGAGTTAAAGATAAAGAATGAAGAATTTAACAATTTAATTTTAGAAACAAAGCATAAAGAAAATGAATATAACTTACATGTTAACCAATTAAAGAAAAAATTAATTGAATTAGAAACTCAAGATTTTAGTAAAGAGTATGAGCAATTATTATTTAATTTAAGTGACTGCCCATTAGGCTTAAAAAATAAACTAAATTTGATTTCAAATCATTTTAAACTTTTCAAACGTGTTATTGAAGTTTTTATAAATAAACTGGAACAAGAAGAATTAATAGGTATGCAACAGATAAAAGACCTTGAAGTTGCTTTTAAAGAAAAAGACAAAATCTGCCAAGAATTGCAAACAAAATTAAGTAATTTTGAATCAAATGAAAGTGAAATGATGAAAGAGTTGAAAGCTAAAGATGACGTGCTTGAAGAAGTAATTAAGAATTTAGAAAAGGAAAGAATGGCCTATTCACAAATTTTTATGAAATCAGGAGAATTGCAAAGCTACCTAAATGCTACAAAAATGGAAAGAGATAAATACAAAAAAAACTTGATAGAAGCTCGCAAAGAATTAGAAAATTTGAAAACAGAATGTAAGTCAGAAGAAAATAATATTAAGTTATTGACTGAGGAAGTAAAAATTTTGTCTCAGCAATTAACACAGCTAAATAACAGAAATGAAGGTTTTCTAAATAAGATTGGAGAAGTTATATTTGGGTCACCAAGTGATTTAAATGATGTTCTGCATATAGTGTCGGAGAAAATGATTTTTATAACTGAATTACAAGAAAAACTAGAAACTATGCATATATTAAACCAAAAACTAATCTCAGAATGTACTTCTACAAATGAGTCTATTAACCAAATAAATGAAAAGATTCTAAATATTGTTGTACAAAAAGAAAGCTGTTTAGATGAGCAGTATAACAAAAATAGTATTCAGGACATTTCCCAAGTAAATTATGGACCTCAATCAAATGATTTTGTAAGAAAAGTTCTTGATATCATTCCTGGAAAGCCTTCCAACTTAGCAGAAGCATTTTTTATAATTTCTAACAATTTCAAAGAAATTGAACAGTTAAAGGTTAATGCCAAAACTGTCGAAGAAGAAAAAGATTATTTAGATAAGGAATGTGATATGTTATACAAACTTCTAAAAGACAATGAAAAATATTTAGACAGTTATTCGAGGCAGTGTTCAGAAAAAACTGCAGAAAACATTGATTTAAAAGTAAAAATTGCAGAAACAGAACGACACCTTGAGGAAAAAGTCAAACTTTGTGATTCATTGCTTGAAGATAAAAATACATTAAAGCTAGAAGTATCTCGATACGAAGATATGATTAGGGAACATCGTAAAGAAAAAGGAAAAATGATATTGCAAATTTCCGAATGTAAATGTAAATTAAGAACCAGTGAAAGAGATCTTGAAGACCTGAAACTGCAACTAAACGAGCAGAAAAAAATATTAGATACAAGAAGTTTATGTGATAATGATTGTCTTTTAGAAGAGTTAAAAAACAAAGTAAATGAATTAACAATGTCTGTTTCTGAACGAGATATGAAAATTATAACTCTAGAACTACAGATTCAAAATGATACTATTCCATTAAAAAATCAGATAATCGAGTTAGAAAAGTCATTGGACCAGGCCAAACAAATGGTATAGTAATATTTTAATAACTCATTTGATTGTAAATACAAGATTTACTACATACTAGGGATGGGCTGATACCTAAAGTTTTCGATTCCGATTCTCAAAATTTTCTTTCAAGTTATGTAGGCGTATATGGTGTTCTCTAATAATAAATTCAGTTAACATTTTGGTCGTATGGGAAAGACTTTTCTGTTTTATTGTAATAGGCTACACAAAACGTTCGACCTTGATTTATTAATAGGGATTTCTGAAAAGGTGAGAAAATATTGGATAAAAGTTATGACTTATTTAAACTTACAAAAATGAACGGAAGCTCACAATTTTAATATAACTTCAGTAATAGGCATTTCAGGTTGTATAACTGGAGAGATTGGAACTATCTTTTCTTTGTGTTTTGTTTTGACGGGGGTTTGTTGAGACGGGGAGAGAGAGAGTGAGTGTGTGTGTCAGACCCTCCCGAGTGAAAGTGAGACAGCAGAGCGAGAAGATCAGTGATGAACGAACCAGAAATGCTGCCTATCGTCTTTGTTGTTGGGTCATAAATAATAATGATATTTTCATGACCTCAAATAGACATTTGTTTTAATTGTTTAATTCATTCAAAGCAACTAATACTTGAATAAGACATAGTTGATAATTAATTATATTTCTTGTAAATTAGACCACATGCATATTTTAACAGTTTAAGAAACAAGAATCGAAATCGGCACTTTAATCGATGTATAATCAAGTATTTTGACGATTCCTCGATACCATAGAATCGTCGATTCCTGGATCGGCTCATCCCTACTAGATACTCATAATACTGGCAAATTTGGGTAAAATGTGACAAAGTATGAGCCTAATGTAATTAATTCTTTTGAGTTTTATATAAAAAATACATTTTGAACAAGAAAGAAGTGATTTTTTGCATCCCTAGTAATAAACAGTGCTTAATATTTGATAACATTGAAACATAACCTCAATGGAGCAACACATAAATCTGTTTCTATCTGAAAGAGTGACTGGTAAGGATAGGTTTGGTTATATAAAAAAATATAAGTTAACTAGCAGTAACAAAGAACTTGATACCCGGTTGAACTTAGCCTAAGCCTATATAAGTTTTTGCACAGTGTTGTATCTTTTTTGGGTGTAGAAGGTGTCATTTTAGGTGAAGCAGTTTTGTGATGTGATTAAATTTGTTAGGTTAATGTGCGTTTGTGATGTTTTTGTGTGTATCAGCATGTTTTGGAGGATGTTGATGGTTTGTGGAATGGGAATGTTTGTAGAGGTTTGAAATATCAAAGGAAACTAAGGTGGAGTTGTGTGCAATATTTACGTTTTTTATTTTGTCAATTAAAATTGGGCAATTTTTCATTAAAAAATGGTTATTGAATTTTATGTGGATTCAGATGTTTCTGAAGAGAAATTTAGCTGGGAGATGGGATGTGGGATAGAGTGGTTGATTAATGAACTTATAGGCATCTCTGCTCTGTAGAGTTTAGGTAGGGCATTTAGCTTAAGGGCTATGGGTTTAATTTGTGCTTTTTGGTATCATGTGAAATAATGTGTTTTGTGTTGTTGATGGATTTCTTAATTTGAGTGTTGTATTTTATTAGGGTCATCTATTATTGTAGTGAATGGATGTTATTAGTTATTTTAAATGAAATTGTGTACTTTTTTGTTGATGTTAATAATTTATTACCATCATGTTACCTTTAACAGCTTTGGTTAAGGTCTAGTTGTGTTTTAAATTTATTATTGATGCATTTGAATGTTTGTAATTTTTGGGTTTTAGGGGAGTTAATTTGGATTATTTTATGTTTGATTTGTTGTCCGATTGCACCCTGTTGTTCAAATGGTGTGTATGTGGGATTGTGTTTCTGGGATGCTAGTATTAGAGTTTTGGTGAAATTTTGTTGGCCGTATTTTGGTATGATAAGTTTTGAAAATTTATCTAGAAATTTTTACTCATTTGCTGAAAATGTTGTGTTAGTGAAGTTTATTGCTCTTAGGTGTTGGTAGCCTGTGTTGGGTGTTTTTGACGATATGTATTTTCTTGTTAAGTTTTAGTTTAATTTTCTTTTGTATCTGTAATTAGTGTGTTGGTAAAAGTTAATACTTCTTGCAGTTCAATTTATTGAAGTTTTGTTGTAAGTTGTTAGTATAGATGGTAAGCAATGTTGTTCAGGTGGTTTTTCTATTTGTGTAACTGTTTGATGGTGTTTTTAATGTAGAGTGTTTGTTCTTGTTGTGGTTTTAGTAGGTGGAGGGTAATGTGCATTTTGGCATAATAAGGTGTGATTTTTATCTAAGCTTTGTATGTTGAAGGAAAGTTTGGTTACTTTGAGGCGAATGTTCCGATATCGATGGATAGTTGATGGTCGCCTTGCAAAATTAATATTATATGACTCCATCTTCACTTGTGCTACTAGTTTTTTACTAAAAACACTTGAACATGTATTATTATGTTACACTTTCCTTGTAGTTACTTTTTTTTATTATTGAGGAAGATGTGTCCCAGATGTGTCCCTTGTCAATTTAGATTGTAACAGAGTTCTTGGTTATATTATTCGGAGATGACAATGGGTCACATTTCCTGAAACATCCGTCCTCAAAAATCATAGTAGGAAGTGCTACTAGAGTCAAGTAAAACCTACTATTATATGTTAAAGTGTTTTAGCTCAAGCAAATTAAATTTATAAACATAAGCTAGTTGTGTCTCAAGATTGGTTTACGTAAGTTGTTAAACATCAAGGCTACTTGTTTAATGCAGCTATGACTTACTTTACGTAGCAAACTTTATTTCCCTTTTTTTTAATAATTAAATCTAACCTAATTGGATTCTTTGTAGCTATATTTTTTTATAGCTACATAACAATGTAGTATAACATAGTGAGGCTATTTATGAAAATTCCCAAATTATAGTGTGTTCCAACAATGAAGTTATTTTTACAAAACAAATGCTTTAACCATCATTTATGGTTGCCAACACAAAAATAAAAAAAAACACTTGTCTAGAATGTATTTTTGACTAATATGTATAAAAAGGAAGTGTGTTTAAACTATGGATCGGCATATTCCAATTCTCGATTTTACTGTTATTGAGTAATCGCCGATACTTGATTCTCCATTGATTAAAGTGGATTCCGATTCTTTTGTTAGAAATAAATGATCATCGACTATGTCTTATTTATGTATTAGTTGCTTATCATTTATGATTTAACAATAAAGAAGATTGGAAGCATTTCTGGTTCGTTTGTCTGTCATTGTTTGTCTCGCTCTGCTGTCTCACTCTTACTCGGGCAGACTCAACTCCCCCCCCCCATCTCTGGCCGCCACTACTCCATCACGGCTTCATAGATGTCAAAACAAAACACAAAGAAAAGGTAGTTTCAATTTCTCCAGTTATACAAACTGAAAAAAACTATTAGTGAAATTGTATTGTAATTGTGAGTGAAGTTCCCATTTGTAATTTTAAATGAATCATTACTTTAATCCGATGAGTTTGTCATGCTTTTAGAAATTCCTATTCGTAAACCAAGGTTGAACGCTTTGTTCAGCCTATCAACAGAAAATTTAAAAGGCTTCACCATATGACCAAGATGTAAACTAAATTCATTACTAGAAAATATCATGTAGGCCTATATACTTGAAAGAATCGAGAATCCGAAAACAAAATTTTAGGTGTGGCCATTCCTAGTTTGAACTCTTACTTTGTCAAGTGTTTCTTAGATTTGAGATTTTGTTATAAAGAGACCAGAGGTATGCGTAATACAAATGAGTATGTACTAATACATAGAATAACTAAATAATTTTTACAAAGTAGAATAGTAATTGACAAAATTTAAATATTTTATAAAATTATTACTATATACAGATTATTTAGTATTTAGTATTTAGTATTAGTGAAGAGGAATGTTGAGACTTATCAAACACTGGCCTACTTGACATTTAGTTTAATATGGGGGCCTGCAAACTTGGTGCTCTTTGAGTCTCGCTGCTATTTGTGTTGTCCACCTCTGTACCTTGATACAAGAGAAAAGTAGACAATTACATAGCCTTCCATGTCCACTAGTCGCCGAACTCCTCTCATGCACTACTCAATCTTTTGCTTCATACTCAACTTTACCTCATAATACTAGAAATTTATTTCTTTCAGACATTTTTGTAAACTCTTGAATTTTGTGGCCCACTACATTTGTTGAAACTTAATTAATCACTTTAACATTAGTTTATGACTATCCAAACTTTAAATTTTGTAAAAACTTACTGAGAGAATGTTTTCGATCACTATGTCGGATAATCATATACTAATGTAAAAGTCATTAATTTTTGTCAAGATATAAATTATAAGAGTCTTTTTACAAATCTGTTTCTAGATAAAGGAGTTTAAGTCTGAATCGCAAGAATATAAAAAACTGTTACAAAATAATTGTGAAAAATGTCGCAAACAAGTTGAGTTACAACTAAATTCACCTGCTCAAGCATCTAGTTTTAACTTAGTTCCAGCAACACCAAATACTTTTCTTGAAGGACAGAGTTTTTTAGAACAAAAAGTACAACAACTTAAAAATGAAATTATGATGCTCAAGAGACTTTGTCGTTCACGAGATAAGAGGATTGAAGAACTAGAAAAACTACTCAAAAAAGAAAAACCTATAGGTAAGAATTTACCATGAACTATTGCTTGTTTAGGTTACAAAAATTATTTTTTGTAGAAATAATACGACTAGCTCCAAGTCAAGTATTGTCATTTATTTATATAGATGCTAAATAAATAAATGACCATACTTGACTGGCAAAGTAGTCGTTTATTTCTACAAAGGTTAAACCGAGCGAGTGCAATACTAAAAACAAATAATTATTTTTCATAGAAATAATATGACTGGTTTGTGAGTAATGTATTGTAAATTATTTATATAACGGCTAGATAAATAAATGGCAATACTTGACTCGTAAACCAGTCGTTTTATTTCTACAAAAGTTATACCTAGCGAGTGTAATATGAAGAACAAATAATTATGTTTAATAAAATTTAGTTATTATTGTGATATATATAATATTTGGTTAAAACTGTGAGAATGAAGCATGTTTTCACTTGCAGAGATGATTGTTTTAATAAATGTCTATGACTATTTATTTAAACCGACAATTTTTCAACACCGGCTATGTTATCGTCTTCAGGCCTTGTTCCTCCCAGACTCTATTAAAAACTTTTCCACTGAGCTTGAGGATTTTACTTCTGCTACTTCTCAGGCCTCAAGTTCAAGATGTCTTGAGTTTATTGCTGGTACACATAGACAAATGTCTGAGTTAATGAAAGCATATATGAGCTGTTTTCATAAATATTCTAATGCTGTCTGCGTAAATGAATAGTTGTACCTGACTCGCAAATCAACCGCATTTATTTAAACTTGAATTATTAAGAATACTGATTTATTATAGTGAAAATATTGGAAAGAACCCAAATACCACAAAAATAACAAATAAAACAAGTTACTTAAGATTAAACCCTTATGTACATTTAGCAATCTAGCACACAAGAAGTTACAAACTAGAATGATAACTTCTTGTTTGCTAGATTGTAATTTTGTAATAAGACCCTCTGATGATGATGATCTTGTAACTTGTTTTATTTGTTATTTTTTATTATTTTTTTGGTATTGGGGTTCTTTCCAATATTTTCATTGTAATATATTGTACCACTGTGCTCTGATATTTTATAATACTGATTTAACCTATCATGCATTCCATTTTATCTTGCAAAAATATAATATTTATATTGCTTTCAGTAGCAAAAGATTATAAAATGTAGTTATACTTGAGTTACTAAGTGTATTTGCACTTCAAACGGCTCCAAATTATTAGATGTTTTTATTATATGGTTTCTGTAATTTACTGAGTATAGGCTTCTTGAGAGGCTAATTTACGTGCCTATTCAATTTTTTTTTTACTTGGGAGGCACTTTTATTTAGGCGATTGGTCTAATAAAATTGTTTGCCTTCAGTGTGGTCTAATGGAGCATCGTATAAGGATTGCAGTTTTAGAATTCACTTCAGAAATACTTAAAGTTCTAGAACAGTTTAAAAAAATCTAGTTTCAATTTCAGGATTAACAAAGATCCTATTAAGCTCATTAAACATCTTGAATAAATACTTTGCATGGAATTTAGTATTCAGTTGAACGAGAGCTAAAAGTATCATTACCCTATATCTATTGAGTTGTATCGCTGCTACTCGATAATGTGCAGTGGACTTAGGTGACAATGACGGTTTAGGGCCGTTTGATTCAAGGAGTTTTTCTAATAAAATTAGTATAAATATCTTTTTGAAATTATTTTACCTTTTTAGTTGAGTGAACTATTATTTGGGTGAGTAAAATGAGGAGCTACACTCAACCATTAGGCATCACGGTGTGAGTAATATATTATTTACTTAGTTTACACATTTATTATCATATATGTTTTAATTAATTAATATTTTTTATCCTAATAATGATTAAAATAACGAATTAAATTTAACCTTTAATTCTTTAAATTATTAAGTTATAATTACCTAATTTAAATAACACTTATAGAATTATTTAAGTTGGTATTGAACTCAATTCAGTTGAAATTACCACTGTCAGTCAGAACACGAATAAATTAATCTACAATTAGTTAAAGCTTAAATGCTGAAGTCCTTAGATGGTTCTCTGGGCTCTGACTGGTCTTTTTGCCACTAAAGTTTTATGTGATAGCCCAATAGGTTATTGTGGAGATAATCAGAGGAGTGCCTCGTAAATCCTAAATTTTCTGATTAACTTAAGTTCGGATTTAATCAAGTACAAATTGTTTACAAAACATTTATTAATTTTTTATTTAATTCATATAATTTTTAATTAATCATTTTAACATTAGTTTATGATCATCCGAACTTTAAATTTGTGAAAACTTACTAAACAAAAAAAACTAAATATGTGAAAGCAGATACAATCATTAAACAAGAAACGGAAATAATTTACGTTAAACAAAGCATTAAAGCTTTATACAAAAATAAAGACTCACTAAACCATAGGCTTTACCAACTTCACCTAAATCTCGCCAACATGATCCGACACGAACTCACACTACAAATCATAATCGACACTAATAACTGGGTAACAATAATAATAGTAACTAAGCAGTAAGTAATAATATAATGCAACTACGTACAGATACAACTGAGATATATCACAGAACCATCAAAAAACTAATTAATACATCCGAATACATTATCAGCAAAAACAAAAAACAAATACCGAATGTCCTCATCTGAGCCGCCATCAACTACCAAAATGACTCTGCAGATAAACTAGCAAAATACATGAACAAAATAATCAGACAATTTATTAACTTGAACACAGAAACACACATAAAAAACAGAACAAACCTCATAAATAAAATAAAAGACATAAACATACCACACAATTCAACACTACTATGACTCAACATAACAAACATGTACATCAACATATCCGTATCTGAAACTCTCAACATCTTAGAAACTCAATTAATACAGAACAACATACCAAAAACCCATGTTATCAAAATCCTAAACATCCTCCAAATCATCACCAAACAAAACTATTTCACCCACAATTCAAACTTCACAACCAGATGGACTACCCATGGGAGTCCTATCATCAGTGCCCTAAGTGAAATTTTTCTACAGCACATAGAAAACACCAAGATACTCACAAACAATTTTATTGGCATGTATACTTAGATGATATCATAATACTATACAGAAGCATCTATCTGATAATGCGAAAAACTCCTCACCTACACTAATAAAATACACCCAAAACTCCACTTAACCTCAGAGTTTGAAACCAACCGATCCCTAAACTGCCCCAACCTAACCATAACAAAAAACCACACACAAAAACACAGCTTCAACATTTACAGGAAACCCATAACAACAGACACACTTATCCACAACACCTCAAAAGGGTAACACAAACACGCTGCCATCAGATCCATCCTCCATAGACTTGAAAAAGTTCCAATGACCACAGAAAACAAACAAAGTACTAGACACCATTACATATTTAGCATGCACAAATGGATACAACACCACAATAATAGACAAACTATGGCCTAATATACGAAAAAACACTAAAATTAACACTACAGACAGGAAAAACAAATACATCACAATACCATACATAAACAAAACATCAAATAAAATAGACCACAAATATCTAAAAACAGGATACAAAATAGCACACAAAACTAATAACAATTTACAATACAAAATACAACACGACACCAACAACAAAGATAAACTAGAAGCACCAGGCGTATACAAACTAAACTGCGACAAATGCAACAAATTCTGCGGCAAACAGGTCGCAGCTTTAAACAAAGAATCAAGGTACACAAACAGAACACCAACTCCGCATTTTACAATCACATAAAGAAACAGGACACAAATAGACAGACATTTACCATAACCTAGAAATTTTACATACCAACAAAAAAGGACCGTATCTTTAACACACTAGAACAATATGAAATTTACGGAACAAAAACTACAAACACATTAAACAAAAAAACACAATACAAATCACACATACTCTTTGATACAATTGATAACCTGCCTTTAAAACCGTCACCGCTTAACCTAACATCTCCAAACAGAAGACACTGATGAAGATCGCTACATAGCAATAGAAAACGTTCTGTCCCAGTAAGTTTTCACAAATTTACAAAATTTAAAATAAGGTAGTCGCAAACTAATGTTGAATGATTAATTAAGATTCACCAAACGGGATGGACCACAAAATTCAAAAGGATATAATTTTTATCAGAATTAAATTTTATACAAGTTTTGTAAATAAAAATTAAATGATACCCACAGTTTAGAAATGTTATTTCTTATAAAAAATGTAAAACCTTATTATTTATAACTTTTCTCAAAAATGTCTACATTTGTTAAAAGTAAATAGAACCTCTCAAACCACAAGAACTATTTAATTATGTCCTGATGTACATTCCTATTTGCAAAGCAATCATTCTCAGAGAAAATTACTACAAAGCAGTTAGTTATGCATTTATGGTTTTGGGACTATTTTATTTGCTTTCTCAGGTTCGAAAAAACTACCAATTTTGACTTTTAATGCATCAAAGATTTTAGTATTATTGTATTTCATACGATGACTGATATCTGGAAGACAAATTTGGTAGTATAACTTGTTAATGAAGCATTTCTAGATGTATGTTACAAGAACTGGTTTCTTATTATTGCTTCAGAATTATTTCTCAAGTTACGAATCTTTCCACTTGAAATGTTGCTGAAGTTTTATAAAATTAAACCTATTTGTTTGTAGGTTAGTATTGGGAGACATGAAAGGCAAGAATGTTCCTCCTCTTCACTAGAGTACAAATAATCTATTTACCAAATCTGATATTCAGGAGTTATGTAACAGATGATATTCATCAGCCTTGTAAATTGTGTATTGTAAATTGTAATATTATCTTGTATATATTATCTTGTAAAATATGTGTAAACTTCACTTTGTCTAAATAGTTATTTTGCACGAATTGAATAATGTACCATATTTTGATCAAGTGATTAAATTAAAATAACTTATTTATAAAATAAACACTAATAAATTTGAAATTATAAAATGATTTAATTATTTTAATATTAACAATTTGGAATAATGAGTGTAGGTTAGGAAAAATAAAATTGCTGTGAGGTCTTGTTAAATCATCATTTGCTACTTTGTTAATTTATTAATAACTATATAAATGTGTCTGTGTGTGTGTGTGTGTGTGCCGTGCACATGATGCGTGTGTTGCAACAGGCTTAAATTAAGAATTTAAGCGTTACAATAGAAATTTTAAAAATATAAAATTTTAATTTTCGATACAGTGCCAAAAGCATATATTTCAAAGAAAATTTATAAAGTAAAGCAATTTTTAAAGGGGGGAGGTTTTTTTATTATTTTGAAGGAGATAAGCGACAAAGAAAAATAGAAGAAAAGGTAAAATTCATGTAGAAAGTTCATCAACATTTGAAAATGTGAAAAAAGAAAAATTATGAAGAACTTCAATAATAAATCACCTAAATTCAAATTTTAAAAAGTTATCACCAGATTAAAATTTTTGTACTAAATTTAGAAGCTACCAACACCGGAAACTGTGACGTAGGGATCATGCGATTTTGAGGGGAAGGATTTTGAGGAAGGACCCTGTTGCTAGTCAAATCATATTTTTCAATGATTTTTATATCACCAAAATAATTAAGGCCCTCCTCTCCTGATTGCAACCCTTCAGAATTGAGAAGATGGAAGTTGTCATAAAAGTGGTACACCAAATCTAGAGAGCCTTCTAACCTCAGCATCAGATAAAATTCCTTTTACCTTCCTCCTAACTTCTACCATTTTTTACAACTCCATTTACCTTCCTTCTGACAGACTATTAATATCTGGTTTAAATTGATCAATATTTATACAAATAACATATAGTACTACATCATAAACTATACATCTGTGCATCTGTGACATTTGGATATTTAATCTTTTATATGCATTTGTGGTTTACTTCAGTCTTTTCTTATTCTTTTTTGATTGAAAAAGATCTTGCCGTTGTGCATCTTAAGGTTTTTATAAAAATTACACTTAATCTTGGCAAGATAAACAAACAAGTGTAAGGAAAAAGATTATTGTATGATCAAAATATTTCAATAGTGTGATATGTTTTTATGTGTGTCTACTTATTTATTTCTAAGAGATTGCAGTTTTGGACTATTGCCACTATGTAAGTCTGTCAGTCTTCTATCTAGTCTGAAAATTCCAATATATATTATATATAGTTTAAGTTTTCATGTGTTAGTAAAATACTTTTTCATCCACTCAAGTTCAAATAGATTTTCTTAAACTTCTAGTGGATGATAATAGTTAATAGAATTTTTTAAAATTAATTCAATAATTAAATTTAATGAATTAATATTAGTTTTGTATGGGGGAAAACGTTTTCACAAAAGGGCAAAGGGATGCAGTATATTTATTATTTATTTCTATTTGGGTTAAAATAAGTGAAAACATATGATTTCATAAAACAGCTGATTTTATGTGGTAGAACAGCTGTTTTAATGAATATATTAAGTTATTTTATTTATATTAATTGTAATAATTTAATAAAAAGTAAATAAAATAAAAATTTTCTCTGTTGACCTAAGTAAGAATTGACTTTAAATAACTTGTTTTGCGTGGAGGACCAAAATGTTTATTATTAGTTACAATTGTAGAAAATTGCAATTTAACCAAATAAATATAAAAATTTGATAGTGGAAAAAACAGTTTTTTCAACATTTTCATGTTTAAAATTAGTTTATTAAAAAGTGTGAGATTATAAAGGTGTCATAGGAGGCATCCTGTTTTAAACCATGGACCTCTGGATTTGCTCTACCACTGAGCTATACTCCCAGATGAAACCTGGCCTATCAAATAACATACATTAATCTAATTTTATAACATATAGTAATTTGTAAAATTAAAATATCTATGTTAATTTATGCTGTTATTTTATAAATAGAAAACCCGCAGGGGGGTGCGGACTAGCCGCACCTACGAGGGATTTGGCATCCCTCGCGGTACCCTAGCCTAACACTACACCACTCACAAAGCATACACACACACATACACACACCAACACAATCTATACACATTTCAACACTTACATCTTCTCTTAGGGAATTTTGACTGGTCAGAACCGTTGCCCGTTGGGAGTGCTGAAAAGTCCAGAGCGTGACAAACAATGGACTGGGACGCTGATGTGAGCTTGCTCTGCCGAAGACGTAAGCCCGGTTTCTGGTCTACCAGCCGCTTCGGTCCTTGGTCAGGGAGTGTCAGCGGTGCATGGGTGTCAGAGCCTGTGCACAGTATTACGAGTTCTCGACTGATGCCCATCCAGTCGAGCTAAGGAGAAAAGCTATAGGCCTCAGAGTTCTGAGGATTGGAAATGATCTTATTGTGATCCAAGGGTGTACCCGTTCCTATAGTCTCGCCCGTAACGCTTGACACGATGGCTGGAAACAAATATTTATGGATTCAAAAACCACGTCAAATATGACTAGTCTGAAGAGGACACGCCAGGATTCTCCTGACGATATAATTAGCAAAGATTTGAGTAAAAAGTTGATGGTGGCAACGTCGCAGACATTGTCATCAGCAAAGTATTTAGTTTTTTCTAGTGCCGAAGAAGGGAAAGATCTTTCCAAAGTTTCTCCTTTCCTGATAAACAAGGCTATAACTGCTAGTGCTGGAGGCCCAGTAGCCTCTATTAAGAAACTTCGAAACGGAACACTTTTAATTGCAACTTCCACCGACAAACCCGTTCTCTATCAAAAATGACCTCCTTCTTTGACCAGGTCATGGTATCTGTGGCTCCCCACAGATCCTTGAATTACTCAAAGGGGGTCATCACATGTAGGGATTTAATGCACCTTCCAATCGATGAAATAAAGTCCGAACTGTCTTCTCAGTTAGTTACGGACGTTATCCCTATAATGAAAATGGACAAAGGAGAAAAAGTAGCAACAGCGTCTTTTATCGTAACGTTTGGAAAGCCGGAAATACCCGAATACTTGCATGCAGGTTACCAAAGGATCTCAGTGAGACCATACGTGGCTAACCCTAGGCGCTGCTTTAAGTGTCAGCGTTTTGGGCATATCAGCTCTACCTGTTCGAAGCAGAACGTATGCGGTATATGTAGCGTTGAAGGCCATGATGATAAGGAATGTGTTAATTCTCCGAAATGCGCCAACTGTGGTGGTGACCACCCATCGCGATCCTTCAACTGCCCTACTTTTAAGGAAGAGAAAGCTATCCTAGGCATAATGGCGAAAGACAAGCTATCGTTTCCAGACGCCAAAAAAATGTATAGATCTACTCAGCCAAAGGCAGACAGTAAGACTTATGCCGCTACTCTGACCGCTTCCAAATCGTCCTGTAACAACTGTGCCGAGCTGTCAAAAAAAATTGAAGTTCTAACTGAACAAGTTTCTCGCCTTTTGTCCATAGTCACGAATGGTCCTACTTTGAATTTAGTACAACCTGCAGCGACGGATAGTGATTTACCTCTTGTACGAATCCCTTTCACTGGGGGGATTGGAGCACGTAATAAATCATTAAGTGAGCCTTGAGTTTCTTTGCAAAAATCATTGTCAACGGCTAATAAAGCTTCTGTGCAGAAGATATTGGAAAAAAAACAAACCACGTAGACCAGTGTTATGCCAGACCACATCGCAACCGTCGTTACCGGGTATTAGGAAAAAATCGAACAAAGGAGGGAATGTGAAAACCACTCCTCCTAAACCCAAATCTTCCTCAGATTCCATTCCTGAACGGGTGAATATGGAATCTGAAAAATGTAAGCCTGGGACGTCTAAAAACGTCCCAAACAAGAAAGGAGAAAGCACCAATGGGTGTCAGATCAATCCATTGCTCAGTTAATAAATGTCAACAATTAACAAGTCAGTGATACAATGGAACGTCAACGGTGTTAGGAGTCACATAGAAGAACTTAAAATACTCGTGCGAGATGTGTATCCAATGTTTGTATGTCTACAGGAGACACATCTCCACGAATCGCATAATTTCCATTTAAGGGAGTATTCAGTTTTTAGATCGGACTTCGTTACAGAAGATCGAGCTAGAGGTGGCGTAGCCATCCTAGCCCGTGACTGTATTGATGCTGTTTCTCTAAACTTAATAACTCCTTTACAAGCAGTAGCCGTTCAAACAGCTGTCCCGTATAAAATCACTGTGTGTTGTGTCTACTTGCCACCACAAGAAAACCTGCATCACAGTGATTTAGTGAATTTGATAAGCCAGTTACCAACTCCGTTCTTATTGGTAGGGGATTTTAATGCCCACCATTCGTCTTGGGGATCTCCGAGTAGGAACTGTCGAGGTGATCTTGTTGAGAGTGTGAGAACGGAACTGGACTTATGTCTGCTAAATGACGGTTCCCCTACCCATTTAGCAGCATCTACTGGTGAATGGACAGCTGTTGACCTATCGATTTGCAACCCTCAATTAGCTACTAGATGCACATGGTCGGTACTCAATTATTTGTATGGAAGCGACCATGTGCCTATTAAGATCAGTTTATGTGACTCCCAACCCTGTTATGCTCGAAATTCCAGTTGGATTTTGCGAAAAGCCAACTGGGACTCGTACTCGAATTACCTTGTATCACTTGACATGGATTATTTGACACCCATTGATGAAAATATAGAAAATATTACGAAAGCAATTATAAATGCCGCTGAAAAGACCATTCCGAAAACCTCTGCGCATCCACGCCGACCGCCTGTGCCGTGGTGGAACGATGAATGCACAGAAATCCTCCGTTTACGACGAAGAGCTCTTAGGAAATTTAAACGACACCCAACAAATGGAAACCTTCAGGAATATAAAATACTCCGTGCGAAAGCACGGAGGATATTTAGGCTGAGTAGAAAGAACTCTTGGGAACAGTACATTAGCACAATTAGACGAACAACTCGGTTCTCCACAGTGTGGAGGAAACTAAGATCAGTTTGTGGTACTTCCTTTCCGTTGCCAGCCATTGCGCTGAAGCAACCAGATGGGAGATTAATCACAAACAGTGATGACATTGCTAATGTACTTGGTACATCTTTTTCTAACTTTTCTGCTACTACAGCCTATAATAGATTGTTCCAGATGTATAAACTGAAGGAAGAAGCAATACCATTTACTGTTGGGTTGTCTGAGGACTGTACTTTAAACACCCCTTTCTCTATAGGGGAATTGGAGTCAGCTCTTGCATCAACGAAGGATTCTGCACCAGGTCCTGATTCTGTTGTGTACTCCATGCTAAAACATTTACCATCATCGGTGAAACTTGTCCTCCTTTGAATATACAATCGTTTATTCGAGGAGCGCTCTTTCCCCGATGCATGGTTAGAATCGACTATAATTTTTTATCTTTTGAAGCCAGGTAAGGACAAAACCAACCCCAGTAGTTACCGGCCTATATCACTTACAAGCGTCTTGTGCAAACTACTGGAGAAGATGGTCAACCGCCGTCTTGTCTGGTACCTAGAAACCAACAACCTTCTTAGCAACGAACAATGTGGTTTCAGACTAGGACGCTCATCAGTTGACCAATTGCTTTTGATAGAATCCGCTATTCAAGATGCCTTTCTCTTGCGTCAAACACTCGTTGCGGTTTTCTTTGACCTTGAAAAGGTATATGATATGGCATGGAAAAGAGGAATTCTGAACACTCTGAAATCATGGGGTATACAAGGGAATATCCTAGCATTCATCGCTAACTTTCTTTCTAATAGATCTATTCGCGTTCGACTTGGAGGCGCGTATTCAAACAGCTATACACAGGAAAATGGTGTACCGCAGGGCAGCGTGCTGAGCGTCACGCTATTTGCCGTTGCAATAAATAGTATCACCAGCAATATAAGATCTCCGGTACACTGTTCCCTTTTTGTGGATGACTTTTGTATATATGTGCCTGCTTGTAGTATGGCAACTGCGGAAAGATCTTTGCAGTTAGCAATATACAGATTAGAGGAATGGTCAAAATCTACAGGTTTCAAATTCTCTGCTTCGAAGACCCAATGTGTAGCATTTAGTTGTCGTAGGCAACACCAGGAGCCGATCCTTTATCTTGACGGGGCTCAGCTTCAAACCACGGATAGTGTTTGATTTTTGGGTCTTTTATTTGATAAAAGACTCTCATGGAGTCCACATGTTCGTGATTTGAAGGTGAGATGCAGCAAGAAATTGGATATGTTAAGAGTCCTTAGTGGTACGAATTGGGGAGCAGACAGAACTAGTATGCTTCGGTTTTATCGCGCAGTCGTTAGATCGCGCATAGATTATGGTTGTCAAATCTACTCATCTGCACGACCTACAGTTCTGAAAACTCTTGATACCATCCACCACTCTGGACTTAGACTGGCTACTGGTGCATTTAGAACTAGCCCAATCCCTAGTCTTCTTGTCGAAGCTGGGGAACCTACCCTTTCTAGACGACGTCAGATGCTACAAATATCTTACGTTTCTGTTCTTCGAAGCAAACCCAACCACCCGGCATTTGATATAGTCTTTCATAATACGTTAAATCAAGTGTACAATACACGTCAACGTTCGACCGCTCCATTTGGCATACGAACGATAAGAATATTGGATGACCTTGAGTTGCAACTTCCAACTATGTTTGAACGACAAATGTGCTATCTACCTCCATGGATAATAAAAACGCCCCGCTTTGATTTTTCATTGTCCAGTTATATAAAACACGATACTCCTGTTGTGGTCTACCACCAGGAATTTTCATCCATTTATAAATCTCACCAACACAGTGAAATTATTTTCACTGATGGATCTAAACTGGACAATGGCGTTGGGTGTGCGTTTTATGCATCTGGTTGTACCTACACGTACGGATTGCCCTCAGCTTGCAGTGTTTTCACGACAGAACTATTTGCTATTTTTAAAGCTTTGACCGTCATTCAATCTCGATCCTCGCATTATCTTTTGTGTTCGGATTCCAAAAGTGCTCTTCAGGCTCTTCAGGATGTTTTCTCTAACAACCCTTTAGTTGGGGACATTTTGTGTGCTGTACACAGGCTTCAATTGAGGGGTGTGGGGGTAACTTTCTGTTGGGTTCCTGGACATTGCGGAATACTTGGAAACACAAAAGCGGATGAAGCGGCGAAGAAAGCTACAAGTTTGGTGCCTATTACTCAACTGGTTATGGCATCTGATTATGTGTGTTTCACGAAACATTTATTGCTTGCTGTTTGGAATGACGAGTGGCATACCGTGATTCAGAATAAGCTGAGGGAAATTAAAGATACCGTCCGTCCATGGAGGTCTTCAATTCGTTCAAAACGTAGGGAGGAAGTGGTGGTTACATGCCTTCGCGTTGGCCACTCTTTTGCAACTCATGGATATTTGATGCGTCGTGAAGATCCACCAATATGCCAATACTGCGGGAGTATCTTCACAATAAAACATATTTTGGTAGATTGTGTTTGTGTAGGCAATGCTCGTGCCCTTTTTAATTTAAAAGGGAGTTTGAAGGTGGTGCTAAGGGACGATGCCTCGGCCATTGACCGAGTCATCGCTTTCTTGCACCACTTGAAAATATTTTTTAAAATTTAATACATAAATATATATATATTTTTTTATACATATAATTCTCTGTTTCTTTTATTTATTTTAATTTAATTTATTTTGTGTTCTTGTTATTGTTATTGAGATTTATTTATTGATAAATTGTTACCTATTATTGTTTTACATATTGTTATTATTTATTTACTGTTATATTGTTTTTTGTTGTAATTTTGTTATTTATTATTGTTATAGATTTATTGTTGTTTTTTGTTATTTATTGTTGTTGTTTTTTGTTTTGTAATTTTTGTTGTATTTTAATTTATTTGGTTTTATTTAAAATATTGCGTTGTTCCGTGTTAGATTTAGTTTGGCGATGATAACCACAAATGGTTTTTCGCCAGGAAAAAAAAAATTATAAATAGAAAAAGCTGTATAATAATGTAAAATTTCTAATTAGAAGAATAGAAAATTTCATTCTGACAGCAATGACAGAGTTTATTATGTGGGACGATCTTTCAGGTGGTAACATCTTCAAGATTAACTCCATTACGTTAGGTGAAACTTAATTAATCACTTTTATATTAGTTTATGATTATCCGAACTTTAAATTTTGTTAATTTATAAAAACTTACTGAGACAGAACGTTTACGATCGCTCCTTACCGATCTTCATCAGTGTCTTTTGCTTGGAGTTGTTAGGTTAAGCGATGACGGTTTTAAAGGCTGGTTTTCAATAGTATCAAAGAGTATTTGTGATTTGCATTGAGTTTCATAATAAATGAACAAACCCAATATAAATCACACATACTCTTTGATAATATTGAAAACCTGCCTTAAAACCGTCACCGCTTAACCTAACAACAACTCCAAGCAGAAAACACTGATGAAGATTGGCACGGAGCGATCAAAACGTTCTTTCTCAGTAAGTTTTTATAAATTTACAAAATTTAACGTTCGGATAGTCATAAACTAATGTAAAAGTGATTAATACAAGATTAACTGTAAGCTGTAAGGGTTAAACTTTTCTAACACTAAATTTACAGAAGGCTGTATTCAGCAAATAAATAAAACACATTTTATTTAGCACTTTTAAAAATTACTTGTATTTGTATTTAACATAAAAACTCATAAAATCAATAAAATTACATTTACAATCACTTTAACTCTCACACATTTATAAAATATTGATATGGTTAAATATCAGACAGATGCCACACAAGACAAATCACACACTCTCAGATAGTTTTAAAAGGGTACAAAAATAGAAAAGAAAAATCATAATATTACTATAAAAAACTACTGATATCTATGTTTTATAAAATATTCTGAGGTTACTAAGAAGTTTTAAACATTGCCTACTAAAGCAGATTATGCAAAATATAAAAACTACGAAATATATTTGGCAATCAATCTTAACAGTTAGAGTAAATAAGCAATAACCATATATTCTTTAAGAGAAAATTAAATTATAATTATAATTTGGTACAAAATTTGATGAAACACTCTCTTATATACACCTGCTCATATATTTATGCAATTCCAGAAATAACTTTAACTGTATACAAATTCTAAAGTAATTTCAGTAGCAAGATTGTAGTCATTGTTAACTCAAAATTTAATTAAAAGAATATTTATTTATCGAATATTAAAAGACATTTTCTCAGAGATCCATACCTAAGAATGCATTGACAAAGCAGAATAAATTTGTACCTTCTTCCATAAAAATTATCTTTAAAATAATTAAATAGAGATTTAAGATGTTAATTTCAGGACAGTTATAATTTAGGAAGATACAGTAGTCTCAAAATATCGAGCTTTCGTTAAATTTGTCTATTTCTTTTTGAGCCTATTTTATCATTTTGAAAGAAAATGAAGAGTCGGGCTACAAGAAATGTTCATAGGTTCTATAAACTAATTTAGTGCATTTTTAATTATTTATAGTATTAGGGCTCATTAAAACTCCTATTTTTTCTAATGCACAAGTACATATTTTTGTTTAATCAGAGTTTTCGGTAATTCGAGGGGGTCTCAGCACCATTTTCCTCAAATTATCGTGACTCTACTGTACATAAAGCAATTACAAATAAAAAAATATCTTAAGAAAAGTTTTAAAATAACATATAAATTGAAATGTGGTTTTAGTTCATTTGATTTATGCACGTTTGCACTGAATTTTAGTAACTGATTTTTTAATTTTAGCATGAACAATAATATAGTAGGAAAATATATATGAAAAATTATTTCATTTTCTTTTCCTGAATTAGCATTATTACTTTTATTTCTTGTAAGTAGTGAATGTCTAAAGTAAATTTCTGTATTTGTGATGTTCTCAATTACTACAACCTGCAGAATTAAAAAAACAAAATAGATATAGATTTTAAAACATTAAAAAGAACTCTTAAATAAACTAGTTTTTGTGATTTATAATTTCATCACAAACCGTTACTTTTTTTATTAAGGGTGTGTATACTGCCCCCCTTTCTGTATCAGAGAGCTCACATAATTGTTATTTTGTTTGAACAAAATCACAATATTCCCGAGTCAATACATAGATGTCTGGCGAGAATCTGCCTAGTTGGCATTATCTTCTTTCAAATGCATTTTGATGTTCAATTACAGATTGTTGTCTCAGTCCCTGGAACCTGATGTCAGTAGTTTAAGTAAATGTTCTCTTAGTCCTATCATTTTTCAAAATGGCATTATTTTGATGAAAATATTTGAATTTAACAAATAACATAGTAAAAGAAATTTTAAGAGCATTTTCCCAAAATAGAGATTAAAATTTGTTTGTTTTAGTGTTAAGTTGAGAAAAGTAAGGTTCTTGACAAAACGAAGCTAAAATAATTGTTCTTATTTGAAACAGTATTAGCAAGAAAATGTATTGCATTGCATTGTAAGGGATTTATGGGATTAGATAGAATACCTGAAAGGACATATTGGCATCCTTTAGAAAATGCTAGATCAAGTGACAATGGATCGATCGGAAGTTACCTCTGTTGCGATTGGGCAAAAAGTCGCAGCCACTAGATGAAACGGCTGTCATTGGCTCTGCTCTCACCGATCGCCTCACTGTGTCGATTATCATGCAGCGTTGTTGACTAAAGGGGAGAGGGGAAGTGTCTCTGTTATGGCTGGGGAAAAAGTCACTATATTTCACTGAAAAGCTACTGATATTTTACGATGGCTGTCATTGGTTGATTTGTCGCTCTCACTGGTTCTACTCATTTACGTTGTGTGTTATTGGTCTATTTTTGTCAGGTTTCAAGACAGCGACAGTGTTGTGTACAGTAGACGGTATTTCGCACTCGGTTGTTCTTAATTTTGTAGGAGTTCATTTTAAAATGAATTGAACCTTTCACAAAAAAAGAGATTTGGAATCATTTCACCAGTGTGGTATACCTGCCTGATATTGGCACATACAGAGCCGTCTCAGTATCCCTTTTCACCGATACTAAACTTACTGGTAGAAGTCACTGATCCAAACGTGAGACTGTTACTAAAATAACCGATCCCTTAAAGTCACTGGATCGACCATCCCTACTAAGGAGTACTGTATTACAAGTAATTAGTATTCCATATAAAGGCATATTTATGGGGATTATACATTTATACTTATTTGTGGTGAAACATTTATTCGCTTGATGAAAAATGATTTTACTATATTTTTTCCTTCAACTTAATTATGTTGAATAATTACAATGTTATCTTGCTACTGAAATAAAATGTAATTTACTTAAATTTAACTTACTAGTAACAAAATTAATTTATAAAGATTTTTTAGTTACTTGTAATTATTATTTTGGCACTTTTGTGATACTACATTAGTATATGCTACTGAATAATGTAACTTTTAACTTATAATTTTAGCTACATAATGTTATTTTTTATAAGTCATTCCTTCTCATTTCAGTTACTATTATATGCTACATATACAAATAGAACAAGTATTTAAACAAGCTACTCAGTTAAAAAAATATATTTACTAGTTAAAGTTTAGAGTTGTCCAATTAAATCATTGAAACTTGAAACAATGTCTAGTTTCATTCTCATTTCTAAAGGTTATAAGAAAAATCCTAAAAGAAATTTAAATTACAAATACATTTTGCAGTTTAAAATCCACAATGAACTACATGATTTTATAGTGATCGTGATAGTAAACAATAAACTGATTAAAAGTTACATAATTAATACTAAACAGAACAATTAAAACATACACGCACACACATACACACAATAACTATTTTTATTAATTTGGTTCAAATATTGCATAAACGTCCTTATAAGCAAAAAAAATAAATAAATAATTAATTGCCCCAGATTTTTGTAACATATATAATGTTGTAAATCTGTCAACAAATACATAGGCTATGGATAACAATAAGATTTTAGGTAATGGTGGCA
Organism: Prosapia bicincta; assembly: GCA_036971475.1. Lineage (NCBI taxonomy): Eukaryota > Metazoa > Arthropoda > Insecta > Hemiptera > Cercopidae > Prosapia > Prosapia bicincta. Next base: position 862,044 of record JBAIZL010000115.1, on the reverse strand, counting down.
AAGTGTTCTTGTATTTATATTGAGCACTAATTGTATAACCAAGCAGGTAACATTCCTTAAGCTAAGGTTTCCTAGCAACGCGTTTTTTGTCTCATGTACGATGTGTTACACTCAGCGTGCCAAGTCAGGTACTCTGCATACTTTTAATTATAGCGAGCATAACACATTCCACTCTGGTGTAATAAGAGTGACTTGTTTGCCGGACTGCTCTGCGAGAGGTGTCTATTGCGTCTTGTGCTGCGTGTCAACTGTTCTTGTGCGAAGTTTTGTTTGGGATTTCTATATGGCTTTGGTTTTATTACAGGTGTCGTGTTTGACTGTTGTATGAGGTGAGTGCAAGAAACCGTGGAAAAGTGTGAGAGATCATTACGAGAGTGGAAAAAAAAGGTTACAACAGGAAGTACTGCTTAAAAGTAGAGAGCTATTTACTAGGAATGGTTGACATTTTTAGATGTAGTGGAAGATGAAAGAGAGAAGTTTTCTAATATTCTGGCTACTTCAAACATGAACCATCCACTACGACTGCAGAAACTGACTTTGAAAGAAATAAGGTGCGGGCTCAAAACAAGTAAATGTCTGAGCAATCATTTTACTATGATTCATCTCCAAACACTTGGTAAACAAACGGCTCCATTCCTGGAAAGTCAAGTTTCTGACGGTGCAGTATCTTAACCAAAAAAATCAAAAAGGAGGCAAAAAAATATAGCTTTTGATAGATATTTGAAAGAAAACAAAGAATACTTTAAAAGATGTCTGTTGCACCAGGAAGTGCCCAAGTCTACTTCTACAAGGCTCAGAATGTAGGCTATGCGAACTTTTCACACGTCAGTCTAATATATTTCAGTCTAATTTTTGTCAGTGAGTTGGCTATACAATAAAATTTTGAAAACCCCCTAGTACCGTTACCAATGTTTTCTTAAATATCACTAAAATCTTTTCTTTTGTATATCTCTGAAAAATATAGCCCTCTTCTTCATCGTCATTCATAATATGTTTAAGAAAAGCATTGTTATCATTTTCTTTTTTTTCAGATTTTGAGCCATTTCAGCACTCTAGACATTGTCTGTATGCCAACTGAATAGATCGACATGCTGCTGTAGGAAAACACTTTTTGCCTCCTTAACACATTTCTCGTTCCTGTCAACGTGATTGGTTGAAAAGCCAAAAAATGCGTCGCTAGGAAATCCCGGCTCTAATAAACCAAACATTCTGGTTTTTAAATTTTAGTTTAATCTAAGATATAAACTGAAATAAAGAGTGTGATTTAAGTTTACCATGATATATTTAAAGACCTTTTATTGTCTGTAATGTAGGGATTGTGCTGTTTGTAACCTGAGTTTACCTTGATTGTTGTTTGTAATACTTCTTAAACAACAATATAGAGCAAATCCATTATAAAATGGTTTAAGTAGATACTTACAGTCACAAAGTTTAAACCTCAAGGTATAGCCTAAAACTTTAACTGCAACATTTTAACAATCAGATTTAGTTTCTGATTTGGGTGTATTTCATTACAATGTGCATCTTGAAATTTGAACATTTTAAAACTGTCTTAAAATAAGTTTTGTAAAGTTAATCTAACAACTGCATGTAGTTTATAAACGTTCTTTTCTTATGTCATAATCTGTACGATTGGATTCATAATATTTGATTCCATCTTCACTTGAGCTAATAGTTTTCAACTAAAAATGTTTAGTCTGAACTGACAATAGTATACACCTCCCGAAACAGACGTCCTTAATAATATAAAAAGTAAGTGCTACTATAGGCAAGTATAACATACAAACATATCTTCAAGGGTTTTTAGTTAATTGGATTCAGATTATTTCAGTTTTTGTATTACACAACTAAACTACTACAAAAAAGTGTTTGGAACAATAGCCTAGATTTTAAAGCAAGTGTTTGATGGTTTGAGAATTTACTTCTTAGGATAGTGTGACTATTAGAGGTACTAAGCCACCCAACAATCAATTCAGTTGTTAGGAGAAGCTACAGGACTTTTTTCTTGTATTTTTGGATTATAAATTGTTAGGACAGCACACACTCCTTAGGCTATACATTTGGCTGAAATCACCACATGAGACTTGGATATCATAATAAATCTATTCAATGAAGATGTTAGTGACAAGTGTATGAAGTGTCAGTGAATGTTACAGAAACGTTTAAAGTAACATTCAAATCGGTTGATCCCAAACAAGAGGATCAAATGTATGCTTGGTGGGCAGATGAACATCCATAGATGCTTTTACCAACAAAATTAAAGTTTTACATGGCTTTTAAGGTGTTATCCAATGAACAAAAATTATGTGCAGTCATTTGAACAAAGTGGTGCAGACAACAAGTTCTTTTTGATAGGTGGAATCTTTTTGACTCTCAAAAACACATCCCTTAACAGAATGGAAGTAAAATAACACTGTGAAGGAAATACAAATTTTGTTTAATTCAAACAAAGTACAAGGGAGAGACATGTGGGTGTGAAGATGTGGCTTTCTTTAAATTGGTAAAATATTCAATAAGATGAAAATGTCAAAAAAAGCAGGGTATAAGTTGTGTTTGTAGCATGGCAATGCTCCAGTATATTACTCTTTAATAGTGAATACTGTACTTCGCTAAGGAAAATGTCACCACTCTGGAACACTATATGGCTTAGCACTAAAAGTTATTTACTTTTTCTACACACGATATGAAATTAAAAAAAAACATTTGTTTAAACAGTTGAATAAAAAAGTTTAAGCAATATTTCAAAATATAATTAAAACTGGAAATCTAAATGATAATCATGTTTATAATGTAGATAACTGAAGAATGTATTATAAAACTGACAACAGGCAGAGGTTTTGGTACCTTTTCCAATGGCATTTCATGTTAATCTCAAATGGAGAAGATTACAGAGATGGCAAGAAAGACAGTGGAAAAGAGGAAATGGCATTAGATTGTGGACAAAAAACTGGCCAGTTTAATAAGCAAAAGAGCAATTTTAGTAGAAAATTAAAAACTTAAAGTTTAGTTTAAAAGTGATTATGTAATCAATAAATGTTACGCAAGTCTGGTACAGTGAAGACAGTAATATGTTTTCCAGAACCAATAAATCAAAATATTTTATAACAATAAATTAATATTTGTAGTTGATCGCTATTTAACACACTTGTACCATATTTTACAATGCTGTATTTAATAAATTTAGGGTTTTTATTTAAGAAATTAAGACAAATTAATTTGGGGTTTTTGTTAATTTGAATCAGTCTTAGTCCAAATTAGATAACATTAAAAGGCTTCTATTATACTTTGATACTGTTGATAATTAAGTTTATTCTAAAATTATCTATCTTGGTATTACATTTGACCAAAAATAAATTTACATAACTTGTATAAATTTGAATTTTTGTTTCACTTTACATCTGTTCTTGTGCTATTTACCAGTAAAATTCTCACTGTCATTCATTTATCAAGCTTTATTCTCTTCTTGCCACCATTAACATTTTTATTATATCTAAGTTGACTTATATATAAAATAATTATACTCTAAAATGTACTAAATTTTAGAATTTCAAGGAAAGTCTTTACAATAGATTCAGATTTCTGTATTGATGAACACAAAATAGCTCATAGAAAAACTACAGTAAAATCAACAAATAATATGTCATGAAAGTTGTTTTTATGGCTAACAACTTGAGATATTTTTTTCACTAGGTCTATTTTCTCACATTCAACTTGAGCTACTTAAAGAAATATATGAATAACAGACAAGTTGATGTCTAGTCGGAGAGAATCAACTTAATTGACCATCATAAATATAAGTAGTACTATTAATAAAGATATTTATTTAAGTTTGTACCTTTGAGTAAATAGTATCTTTGTCTTTTTTTATTATTTAGAACATTCTATTTGTATTTTGGAATAAACAGCAGTTACAGGAAGATAGACACATTCAAACAAATTTTTCTTTCTAAACTCTTGTTGTGATTGTTTAATACGCAAAACTAGACGCTGAAAATGTTACAAGTGCATTATTAACATATAATCTGAAAAGATGCAAAAATAATTACAGGCTATCATTTCAGTTTCTGTAATGTAATGCGTTGAATAAAAGCATCTTCTATCATTCACATGAGATAACAGAAAATGATGATATTAAAGAGCATTAGAAACACATTAATTACAAAGATGACGTTCCTAGGGAAGGCAAAAGGTCCCATTGTCAACATATTTATATAGATCCTAGCAAAACACACATTATAATAACAACTATAATTAAAGAAATTAATTTCAAATATTTGTACTAATTGTAAGTAAACAAAAACAAAATGAATTACTAATTAAAACTTCTAACATACTCTTTATAATTATTAAGTTGGTCCCATAACATTTTCTTAATATTAGGCCTAAGCATTTTATAAAACTGTCTGCTGTTATAAAAAAATATATATTGTTCAACACATTTTTTAAGGGAATAAAGTTATATCTAACTTTTAAAAACAATATATTGTTTTTAACAACAACAAAAGTGTTGAAATCTTCATCAAAACAGTTAAAATTTCTTAAATAAAATACATTTCTCAATTGCAAAACGTATTTCGACTATAAATCATTCATTTTCAATGATTCCTTTGAAAAATGTTTTTAAAGTAACATATGACCAAAACCGTTGAATTGCAAAACATAATTTTAGCTTATTACAATTTGAAATTACTTGTGATCAGACATTCTATTATTATAAGTTATTAAAATTGTTAACTTACACTCGAAGGCAACGTTTTTGTGTAACGATTTCTTCAATCTCCAAATAATAGAATGTCTGGTTGCAAATAATTTCAAACTATAATAAGTGATTAACAATCAGCTCGTAATGAACAACAACAAAATTTTCAAAATAATTTTAGCATTAAATAAAGGAGCGTGTAATCACTTGCAGTCACCTAAACTTCATGGGTTCATTAAGTCATGTAATCATTATCATCAGCTTCTCTTTAGTATTTGTTTATTTGCCCATCAAATTATATTAAAAAATTTATTGGATTATAATTAGATTTAAAGTTAAAAAAAATATATAAATAATAATGGTAATTGTATTTTTGACAGCAATACATTTTAAATCTTTTTTAAAAAATTTATTTATTACAATGCTAAAATACTTTTTCAGAAAGTTTGAATAATTGTTGCTAGATTGTGCAAAATGAAGCGCTTAGTGGCCAAATTGAATTAAAATGCTTTGTTTCAAAACCAGTATTGAAATATGTTATATTAAAGGGAAAAAAGGTTATTTAGAGGTGCGGAATTTTAAAAAATAGTTTAAATTATATTGTTTAACTAAGTTTATAAATTGCATAAGTTGTTATTAATATGAAGTTATCAACATGGAGCAAAGAAATGTATGGAAGTAATCACTACGAGTGTATAAAACTTAAATATCTAAAATAGTTTGAATATTTATAATTTAAAGCAATTCCTGAAATTTATATACTTTACACAACACATGATTAGTAGATAAAGGAAAAAAATTAAAGAACTAGATGATGGCTCACTTAAAAAAAAAAATCAAAACATACTAAACAATTAAAATGCCAAAGTCGTAGATTGACCTATTTTTATTAGTAAAGTAAATAAACCTGCTTGCAAGTCTAGTTTTGAATATTAACAGTTACAACCAGAATATATAACATTAGAAACATAATGGTATAACCTTTGAACCAGAACATAACAATGACACCTGGCTGAACTGCTGTTTATAAACTGACTATCTCTTTAAGTTATTTGACAACCATATGAAAAGAGTTTCTTCATTATGTGCGACCCAGTGAATGTTAAGCTGGATGGTTTCCAAACTTTGTTCCAAAGACCGGCTTCCAGAGCCAACATTCAACTTTTTAAAGAATGAAGCAACCTGTTACAGAAAATAGAATATGTATTTAATTGAATATTTTACACATACAGTAGAGTCTCGAAATTCTGAGTCCTAATATTTCAAACTTCCTTTAAATTTGAGCCTATTTCTGTTTAAGCCTATTATATATATTTGAAAGAAAATGATGAGTCGGGCTTTCAAGAAATGTTCATATTAATATGGTATGCAAAGAAAATGAGTCGGGCTGTCAAGAAATGTTTATAATAATACAATATGCAATGGAAATGAGTTGAGGATCCAAAAGATGTTTATATCTATCTACCTATATATATATATATATATATATATATATATATATATATAGGTTAGTTTTGGTTGGTAAAGATTATTTAGATTTTTTGGACTAGGAGACTGACAGACTTACCTTGGTAAGAGTCCACTCTGTAGTCTTGAAATAGAAACACATAAAAGCACTTAAACAATGATATATTTCAACCACACAGTGGTCTTTGTCAATCGAAGAGAAAACACAAAAAGAAATATCAACCAGATATCAATCAGATATTTCTTTTTGTGTTTTCTCTTCGATTGACAAAGACCACTGTGTGGTTGAAATATATCATTGTTTAAGTGCTTCTATGTGTTTCTATTTCAAGACTACAGAGTAGACTCTTACCAAGGTAAGTCTGTCAGTCTCCTAGTCCAAAAAATCTATATATATATATATATATATATATATATATATATATATATATATATATATATATATATATATATATATAAAGTTAATATATTACTATTGTAAGTAATTTTATCCACCATTAAGTGCAATGATTTTACCTTGAGTGATGAGGCGCCTTTCGGTCACTTGACCATTGTCAAATCACTTTTGTTTTGTTTTTCTCTTTCTTGACTGAAGAAGATCATGTTGATCGAAATATTTCAAATAAAAGTGTATAAGTGTTTTATATGTGCTTATTTCCAAGAGATTGCAGTTTTGGACTATTGCCTTTAGGTAAGTCTGTCAGTCTCCTATCAAGTCCAAAAAAATTCCTAAATAAGCTTTAAGCTCTACTAGAACTAACCTAAATATATATATATATATATATATATATATATATATATATATATATATATATATATATATATATATATATAGTATGCCTGGGAAATGAGTTGGTCTTCAAAGAAATGTTTATAGCCATACGGTATGGAAAGGAAATAAGCCGAGCTTCCAAGAAATGTTTATATAAAGTTCTATAAACTTATTTAGTGCATTTTTAATTATATGGTTAATTAGGGTCATTAAAACTCCTATTTCTGCTAATGCAAAAGAACGTAAATCCTTGTAATCTGAGTTTTCGGTAATCTGAATGGGTCTCGGTCCCATCTACCTCGAATTATCAAGACTCTACTGTACTTTATAGAGATAGAGAAATATTTCATATAGAAAATGCAAGAAGTTCAAAGAGTTTATGATTTATATAATGGTTTTCATATCTCTGGTCCTAACTCTGGTTTTCATATTTGTTGTACCTAACTCACTTATAAGTGAATCTACTGCTGGACTGTCTGCAGAGATATTCCTGTATTGGTCCTCAAGCGGCAGGCCTTAAGTTATCACTAGATCCAGTGGAAGAAATTCTTATTTTATGAATGAAATTCACAATCAGTTAATAATACAGATAATACTGAATTTACTGAGTGCAATAATTATAGTGATGGCAGTTTGGTCATCCCTTTACTTTGAAAAATTAGCAACAACCCATTATATAGTAATATCAATGTATTATGCATCTTTAAACCGGTAGCTAATAAAAAACTTTCATTGTCATAATCGGGTTTTTAGCCAAAAATAGCCAGAAATGGCTTAATTGGGAAAAGAAACATTCTAAAAAATTATTTTGTCAGTGTTTCTCATTTTTTGAAAATTTGTCTCAAAACAGGAAAAAATGTATAAGAAATTGCATAGTAAAACTTTGTAGTAACAAGACAGTAAAGATGATTCTCCTACCTTTAGAGCCTTAAGTTAGTCCTAGACTAGACTTGTAGAATATTTCTTACTCTCATCAAAAAAATCTTTCAAGGAATATCACCATGGGATCCTAAATGCTGTCAATCGAAGCTTTTCTTGATATTTTTAATAAGGTTTTTGAATAAATATATTTGTAACTTTTGGTATAAATAAAGAGGTTCTGGGGTGACTATTCTAGAATAACAATTACCTCCTGATGGTCATATTGTGTAGCAAAGTGTGATGTTCCTGCAGAAATAAGACTACCCATTGTGAAGGTTCCATTTCCAAAAAATCCTTGTAATGTATTCCAGTGTGCCTTGAGGTGTCGCCATGCCAACAACCGTCCCTCAGGATTCGAAGCAACAGTAGCTATTACAATCTTCACATCTTGTGGGCGTACCTTTTCTCTGTCTAATGTTTTTAATAAATACCTGTAATAAACACTGCTGTGGTTAATACAATTTTACACATAATACAAGAATACATAAAAGCTCTCACTAACAAAATGACCCAATAAAACTTTACTGAAATCTCATATTCACAAACCATAACTAACAAACATAAAAATTCATCACAAACGAAACAAAAATAACCAATGATACACAACCAAAAAATATACAAACATTTCAAGCTATACCCAATACACAATTGCATTATAACTCACATACACTTTTAGTCATTATAACCCCCAATACTCTTTAAAAATACACATAATATCCCACCCCACCCTAACCTAAAACAACGAAGAGATAAGTTACTGTCTGAGTAGACAATGGGACATATCTCCTGAAACAGCCTTCCTAAATAGTATTAAAAAGTAAGTTATGTCAAAATTTGTATAAACTTTATATTTGTGTAATATTTAGGGTAAAGCCAAAGTGATTATTATATTTTACATAAATCTATGTCTTACCTCTGAAGCAGCCAAGAATCCGATGCCACACCAAGGACACGAAGCAGTAATTTACGTTCACTTGGGACTCCTGAACTCTTATATTTAGACCAGCAATGCTCCCATTCCTTTACTCCTCCATATTTTATTCCTATTAATCAGAAAAATAATATAATTTACCAATAATGCTTGGATACAAATACACAGAAAACCTGCTGATTCTAACAAAATACTAAATTTTGTTATACACTTGAACTTAATATGTATTTATAAAAAAAAGGTTTACAAACATACACTGTAAATTAACGAAGAATCAATATTAAAAAAATACATTGAGATTACTAATATTGTTAATTCAAAAATTGTAGAAATAAGTGATTAAAATAACTCGTGCTATTAGTGTTTACAATTAGCTGCTGAGTCTTAACGGCAAATACATTGGGAATATAAAAATGAGGACTGCAAAAAGCTTCATGTTGAAACTTTAATTGGTACAATAAGATTGTCTAAAAGTAACAAAAAATAACTTTGAGAATGAAGATGGTTACAATTGGATGCTCACTAAAAAAGGAAGGATATTGTTGCAATTGCAATGCGATAGGCTTTATTGTTAGTTATCTATGTCCTAGAGAGAATTTTAGAATGTTAATAATATCACTCAGTCCAAAAGCATAAGTTTAAAAATGGAATACAGAACTGTTTTAAGAAAAATGTCTATTTACTATTATAGTATTCCTGATTTAGACTTAATTTCTATGGGTTCAGATTCCCTAATCTTTTCAAATAAGTATGTTATTAAAAATTAGCTTTACGTCATTCAACAAAATTTATTTATATATTATAATAATTCATTAAATAATAATACTTGTGCAACAACATTATACTGTGATATTTTTATAAATATTTCTTCAAGTGAAAGATCAATAATAATCTCAAAATTATAAAATTTCATGATGACATTAAGGAAATAATATTAACGATACAAATATTAGTGAAAATATATGAAAAAATTACTTGAAGAAATGGGAGATGATGCTCATCTAATAAACTTTAGTTTCAAAATGTCTGTAATATTAATTTTGAGTTTAAATAATGAACTTTTATGACTATTTTATTTGCTTTAAAAATAACTTAAAACAATTTTAGTGGTTAAAATTTGGAAAGTTCTGAGTTCATAATCCATGCAATACCAACATATCACTTGAGAAATTTATAATTTGCAATCTATGCCTAGACTGTCGGTACCTAACTCTCTTCATTCAGCTCCAGGTTTAGATTTCTTGTTTACAAAAACGACTCATTAAACAAGAAGTATTTTAATGGTACTGTAAAATGAAAATTAAAACCAAGAGATGTTATTTAATAGAAAGTAGCTTTTTGAAATTGATAGGAGACTAACAGACTTACTTAGTGGCAATAGTCCAAAACTGAAATCTCTTGGAAATAAATAGACAAGTAGATAATGTTTTTATATGTGTCTATTTATTTCCAAGAGATTGCAGTTTTGGACTATTGCCATTAGGTAAGTCTGTCAGTCTCCTATCTAATCCGAAAATTCTTAAAAACGCTAAAAGCTCTACTAAAACTAATATATATATATATTCAGGTTAGTTTTGGTTGGTAAAGATTATTTAGATTTTTTGGACTAGGAGACTGACAGACTTACCTTGGTAAGAGTGCACACTGTAGTCTTGAAATAGAAACAGTGTTTTCTCTTCGATTGACAAAGACCACTGTGTGGTTGAAATATATCATTGTTCAAGTGCTTTTATGTGTTTCTATTTCAAGACTACAGTGTGGACTCTGACCAAGGTAAGTCTGTCAGTCTCCTAGTCCAAAAAATCTATCTATATATATATATATATATATATATATATATATATATATATATATATATATATATATATATATGCTGATACGTATTCCTTCACAGATGGAAAAATATGAATAGTAATTATCTGGAGTACAACCGTTCATTCTACAGTGCATAAAATTGCAGTCCTGACGTTTCGCTAGAATCTCATCTAGCATTGACGAGGTGAACCCAAAAACAGTTGAAGAGCGAGGGAAGAGAGCAGATAACTGTGCTCCTATACATAGAGGAATAAAGCCACGCCCATTTACGTCAATCCATCAATTGACGTCAATTCACACATTACAGTCAATCTACACGTACCTGAGCTAAACAATTACATTCCTTTCCTTTTTTTCACCTCAAAAGGAAAGGAATGTTAGTAATTGTTTGGCTCAGGTGCGTGTAGATTGATGTCAATCTGTGGATTGACGCCTGTTGGTGGGTTGACGTCAATTGATGGATTGACGTAAATTTGTGTGGCTTTATTCCTCTATATATAGGAGGAGAGTTATCTGCGCTCTTCACTCGCTCTTCAACTGTTGGTGGGTTTACCTCGTCAATGCTAGATGAGATTCTAGCAAAATGTCGGAATTGCGATTTTATGCCCTGCAGAATGAACTCCAGATAATAACTATTTATCATATATATACATATACATATATATATATATATATATATATATATATATATATATATATATATATATATATATATATATATATTTTATATATATATATATATATATATATATATATATATATATATATGTGTGTGTGTGTATGTGGTATTTAACATTATCCATTATTGTTCCGTTGCACTGACTTTATTGAGTTATTATATGTTATTGTAAACAATTATTCCAGTATTAAGTGTAATTAATTTTTACCTTATGATGAGGTACCTTCCGGTCACTTGACCATTGTCGAATCACTGATATATTTGTTTACAATAACAAATAATAACTCTCCCTCCTTGCCTCTCTCTCTTTCTCTCTCTCTCTCTCTCTCTCTCTCTCTCTATATATATATATATATATATATATATATATATATATATGTGTGTGTGTGTGTGTGTGTGTGTGTCCATGCTAGACATGAACATATGATTCTGTAATGGAAAATGAAAGACACTTTTATAAATGTTTAATTATATCATAGGACTTGTAGGTAGACAATAAAAAAAGAACTATACATTACACAGCAACTCACAGAATTGTTATGGATAGCAGTGAAGCCATGTCATACAAATAAACAAAAATTCGCTGCCTTCATTTTAATTTTAATGCTACTAAAACCATATTAAAAAAAGCCTCAATAATAGCAAAAAAAAAAAAAAAAAATTAAAACATTTGATAACATAATTTTAACAGCAAATAAAACTTATCCTTAACCTCTTGGTTATCTGTTTGAACGTAACCTAAATGGTTTGATGCTAAAAGCACTACTTCAAGAAAACCTTCTACAAGAAAAATCTCTAATATAAAACAAAAATTGAAAGAAAATAAACATTAAAAAATTGAAGCAAAATATTTTTGTATTTTGTATGTAAATTAATTAAAAACATTGAAAAATATCTTACTCGATATTTTACATGGTATTGAAAACATTTAATAAAATTACCAGCAGAATATATAACTTCTCTAAGATTTGGAGGAATTCTAGTGCCTCCATTCATCCAGCTCTTGAATTTTGATTTAGCTTGGTTCACTATTTCTTCTACATCACAGAGGACTGCAGATGCCAAAATATCTGATCTCATTAACCTTAAAGAATAATTCGTATTTCAGCAAAAACATTTCTTTTTAATTAAAATACAGTTTATTTATACAAGTTTCAAAATGTTACTTAAAGTAAGACATCATACTAGTTTTTACAGAATACGCCCAGAAATGAACTGCTTTCATAACACAAACTTCTCAAAGAAATATTGTACGAACAAAATTTTATTATAGAACTAATATGAAAACTTTCAAGTCTACAATTTTTACTCTTGTTCCATTCAATAAATTTAGTAAACTTTATTTATAGTTTTGAATCAAAGTAAGAATCTTTTTGAATGATTTTTCCAATTATTTAGTGAACTAACTAACATGACAAGTTTAACATATGTGTAGGCTTGATACTTGTGATCAGGTATAGGTACTTGAACTTTGCCAAGGTTACAAATTCAACTGGGGTTTTCAGTAAAAAAAAGAACCTGTGTTCAGAATCAATAAGTATAAAATACTTATGAACTGGAGTTCATAACAAGTTCTGACTGATGAGGTGCTCCAAAACGCGTCAGCAGGGAGTGGGGCAATGGTAAGATTGGCAGATAGCTATGATACACAAAATAAAAATAAGAGTATAAAATATTCCTTGATGATGAGAATTTAATTTTTTTCAGACAATAAAGTCAAACTAGGTTTAAATGAATCTTTTGTATAATTTTTAATGTCACAGTCAAAATGATTTTATAAAAAGATAATATTAAAATAATTGGTAGTTGATTAAATTTACTGAAACCAATATTGTATCTATTTTATTATTTATTGTTCATGTATATTTTTTTATTATTAAAACTAATAGATCATTTTGAATTCTTACTTGTACATGTGTGTACCAGTATCTTCCCAACCTAATGACTGTGCAACAGGGGCAAGAAGATCTTTCATGTATTGAAGAAATAATCTATAAGGAGCAGCTTCAGACAGATATTTACTCCATGCTTGAAAATGTTCCAAAGCAGTTGCCCAAGGGACGTAATCTCTTTCTCTTAAGAGGTACAAAGACAGATCCAATGCTATGGTCGCATTTAATAAACCCGCTCTGAGGACATTGAACAAAAAGCTTCATTAAATATTGCACTTAATACACTAAGGATTTACTAAAATTTGGTATCTAGATAGAAAACTGACCTTTGTTATACAAATAATAGTAAGGTAAATTACTTATCATGTAGGTTTCACTGATTTATGTTTTGCCATTCTTTATGAAGATCAAAATTATTTAGCCAAAGTGAAAAACGAGCTAGAGGTTTGCTATCAATTTCACATAATCAGTGACCAGAATCATTGTGTAGCTTATGGTAGTTTTTTCAAGACTTGCACAGAACATTCGTGATATTTACATGAATAATCTTTTATATTTGTGCATATAGGCTTTGATGATAATAGCATGAGGTTTTTAGGTCTGGATATTAAAGAAGAATTTAGAAAATCGGTAACACTTTATATCGAGGACTATTTTATCCAAAACATTAGGCACAAAATCTTAAATAAGATTTGATTTCTCCCACTCAATTTTTTAAATATGTATTTAACAGGAAAGTTCTAGACATGATGTTCTTAACTTAACAGTCTTAGATTTCATAACGATAAAGTGTGTGAGATTACGATGTCCAATTTGTTTGATCAGGCTGACTTGTAAGTCATTTCTCAATTGATAAGCCTGCTGCAGACCTCTCATCTCTTACATCATTAGAGTCATGATTTTCTTTAGAGTTTAGAGTTCCATTTAGTTTTTTAAACATATTTATCCATATTTTGTTTTTGATGATAAAAATTCACTACTGATATTTCACTGCTTCTTCTATTCTTTCTTTCCAAAACTTGTTAAAATCCTAGATTATAAAAAGAATTATACTGTCACAAACAGTTATTTTATTTTCAACCTAATAGAGGTGGGTTAAAAATGTCAAACAGTAAAAAATACTAACACTTTTTAGTAGAATTTAATGAATGAACTTTCTAAGAGTTTGTAGGATTGGCCAAATTCAATCTATGGAATAATTAATTCTCCTTTACCCAATATTTTATCCGCTTGAAGACATGTTTTTAAGTGGCCAGGGTGTAATTCTTCATTAAAATTACAATGACTCACCTATATTATAAAATACAATATAGTACAGGCCACCAAAGTTATGTTAGCGTATCCACAGTAGACAGATTTGGTAGAGACACGATGGGGAGAAATAGTGGTGCGGGTAGTGCCGTGGTGGAGGGGTATTTTACACCTGACTCGCTGGAATGCACAACACAGCAAATAGTTCTGTTATCATTCTAGTTAACTGGCAGTGTCACAAGAGGTGTAGAAAATGCCCTTTTGGTCTTTAGAGCAGGTCAGAAAACAGGACTATCACAACATAAATGGGGAAATCTATGAGAAATGGATTCAAAACGAGCTATAATTTATGATTATAAATTTTCCAAAAAATCAATTTTTGTTGAAGGTAACCCCCTTATCAAAATAAGTTAGCGGCTGTTACTCCAAATTAAAACAGCAGAAAGTCAATATTGATGACATGGCTAGAAAAAAAAAAAAAATATTCCATGTTCTAAAGCAATGCTAAAATGTGAACTGTATGAGTTAGTTAAAATGAACAAGTCACGCCACGAGGAGTATTATTTCAATCGCTTATTGGAAGGTGAAGGACATAAAATATTGAGACTGTCACCTTACCACCCAGACTTGGATCCCATGGAATCAATTTGGGGGATAATAGAAAAAGAGATTGCTGTATAGAACGTTATGAATGATATTCGTAATGTGAAAACAATGGTTGAACATTCAAGCAAACTGGGTACAGATTTTTTGGAAAAAATGTTGAGATCATGTATTAAAAATAGAAAATAAATATTAAGAGACAGATAGAACTATAAACATGGAGTTAGAAAGTATAATAATTACAAATGACAGTGATAGTAGCAGTGATGGAAAATCTGAGAGTGATAGTAGAAAGCCTGATGCAGATGACATTCTGCCATTATAAATAAAATTATGAGTTGCAAGTAATGTATTAAACCGATGTAGCCAATACTGTAACCAAAATATTTTAAGCGAATTTTCTGGTTTCTCCGTACCGTAGGTTTATATGGTCTAGGCCTACGGGAGCCTCTTTCTCCTAAAAGAGTGACCCCCAACATGGTGGAAGGGTTGACGTTTCCTTGGGGGCTTTTCACTAATGTCCACCGACCACAGATAATAAAATAGTTGATTGTAATAGCTATTATTCCTCCTCTATGTCAGCTGGAGTAGAACGAGGCAACAAATGTAACCATCTAACATGACTCATCCCTTCTACAGCCGGCCGTATGCTTCTCCTATATGCACAAACTATGCTTTCAAAACTTTGATGGCCTGTACTTTGTCATTTGTTAAATCCAATGAAACTTATACCAATT
The DNA here is from genome assembly GCA_036971475.1 of Prosapia bicincta. NCBI lineage: Eukaryota > Metazoa > Arthropoda > Insecta > Hemiptera > Cercopidae > Prosapia > Prosapia bicincta. The sequence goes on along the minus strand of JBAIZL010000115.1, from coordinate 846,277 downwards.
AAAGCAGAGATTTCAGTTTCAGTTTTACATATATTTATTTGATGCCATTTTCTACCCCGCATATTGTCCTGCAAAATATTGATATTCAATCAGTGATCAATAAATTTCTTTCATAACAATATTACTCTTTATTAAGGTTTAATTTTTATCCAAGTATTTTTTGTGGGAGAGTTTTGTCAATATTTTCACACAAAGCACTATAAAACTAATATACAACTTTATCACAAGAGAGGATAAGAAGTAATTGAAATGATGGTCTCAATACCTATACTGCAGTCTATGTGACCAAATAAGGTCTTGGAACCTTTGCCACAGTGAACATTTCAAACAGTTGACTGAAAAATGCACTTTCAGCTGAGAGGAACCCATCACTGCTGCAGTCAATATTATGTAAATGCAATGATTTAAATCTTTTTTACTTTAAAGTTCTAATTAAAGTAACTAATAGAAGAAGAAAAAATGGTATTTGAAGTTTTGCGAGTAATATTGAGTTGAAAATTACTAAAAGTTTTATTTCAGAATATAAAAAATAATACCTGCAGAGAGTAAAGGCGTCATCTATTAAGCTTGCTCTATCTGCTGGACTGAAAACAGAATGATTTCGCTTGAGAGCTGCAATGATAGAGTTCCACATGTCTTCATCATATGTAACTCTATAGAAACCAGACTGATTTACATTTGCCTTTAACCATTCTATATTTGGATCCACCTCAAATTTCACTAAAAATGGAAAATTAATTAAATACATATATATCCTGTTTATACAGAGCCAATTTAAATTAGAAGGAAGCACAGTTTATTAATATTCTTTATGAACATGTTATAAGACACAGTGACATTTTTGCATAATCGGAGTAACTGAAACATTTGATATATTTTAATTGATTTGCTTTAACCATGGAACAATTTTGTAATAATTCAATGATACTAAAATAATATCTAACACAGAAGTAGCACATCAGCTGAGTAAGAAAACTGGAATACATAGCTCATCTTATGAGGCATAGTAAATATAGAATACAGTAGAGATTCGATAATTCGAGGTGAATGGGTTCGAGACCCCCTTGAATTACCGAAATCTCGGATTACACGGAAATAAGTTCCTGTGCATTAAAAAAAAAAAAAAAAATAGGAATTCCAATGAACCCTAATACAGTAAAAACCTTTATTTCCTGATCAATGGGGCAACAGCTCCAACCTGACTTATTAATAGTAGGAATAAAGAGCAGCCCAGGTAATCTTCAGTTGTCAATGTTTGATTGATATGTTTACTTCAAGAGAGTTTATTTTCTGATATGTCATGCACAAGACTAGACATTTGTGCTTTCTAAGGCATATTTGTCGACTGTCAAAACTTACAGCGTAAATAAAGAAAGATATTTATGGCCTATTGACCTTCTGTCAGACATCTAAACATAACTGATAAGGACATTCAAACACAAGTGATGGAGTTGGGTAATACACCAGTCTGTGGAACACTAGTGAACTGAATAATACAACAGAATGGACAACAACAGAATGGGGAGGAAGACATATTAATATAAACATTTCTTGGACGTCCGACTCATTTCCTTTGCTGAAATAGAAAATGGCTTGAATTTTCAAGACTCAACTGTACTTAAATGGATTATTAAAAAAAAATATGACAGTAACTGAGAGCTAATGCGAGCTACTTCAAATAAAATCATAGCAGCATTGTTAACAGCTGACATTCATAAAGGGTAATGCATGTGGGAATAATAAAAGTAATGCTTTAGCTCTAAACATATAGCAACGTAGGCCTTCAGGATGTCATACATCATGTTGTCACTAACAATGAAACGACACCCTAAATTTTCTGTTGACTTGTATCTACTTTCTAAATAGATGCTGCATTTAATATGGGTTAATATTTTAAATTTCAATGTTTTTACTAAAAAACACTTGTAAATATGTTACAACTTGCCTATAGCAGCACTTACTTATATTTGTTGAAGACAACCGTTTCGGGGGATGTGAACCATTGTCAACTCAGACCATAACTGATTTCAAGGTTTTTGTAGGTTGGGGATGTGAGTCTATTTTGGTGAGTATTAGGAGTTATGATGTCAAAAAGTGTATGTGAGTTATAATGTAATTGGGTATTGAGTGTGTGTGTAGGGTGTAGTTTGAAATGTCTGTATATTTCATATTGTTCGGTTGTGTATCATGGTTATTTTGGTTTTGGTTATGAAGAATTTGTAGGTTGGATGTTATGTTTGTGTAGTCATAGTTTCTGGATATTAGATGTTTAACAAAGTTTGATTGGGTGTTTTTCTTTGTTAGTGCTTTTATACATATTGATGTTCAATGTATGTTCACATACACTTTTCGACATCATAACTCCTAATACTCACCAAAATACACCCACACCCCAACCAAATATCCCCCCCAACCTACAAAATCCTTGAGATCAGTTATGGTCTGAGTTGACAATGGGACACATCTCCCGAAACAGCCGTCCTCAACAAATATAAGTAAGTGCTACTTTAGGCAAGTTGTAACATATTTACAAGTGTTTTTAGTGAAAACTAGCTCACATGAAGATGGAATCAACAAATATTAATGTTTTTGTTACGTCAAACAATAATAAACTCATTGTGTAAACGATTATGTCTGGTGATCTGAATTTGCTAAATGCCGCAGCAGAATTTGTGTCTATAAGTTAATATTGTATAACTAGGTGAATACTTTAAAACTTACTCTACTCCAGTGTCAGCTTCATAAATGAAATGATTGTTTAGAAACACGTCAGCAAGTAAGTTCTTAGTTACACAATAACTACTTATAGTTTAATCTGTGAATCTAAGATAATTAGAAAAAGCAACTTTGGAAGTTATTTGGGACAATATTTTCAAATACTTAAGCATTTTAAACTAAAATCTATATAAAATTAAAAAAGAGTTTCTTTTATTACTGGTGCTTGTAGGCAGCTGCGCCTTGTTATTAAACCCAAATTACTTTTTGCTAAATGTACAGTAACTGTCTGGAGATACAGTTATACTCCAAATTATGCTTGTTGCAAACAGCTGACATATTAATTTATCCATAATAGCTAAATATTTGGTCCAACATTCCAATTATAATAAATAATCAATTATATTGAATTTAAAAAAAATATAAAGAGTGTACCTACTACCCAACTTACCTACATTCCCCTCAGAACAAAATTTAATTGTACTGTTTTAAATTCTCTTTTCTTTTTAAATACTACAGAAATTTAAGCTACACTGTCTGAGGATGTCAGCTTTAGAAAAAGTGAATATTTTTTGTTTTAAATTAATGTTCTTTAAAATTTAAGCATCTAGGCCATAACACTGGACAGGATGAACGAAAAGTAACTATATGATTATGTGTTATTAATTTTATGTATTGTAGCTGGAAAACTTGTAACACCAAACTATAAATTCACCTCAAGTAAAATTAATAAACAACAATTTTTTGCATTAAATAAGTTCATAAGAAAACCAGAAGTAGCTGTTTTAAAGATATCATGAAATTTAAAGATATTTATGAAATTATTAAAAAAAGTATTTAAAATTATAAGAAAATAACAAACCATCAGTCATATTCATCCATACAGTTTCTTCTTCACTGTTGAGATCTGTAAAATAGCTAAGAGGCACAAACCACTTGTAGTTAAAAACAGATTTAGGCAGTTCTAGGGCAGTGTTGTTTTCATTGAATGGATCAGAAGTTAATAAAAATCGGCTTTGATTTGCTGTAATTGTTCCTCCTTCCCGACCTATCGAAATTAAAGGAAATCCCATTTGTCTAGTCCATGTATCCATTATGGCCTAGAAGAAGAGAAAATATAATTATCCCATGAATAATGGAGAACTTTATTTAAACTAATACTTCTCAAGTCATTGTAAATACAACGACGTCCACTGACTTTGCTTAAACATCTAAATATAAATTATACTGCAACTGAGACCTAAGATAATTATAAAGGCCATGCTTAGGTGTGGTCTAAATCTATTTCTAATGGGTATTTTCTAATTTTCTGTTGGTGTAGGCCCTCAAAGGAAACTATTTTTCCACAAGATCCAGTTTCAGGAACTTCCACTATTTCTACAGTGCCAAATACAAATATAATAGTAGTATGTGTTTGAAGCACTAAAATGTCAGTCAGAACTCTCATGGGATATTTCAAGTTTCATTAATTTGACATGTTTTTTAGTGTTATTTATTTTTGTTGAGGTTTTGTATATATTTTAACTAACAGGTTTAGTACGGCTAGCATACCGGTACGCTCTGGGTTCCTTTGCCAGGCACTGAGAGCGAGCCAGGGTGCTCCCCGCTTCCCTTTTGAGAGGCGGCAAGCGCACCAGCACGCTCACTTCCAGTCTAATTAAACTTCTCTAATGTCAATAAATGTTTGTATAAAGGTTTGATTTTTACGTCAGTGCTTCAGAAGAGTTTGGAGAGCATTGTGGCTGAGTCGTTTTTAAATCTGAGCATCCCAAGTTAACTTTTTGATGCTTCAATTGTAACAATGCTTCAGGCAGTTTTATGAACAGATTTTATTTGGTTTATCTTTAATATTTTAATGAATTTTTAGTTTTAACTACTTAACACGATAAAATATCCGGTAATAACAATGATCATTAAAATAAACTAAGCTTTCTGAACTAACACAAGAATAAACGATAACTGTCCTATTAGAGTGAATGAACCTAATCGAGGTGGGCACAGTCTACTGTAAATAAGAGTCATTGACAAAATGCTTGACACAATCAGAAACAAACATTCCGAGTTAAACGTTGAGGGGTTAATTTTAGTATGTAGTATATTTTAGTAGTGGGTACTTTGGATTCTTATGTAAATTATCTTTTTTTCTGTCTTTTTTATTGAGTTTTATTATCTGTCATACAGTATTTTATCATTTGTGTTGGTTGATATTTTGTGTAAATTTCCTTTTTTTAATTGTGACCCGATAAATAAAACAATATTTTAATGTCTAATACACTGTATTGATGTCCCCAATAAACCTGTATATGGTAGAAATAATATTATTGAGATGAAAACAACGGACACAGCAGTTAGATGCATCGACAAACTATGCAACCCGCATAGCATTTCCATCCACTGGCAGGGACGGCGAGAGCACCGATTTTTGAATTAAATATGAGTGTTTAAATTTTTTTTACTATATTTCCCATTTATAACTAAGCATTCAAGTATAGATTTTGAGATAAACAATGCCGTCAATGTGGAAGTTAAAGAAACAACAGACAATACTCCAGAGATCTCCAATATCGCCACCGTGCTGAATGTGTTAATTACACTAAAACTCTTGATCATATATCGATCAAGGGCAACTCCAGGATAGACTGGGGGGGGGGGTTCACAATGGCAGAAAAACATGGGGTGGGTTTGGGATGGAAAACTTTCAAAAATAAAGGCCTGGAAATAAAATTTTAAACTATTATTGTACTTGAAATAATGGGAAATTTGGCATTTTTAAAAATCAAAACATGCATTTTACCTGAACTTGCATAGATACAAAAATTAATATTTTGTACATAATACAAAATATTGTTTAATTTTCATCGTTTCATCAAACAGTCTGACGAGGACGATGAGGAGTCGTATTACACAGACTGTTAGTATAACCGAGCCGGGACAGAACTAGTGCACGACTTGTAACATGCCACTGTTGTTTATGCTTGGACATACCAACAAATACTTATTCAACCTGCTGATTGCCTGTATCAACAAATCCTTTATAACAATCCTATCCATAAATACAAGTTTTCTACTGTCCCCTACAAACTTACATCATATACATATCTAGTACTGCATATTATCAAACAACTGGTTGAAACGATGGTCAGGACTTTCAACAATTTCTCAATGAATCCTGTACCATATCTATATCAACATCACGATAAGGTGTGACCAGGGTCTAACTACACCAATTTGTTTACAAAGACAGTACTCGAGATTAGTGAATATAAAAACAACAATAATACAACTGGTTTTAATCACTACGATTTAATTTTTAATCCATAAACATGTGTTAGCCACCAACAACACCCTGAGTTAACTTAAGAAAGGAATACTATTTTTAAGGAATTAGTCAAATTTTGCTTTTAGTTATGAGTTTATTGTAACATACCTTAACTTGTATCGAATGGTTGGCATGCTTGCTAAGAACAGCCCACAGGTCCTTCGTGTCAGCGTTACTGTATTTGTGTATGTTGAGGTAATCATTAAGGCCACTGCGCAGTGTGTCTTGACCAAGAAACTTTTCCAACATATATAAAATAGATGCTCCCTAATGAAAAAAATGAAAATATTATAACATAAGAATTCTTATGATCCCATTTACTTAATTCAGTACTTTGCAATTAATGTTATGATCAAAACTCAATAAACTCTTTAAACAATAAACTATTTTGTGCCAATATGGTTTGTATGACTGATGAAAACAAAATAGATATTATTGTAACTTGTACAAATTTTCACGCAATAGTAATATACATGAAAAAGTTGGTTGAGAATGTGAAGCTAATCTTACAGTTAGGATATAATCATGTACTTTGTTTTGTTATTCATACTGGTTTTAAAATTTTTATTCTGTACTCTAAACTTAAGACTCACAATCGATATTCTTAAATTTATCCTTATGACTGCTCATACTCACTTTAATAAGAGCCAATTTAATTTAATTTATAAAAAAAACGGTTACTATCGAGTCAAAGATATATGTTTTATTAATACAATATGTCGGGAATTAAATTGTTGTCCTTATCATACCTGTTGTGGTATGAAAAAGGCCTTATTTTCATTTTGGAAAGTCATTAGAGCTATAGCTAAAAGGAAATTGTTAGTGAAGTGAAGGGGTTTGATATTTCGCCTGCTCACATTACACATATGAATGTTAAATATAAAGACTTTGTTTCTTATAGCACAACTGGCTTGATAAGGGTAATGAAGTGGTTTTTGAACATCGCATTAATAAAATACAGTAAAGTTTCGATAATTCAATGTAGATGGGAGCGAGATCTCTCAGACTACCAAAAAGTCAGATTACACGGAAGTATGTTCCTGTGCATTAGAAAAAATAACATAACTTTATATGAACATTTCTTGGAAGCCCCTTTCATTTTCTTTACAACCCGTATTGATATAAACATTTTTTGGAAGCTCAACTCATTTCCTTAGTATACCGTACTGATATAAATATATGTTAGAAGTCCGACTCATTTTTTTTTGTATACCATATTGATATAAACAATTCTTGGAAGCCCCACTCATTTCCTTTGCATAGTGTATTAATATAAATATTTCTTGGAAGCCTGACTCATCATTTTTTATCAAATAGATGAAATAGGCTCAAATAAAAATAGGCTTGAATTATACGGAAGCTCGAAATATCGGGACTTGGATTTTTGAGCTCTACTGTAAATATCTTTGAGTTGATGACAACGGTTTTCTCATTTATTAAATTAAAAAATATTATTGCATTAAAATATTTTGTAATAACATATGCAAAAATATAACATTTTAAAAATCAACCTCTGATTCATTTTTATATCTCTGAAAAAAGATGCTTAAGTAATATTTAAGATACTTTACCTTGCTATATGAAATGGTGTCAAATATAGCTTCGATTTCTGTTGGATCATGAACTGAGACTGAAATAGGATGACTTGAAGAAAGTGCATCTAAGTTAAGTCCTGGTTGAGTTTTGTCAAGAACAAATTGTTCCATCATATTCCAGCCTGGCATAACATGGTCCACACCAAAATATTCCAAGAAACTTGCAAATCCTTCGTTGAGCCATAAATCATTCCACCAGCGCATTGTCACCAGATTCCCGAACCACTGAACAAACCCCAAAAGGGTAGAACATCCACTCATCCACAAATTAAAGGAATTTATAAGTTATACTTTAAAATAACATTATTACGTTAAATATCAACTTCTAGTGCATAATTTTATAAAAAGTGACACTTTTAAGAGTATAAACTGCATTAAGGAAAATTGTTTAACTAAATATTCTTTAAAATTAAGTCATCATACCTAAAAAAGGGCAGTAGCACTTTTACTTAATCGTATGTAAGCTATAAGTGCATAAGTATCAACTATAATAGATTATGGGTGTGTTTTTAATATTATTAAAATATTTATACTCGTATAATAGCACATAATAGAATATGGGTGTGTTTTTAATATTATTAAAATATTTATACTCGTATAATAGCATATAATAGAAGTAATTTAATAATCACCATTTGAACTTAATTTCAGCTTTAAAAAATTTTAAATGCAAATTGACAGACTTTTACTGGTAAAGTTCTGAAACAATCTGATAAGGGTTTTTTGGGTTATGTGAAAAATTAGAGTTTCATTACAATCTTTATTATGCTTAAATTTTCTGTCATGAAATAATTGAGTTGGAAGTTAAAAAAAACCTTTTCAATTGTAAGTTAGAAATATTTTAGATATCACTGAATTTTGACTAAATGTTATTACTTATAGACTATTACAGATGCACTCACTCATACATACTCTCTCTCTCTCACACACACACTGCCGCAGCCAAACCTTACTAAGTCTGCACCATGTTAGGGAGAAAATGCTGTCCCCGATTTCACGTTCCACACCCTACCAACAAAGTTACTCGTTTTTCGCATAAGCTATACCTGGTGATGATGGACTCTGTAGGGCTGAAACATGCAGTTCAACCGCGGTCAAAATATGATCCTACCCGACTTACCATATCCTGTTACCTGTGGTGTGTCGAGCATGATCTGCCAGTGGATAAATCACTGGACTTTGTTTTTAAAAACCAACCAAAATGTTCAAACTCATTTAAGTGGTAATTTATACTTTAAAAATTTGTGTTTGAGTATAAATTTATCTGTTACGTTCTTATTGCAATAGTATTTCTTAAGACTCTTATTGCCAGAAAGACGAGTCACCGCCAAGTTTGTTGTTCATTTCGACAGCCTTAGCCATTATTATAGGCCCTGAAAGTGGAATCCTCTGACTTTTTGCTTGTATAAACCATAGGTACATTGCACTGTCTACTTCATCATATTTAGCAGGTTTCATTGTCTTCCTTGTTCGAACATCTCCATCCGTGCTCTGCATTTTTGACATATGTTGCTCTATTTTATCAGCATCATGTTTGATTTCGTTAACAGTTGTTCTCCCAACCCCATAAATCAGCGCTATACTCGTCGCAGTTTCACCCTTTCTTAAGCATATTATATTTTCAAGTTTTTTGTCAAGTCCTAAACAACACGTTTACATTTTTCAAACATTTTGTCAAGTCACTGTAACACATACACCTGCTCTAAATACGGTAGTGTAAAATACATATATCACTTCAGTATGTATTAGTCAATAAATTTTATTTAAGTGGATAACAAGTAACAGACAGGGTACTACCTCATACCCCGCTAGATACACTGCGACATTAACGGCCTTCTTGCCACAACTGAAACTCTGTGGTGACTGGTGACTCATTAGTGAAACAAGAGACAAAAATAGGGGAAGAGGTGTAAGCGTGATAAGTGAAGGTCATATTTGTACCATTCTACAGTGGGCGGGTAGCAAACAAAGCAAACCTATTACTTCACCTTGAAGGACTTCAGTGTTACTACAGTATTATTATGCTATTACGGCAATGGCGGTTAACAGAAACTGACGGTTAAAGGAATGATGGTTAAACGAAGTTTCACTGTACTTCTTTGGTTGTGTTGTTTTCTATTAACATTTGTTTGAGTATGTTCATTGTTTCTTTGATTGGAATGTTTGTGTATAGGTTGTGCTAGTGTGGAGTTATGTGGTATCTGTGTGTTTTTTATTTTTTGTGTAAGATCTATTTTGTTTTTTAGTCTGGGTAGGTTATCAAATAAATACTATCTGTTCATTAAAAAGAAAAAAACTCCATTTAAATTGTCTGTGTGTATTAATTCCTATTGGTTTTAGCTATTCATACATTTTTTTATATTACATATAACATCATGATAAAAGATGACTTATCATGGTAAATCATGATAATATTTAATATTAAAATTATAATCATACTAGAATTTTTTTAAAATAATAAATAAAAAAGTTCTTGCTTTTTATTTGTTATTGTAGCCACTTTAACAATTGCCGTAAAGAAACTAACTGAAATGTTGACAGAGATTTTGAATTAAATCAAATATCTAGGTATACCGATATATCACATTGTGCATTTGTCAAAATCCTCATGATATATTACTACGTGAAATATAATAATAATATTATTATAATAAATACAAGTATCACACACCCAACTATCTATATTATAGAGAGCACATCTACTTGTGAATAAACAAAACCTCCTTAATTTCAGAAAGCCATGATTGTATCCATGATTTGTATCCAGGAAAACCATGATTCCCAGGATGGATACATTTTCATATCTTATTAATTTCACCCATTTGCCAGTAAATTTATCCATAACATATTGATAAACATCAAACAATAAATATATGAATAGGGATTTTAAAAGCAAAACCTAGAGAAATTCTCTTTCGTATTGAGCAACCAGAATCTTTGTGGAACTAAATATTTCGCTTACCTGGTGAGCCAACTCATGAGCAACAACTACAGCAACCCACTGGTGTGCTGCGGAAGAAGTTTCGTTGGGATCGTAGAGAATTGACGTTTCACGATAAGTAATCAAACCCCAATTTTCCATTGCGCCAACTCCAAAATCAGGGATCGCAATTAAATCTGATTTATTTAAAAACCAAAAAAATATTACAAAAGTTAATTAGTTATTTTAAATTTTGTTCCCTAATATTTAAATTAAAAAGTAGAAAATTATCATTACTTTTCTGATTAAATATAAGTTTAAACACTAATTTAATACAAGTTTTAAAATGAACTAAAACATTCTAAAAGTAATTAGGTATTTTCTTTGTTGATTAGATTCTCACTTCTTTTCAGTCAGACATGTTATAAAAGCCAATATAAATTTTATCTTTTTTTACAGTATGTTTAATAATGTTATTGTAAAATATCAGTATTCAATATGTACAATATTGTTTTTGATGTGAAGACATATAATTTATAAAACAAAAAATAGTATTATTTTAATTCTTAGAGCTAAAGCAGAGAGCTATGTCAGTTCATATTAAGGCTAGGTCTTTTCCCCCCAATGTTAAACATAAGGCTGTTATTTATCAACCTTAATTTTAGAATAGAAAAGGAGAAATAACCAAATTTGAGGATCCCTCAAATTAAATTGTGTAGGATCTGCTTAAACCAAGAAAGAAATATGAGAAATTAAATCTAACTCTGTGCATGCTTAACTCGTTGCTGCCTTAGTATGGAAGATAAACGTCACAACACATTAATCATCCATTTCATACAGACGTTAATTTACTTTCATGATTTTCATCGTCGTTTGTTTGATTCAAGAAATCTAATTTTTTCAGTGTAATGTACCAAACTATATATCTGTGATGTAAAAAAGATATTTATTGCTTCTCGAAACCTGCAGCATAGATATTTATGGATTAACGTGACTAGTTTGTAAGATAGAAACTAAATGTATATTGGATAGACTAGAGGAAATGTTTTAACGAGTGTAAGGAATATATTAGAGATAAAAAATACGAAAGGCTAGACAAGTTAAGTATTGCCGCTCATGTATTAGAGACTAATCATTATTTAGATGTTACTAATGTCAAATTCATTAATAATGTTAGGAACAATAAACTGCTGAAGGGTTTTAAAAATTTATACATTAGTAAATATTTAATATTACTTTGTGATAGAGGCCATAATCCTAGTTCTATTTTGTATTCACCATTAAAGTAAGGTTATGATTTTTTAAGCAATTTGGGTTTGTTTCTATTTTTCCCTTTCCCCCATTCTTAAAAATTAGAGTACAAGGATTTGTTTTATGGTTATGTATAAGTTAAAGACGATGTGACTTCTTGCTTTACCCGGAAACTGTGGCATTCAGAGTGGCAGTAAGTGGTTTAGTACTGCTTGTTTTTACCTGGAACGCGTAGTCGCACTTTGTTAGAATAATGGCCTCGGCGTTGTGGGTGGGGGAAAGTAGTTCGGTTAATCATAAGTAAGGAAACTCTGTAGAGTTAGTCAGTACGTTGTTTTGTCTCTGAGGATGGTTAGTTGTAACGAAATGTACATAAGACTAAAATAAAAAAAATATTTGTGGTTATAGATTTTTTTAATTATTTATTCAAACAATTGTTTAAAAATTTCAGTTATTAAATTTTTTTTTATAATTATTATTTTTAAAAAAATCGAAGTCTAGAAATGCATACTTACAACTTATTAGTATGGTAGAATTAAAAAATTTGGTAACACACACACACACACACAACACACACACACTTGCTCACACACACACACACACACACACGCAAGCACACACACACACAACACACACTTGCTCACACACACGCACTCACACACACACACACACACTGCTAACCACATATAAGCTAAGTGAGCTCAATAAATGTATAATTTGCTAATCATAAGCCTTAATTACAATGCTTATAAATATTTCACTACTGAATATATGAATCTGTAGTTATGAAATAAAATTTGACTCACCTTGCTTAGGCAGAGGGTAATCTACACCAAAGAACTCTTCGTAATGATCCATCATTTTAACAGCTGTACTGAGGGCAAAATGAGCTTGAGGAATAAGCTCTGGCGGAGCATATACGGAAACTGAAATCCCTCTACTTGTTTCTTGTCTAATAGACTTGTAATCACAGACAACAAATGCAACCAAATAAGTGCTCATCTCCACAGATTCAAGAAAATCATCTCTCAGCTGTAACAAATAAATTTACAGCATAATATAACAATTTCAGTTAACTACTAATATTAAGATTGAAATGTATATAGGCTCATGTATTCACATTTTTTAGTATATTTTCCATCAAAAATTATTGTTTGGAGGATATACAAAATATTTACTACAGTAAAAATGGGTTTTATTCATCTTGATTTTATTGATTAAATCATAATTATTTAAAGAACCAAGTGAAAATCATTAACTTACTGTGCTGTCCAGTTTCACAACTGTCATTGCATTGTCAAAGCCTAACCTACTGGCAGCTTTTAAGTGTTCTATGGACGAGGTCAGCTTCTTCTAACAAAATGTTTCGAACAGGCCTATAGGCGAGCTCAGCTCGTTATGAATGTCATTGTTTGCTTCAAGGGAGTTTATTTTCTGAATGTCATGTAGAAGACTAGATGGCTGTACTGGCTAAGGGATATATATATATTCTCTCGAAACTTACAGCATACATAATAATAGATATTTACAGCCTATAATTTTTGATTCTATCAGATCTTTTTTACATCGATTAAACTGATTTCTTTTATCAGTTTTTATGTCAAGTGAACTTTCTTGCTCAGTATAGTTTTTACTCGGTGTTCGTCAGTAGCTTATTTTCTTGAAATGATCATCCGGGAAACTGGAAACAAACTAATGCATTTGTATTTGACGCTGTATTGAAAAGGGCATTTCCTATAGGATGTATAAAGGTGCGTGATAATTCTACTTGGTACTCGGTTCTACTTAAGTTTTTTCTCTCTGTATTTCAGATTGCAGCCAAGACAAGACCTTTCTCTCGCCAGCGGGCAAAGGAATGATTAAATTATTTAATATGGATTAGTTATTTTTATTTATTTCAGAATTGTAGTTAATTAATGTTATTTTAATTAAAAATGTGTAACTTTTTTATTTAAATTCAGTTTAAATATCATGTGATTAATGAATAAACACAAATCACTAGCATGCAAGGATGTGTGCCCAGGATTCAGAAAGGTAGACATTTACAGTAATTCTTACATTTTCAATACTATTTCTTGTCTACATTAATAAAAATTTGATCAACTAATTAACCAATGGAGATTTCAAAATAATATGCAAATTATTTCAAAATTTTTGTCTTGAAAGTGTTTTAGTTTAGTGCAACGTGTTTCATCGTGAATTTAAAGTGGTGAATAACTTAATGTCATAATTAATTAATATTTTAAAATTTCAATTAAATTGCTTTATTAGTATGGATCTGTATCATCACATGGGGAATACCCCTATCTATCCAACATTTATTCATAGCATAAAAGTTTAAACTCTATATATATATATATATTCTTGATATTTTACGTTATCCATTGTTTTTCCGTTGCACTGACTTTATGAAGTTAATATATTACTATTGTAAGTAATTTTATCCACCATTAAGTGTAATGATTTTACCTTGAGTGATGAGGCATCTTTTGGTCACTTGACCATTGTCGAATCACTGATTACTTTTTTCATGAAGTTAATATATTACTATTGTAAGTAATTTTATCCACCATTAAGTGCAATGGTGGATACTTTTCTGAAAAAGTAGTATGAAAAAAGTAATCAGTGATTCGACAATGGTCAAGTGACCGAAAGACGCCTCATCACTCAAGGTAAAACCATTGCACTTAATGGTGGATAAAATTACTTACAATAGTAATATATTAACTTCATATATATACATTTTATTTAGTTGTTAATATAATTTCATTAAATGTTACACTGTCAATTATCACTGAATGTTTTTAGAAAAATAAAATAATTTTTTTTTGTTTAACCCTACAGTGAACGGGTTGGGTCTGTGAGACCCAAGCGTTTCTATATTAGGTTATTTATAAAGTCAGTTGCATTGTAGATAGCTAGTTTCCTCTGTACCTTCCCAAAATAGTCCACAGATAGCTATAGTGTCATTGTTTTTGCCAACTTGACTCTTAGTCATCATTTGTCATGCGATAAAGTATAGTGTGGGTCAGTTGGACCCGGCCCGTTCACTTGAGTGACTTTTTTTCAACACTCACCAATTATTGTTTTATGTTACTTTTTTGTTATTTACTTAACGTCTGTTAGTGTATTAACGTGTTTCAAGAAGTGTATAGTGTAGTGCTTTTTTATCATTATGAGTAGCAGAAGAGTGGAAACACCGAGTGAAATTGAGCGTATTTTATTAAAGGAATTATCTGAAAGTGAAGTAAGTGACTCAGACGCAGACCCTGACTTTCAATTGTACAGTGATCACGACACAAATAGTGATATTGAACTAGTAGACAATGATGAACTTGAGAATAATTCAGTTGGTTATGTGAGAGAACTCAGGTTGGTTATGTGATGACCTACACATACCTGAAGGTTCTGGTGACTCAAGTTCAACACCAGCAGGTATACCTAGAGTCCAAAATTATTTCCTTGGTAAAGATAAAAAGACAAAATGGCAAAAAAACTTACCAACACAAACTGTTAGAACCCGGTCTCACAATATAGTATCTCATTTACCTGGAAACCTAAGGGAAGCTAGGAATGTTCAAACTGCACTAGATTCTTGGTCGTTATTTTTTAATGAGCCACTACTTGAGTTGTTGAAACAACTAATATTTTCATCAATTCTGTAAAGGACAATTATACTGATGATCCCAATCTGGCACGACCGACCTCGGCCGTAGAAATGAAAGTCTGTTTAGGACTTTTATACTTGGCTGTAGTTTTACATGGTGGACGGATGAATGTAAGGGAATGTTGGGCGACTGATGGAACAGGAGTTGAGATGTTTAGGGCTGGAATGGCTTTTAGACGTTTTAGGTTCCTTTCCAGATGTGTACGTTTTGATGACGTAAAGACAAGAAATGTCCGAAAACCCTATGACAACCTTGCCGCAGTCAGACAGCTTCTAGACATACTTGTCTCAAATTGTAGAAAATACTTTTCTACATATGAATGCACAACATTGGACGAGATGCTTGTTCCCTTCCGAGAACGATGTAAATTTCGAATGTACATTCCGAACAAGCCAGCCAAGTATGGTATTAAGGTCTTTATACTGGCTTGTTCGAAGACATATTGTGTAAAAAACTTTGAAGTGTACTGTGGTACTCAACCCAACGGTCCTTACGAGATAAGTAACAAGGCCGATGATGTTATCTTCCGGTTAGTTGAGCCTATCAAAGGTAGTGGCCGTAACGTGACACTTGATAATTGGTTTACTTCTTATGACGCTGCTAAGACTCTGTTGAAAGAATACAAGCTAACACTTGTGGGTACCCTGCGGAAGAATAAGCCTCAAATACCTCCAAGCTTTCTTCCAACAAGAAACAAGGAACAATATTCCAGTCTTTTTGGATTCCAAGAAGATTTTACAATGGTATCTTACGTACCCAAGAAAACGAAAAGTGTTATATTACTCTCATATATGCACCATGACAGTGAAATCGACCCTTCTACTGAGGAAAAGAAGAAGCCCAGCATCATAACTTATAATAATTCAACTAAAGGAGGTGTTGATGTGGCTGATGCTATGTGTGCTGAATACAGCGTTGCAAGAGGATCGAGACGTTGGCCATTAACTTTGTTTTTTGCTTCAATGAACATTGCTGCTCTAAACGCTTTCATTGTGTTTAAATCAAATGGTCAGTCCATAACCAGGAGAGCTTTTCTCAAGGACTTAGCAAAACAGATGCTGCAGCCCTTCTTGACCATCTGGGCTCAGCAAGATAACCTACCAAGAGAGATTCGGCAGTTAGCAACTAAATTTTCCGGGTATGAAGCTGAAGCTAAACAGAATCCTGCTCCAGGTAAGCGTGGTAGATGTTCCTTGTGTAAAAACAACAAAACAAAGTACTTTTGTAAAGAGTGTAAAGTTAAGGCTAGTTATGTCTAGGCCACGCTGAAATGTTGTGTAGCTAATGCTGGAAAAAGTAAAACTTTGGAACTCTATAGAAACTTGTTTTTTTCAATTTTAAGTAATTGTTATTGTTTTAATGTTAGAACTACTCTTAAGTAGTGCGTGTAAAACAACCACAGTATTTTTGTTCAACTTTTAGCTTCTTAGTGTAACTTTGATAAAATTATTGCAATTCTTTTGAGTAAAATGTTTTAAAAAGTAAATAAATCGTTATGAATTTTTTTTAGCAATATTATTTTGTGAATTTAGTGTTGAATTACTGAAAACATTCCTAGAAGTAGTATAAAAATATGTTTGACTCAATTACAATGGTTAAAAATTTTTTTTTGATTTTTTACGTTTTGGGTCTGTGAGACCCAGCCCGTCTACTTATGTAACTTTTTTTGCCCGTTCACTCTAGGGTTAATATGAAACTCAATTGAAGTCTATTTATTAATCATTCACATGGTAATTGGTAACAAAGGTAAATTTAATATGGTTGTACGTATTTTGAATTAAAGGTTTCTAAATAAATCAGTTGTATGGGGATATTTCATATCGCCAGAACCCCCTCCCCCCCAGAAGGGCCCGCGCCACAAGCTGAGCCTAGGAGCACACAGATCCTAAATCCGGCCCTGCTCAGGAGCAAATAAATGAACACAAATAAAAAATCGAAAAGGGATAATAACTGGACACCTCTTACAAGGGGTGAGCTAAACAGTTATTTGGCATTATAGATTGGCACTGTCACAAATGAAAAAAATTCTTATGTATTGGTCTCAAAGAAAAATATTACAGATATTTATTTATTTAAAAACTGATGGCAAGTTTTATGGCTAGGTTCCTGCATTTCTATGATGAATCTAATTCAATTACTATTTGTAATAAATTAAAACCCACAGCACTAAAAGAGAAGAGACATTATACAGACTGTAGAATAAACATAGCAGAACAGTTACTGTTAAAATCTGATCTCCTAGAAAGAGTTTCCCCTGGAAGTAAAAAAATAGGACACAGCCCATTACATCTGCAAGCAATACATTGGTTATAGCTATTCCAAACATTGATTTTAGCTACAGGCTAAATTTACATATACAGGAAAAGAGGTTTATAAACTGAAAATGTTTTTCAAGAAATAATTTAGAAGTTGGAATGAAAACTAACAACACATTAAAGAATAAATTAAAGTGTAATATAGAAAGTTTAAATAAGTTTAGTAAAAATGGAGTTTATAAAATGCAATGTAATTGGAAAGTAACATACATAGAACAAACAGGACGAAAATTTGGAACCAGATACAAAAAGCATGCAAGGCCATTTAAGTATGAAAAAAATGATTAGAAAATACTACACATTTGTTTAAAGTGGGCCGTACAATACAAGAAATGAAAAATACAATGAAAATTTTACATTATGTTACTAAAATAACATGTTTAAATATTTTAGAAAGTTTTGAAATATATAAAGCAAAGTTAAAAAAGGAAAATGTAATAAACAAGCAAATAAATACACAGTTGAACGTTATATTTAAAAGTTTAAAATTATTAAGTAGATGGACGCAAGAAACAAGAGTAGGCGTGCACCAATAGGAAGCGAGGTCTGGAAATGGTGGGGGTGTGGCTAACAGTTTATAAAGACGAACTCAAAGTTTGGGTGAGCAGTACGATTTTAATTTTGAAAATGGAGTTATTCCGAAATGCATCAACAGATGAGAATATTGAATCGTTATTAATGGCAGTAAAATGTTCTCAAACATATATTGGTTATAGCGGTAATAGCAATTTATAGTGATTATACATCTACCGGTATTGAAAAAGAAATAAGTTCTAAGTAATTTCTTACACAATTATGTAAATAAATTTAGAAAATTATTTCAAGACATACAGAATTGAATTGAACTGTACAGTTAGCAGTTAAAAATGTTATTATTCTTCAAATTTGTGCCTTAGGGATATACAAAATTTGTCAAAAGTTAATTTTCTTGCAGTAATGAATAAGTTTTAAAAAAATAATAAACATGTGTTAAAACATAGAGTCATTACCAATCCTGTTCCCATATAAAACCCAGCATCTTCAGTATTAATGATCGGCATGTTGAACAATGATATATGGAAACGATCTCGGAAGATTGACATTTTGAAGCGAGCTTTGAACTGTGGCTCATCAAAACATGGGAAAGCTGTTCGCGCATATGTTGGTTCAAAATGTGTTGTTGCTAAATACCTGCAATGAGAAAGTAATGTTAATACAATGTTATCAATCTCATAACATTTTTTTGGTTGTTGCAGTCATATTTCCTTATTATTAAGTTAATGTACATATTATTCTAAATAATTGTACTATATATAGGTATTTGCTGTGAATTTCCATTGTTAAATTTTTGTTAAAATTATGAGTGTTGTTTTTAAGCTTTATGCAGGTACACCATTTTTATTACACACACACACACACACATACACACACACACACACACACACACACACACACACACACACACACACACACACACACACATACACACACACACACACACACACACACACACACACACACACACACACACACACACACACACATACACACACACATCTGAAAGCGATTCGGATAGTTGGAGTTCTCCTGTATTACATTACAAATTTACAGTTACCTTTTTTCACCATCACTAGATGTATAGCTGCTCAAGTAAAATCCCTCTAATTCTCTGCTAAGACGACTAGTAAACCTCATTATTAGTGTGTAGTTGGTCTTACGCCTAAACTTTTCTTTCATTTCTAAGTAAAGTTGTTGACCACCAGTATATTCAAGAAGTTTTGAAACCTGAAGCCGTGGAGTTTTACGATCTGTCATGATCACCATCTGAACACAATGTAAGCAATATTGTTATGTGTACTTGAACATTTTTTTCTCAAGCCAGCAAAATAGAGGTAGGTGACAGTTCTTTAAAACTTTGACAGGCTTTTAACACAAAATAACATTGAAAGTTTTATAAAAATATTTGATTATACTTTCTTATAATTCATTGAGATATATAATAAAAGAACATAAGTAACAAGGAAACATAAAATGTTTGAATAACTCAATGATTTAGTAAAGACAACATTATTATTATTATACAACAAAGTAATTATTATTTGTAGGTGAAAGTGCAACAGAGGTTATTAATCAGAAACCCTGTATTGTAGAGTAGGATGTAAATTCCTTCTAAATCACCTTAAACAAAACCAGTACTTATTTAATTATAGCAGAACGTGATGTCCGTAAAACTAGTTCTAATTTACACTATAGAAAAAAAAAGAAATAGAGTGTGCTTGCTTTTTATAAAAGATAGAGATTTATATATAAAATCTGCTTTGACTTTTTTTATGTATGGGGAAAATAGGTGAGAATACAAATATAAAACTAGATAAACTACAAAATAAACTAATTTTATAAACATTTCTTGTATATTTCAGCCAGTTGTAACATAATCAACACCTTTATTAAAATTTTAATTGAAACTTATTTATTTCTTACAACTTTTTAAAAATTGTATAGAAACACTTTTCCTAGAAGTAACAAAAGAAACTTTTAAAACAAATTTAAACTACCCTTTTAACATTAATAAATACCATACACATTTTGAGTTCAAACATTTCCAGTCTTGCCCTTTTGTTGATTTGTTTCAGATGACATATAGAACTCAACTTATATAGGAATAATGGTTAAAGGAGTAATTGTCTTTACTCATTAAATTGCCTATACTAATTGTTGGTCTATTGCCTTAGACCTTGTGATTTACCTTAGACCTGACACTTATTCTGACGATTTTGAAAAAGTTTTTAAGCTGAAATTTAGTAAACTTGAACAAAATATTAGTTGATTCCATCTTCATGTAAGCTACTAAATGTGACAATCCCCCGAAATGGCTGTCATCTACAATTATAAAAGTAAGTGCTACTATAGGCAAGTGCTACATACTTACAAGTGTTTTTAGTTGAACACTTGAACAAACTGTTGTTCATTAAACAAGATTAAGATCAAATGACTTATGAAGAAGGTTAAAGAAGATAGAGTAACATAAACACAGCAGGGTGTGAATCCTACAAAATGTTCATGATAAAAATCATAGACAGGAAGTTTATTTATATGGGACAGTGATTGGAGTCTAACAATATGTTGACAAATGTCAATAAAGTGGCAAGAATGTCTGTTCTTCAGTCTTTACCGACTACAACACATTGATTCAAATCACATACAACCTTGAAGACTGTAAGTCTTGTCCAAAACTTGTAGTATTGAACAACTCAGTGGCCAAGTGAGAAACATGCCTGCTGAGAAATACCACTAAGTAGTGGTTTTTCACCAAGTCAAATTGATAAATCATTGTTCAAAAACCTCAAGGTTTACAATTCAACAATTACAAGTTTTGTAATGGTTTTTTATATTGAAACCTTGTTCTCCGTAAATGAAAATAGTAAAGAGGTAATAGTAATAAGTAAAATAGTAAAGTTCTAGTGATCGCCATAGGAGACCAGCACTCTGCAGCACACCGATAGCTGATTGTGCTAAACATGGATTTTCTGGTCTCATTCTAAATTAATACACACAAGTTAGGAAAAGTTGCATTCTGATAGTGAGAGTAGAAGACAACAGGTTCTTGGCTTCTTCATGGTGACTGAGGGAGCACACTGCCGAGGGAACCAGTAAGCAGACCGAGGTAAATTATAGAAATAAAGACGACCCCAACAGGTAAACTATTGAAATATTTTTCTATTATAATTATTTACATTAAATTGTATGTCCACGGGCCGAGGAGAATTATTTGTCATAATTCATTTAAAGGGAGGGGCAATTCTAAATTCTATTTCTTTAATATTAGTAATCCTTTTTTTTTAATCTTACGACGCCGGCGTGGGTCAGTTTTTATCGCTTAACATTTAGCTTAATCAGTTACTTTTTTGGTCAACTTTCCCAAGCATGGAAATCAGAAAATCTATCATGATACAAAAGTATATCTGATTAATGGGTAATTTCTACCAGTTTACTAAAGGTGATATGACAGCTAAGAACGGTAGAAAGTTATTATAAAGCACATATCCAGACTAGGTTTAGAATTCCATAATACAAGCAATTATATATTTATAAGCAGTTATTACAAATATGCTCAGAACTTTCAATAAAAAAAATTACTAAATAAAATGCATCTGGAAACAAGATGGACTACATTGTAAATGTTAATATGAAAAATTGCCTATAGTAGCACTTACTTATATTTGTTGGGGAGGGGGGTCGTTTCGGGAGATGTGTCTCATCGGAGTGAATGGGACACATCTCCTGCATCGGTTTCCAACAAATATATAAGTAATAGGCAAGTTGTAAAATATTTACAAGTGCTTTTAGGGAAAACTAGAAGCTCACATGAATAAATAATGAACAAATATAAAGCAAATGTTAATATTTAAATCTGTAACTAAAACTCACATTGAGCATAATATTACTTTAGATGAAATTAAGAGAAAATAGATTTACAATTAATAACATTATATATATATATATATATATATATATATATATATATATATATATATATATATATATAAAACTTTGCAACACTGTTTTTTTATATTCACTTATCACTTTTACTAAATCTACTTAAACAAAAATCTCACTTGGTATTTATGCAAGTCAACTTTCAAAGATTGATAGTATCTTCATTGTCGAACATCAACTGAGCAGGGTGAAATTAAAAGATAGATATCAAGAACACTTCAATGCATACATCAAACCTCACATTTACAACTCAAACGTAGCTAGACACCATCAAAAACAAACAAACATTTCCACATTAGAAAACATACACCTAATAAAGAAAGTACAAAAAGGCCTCAAAATGACAATCAGGGAACAACAACAAATTTATAAACATAAAAGTAATATCATAACTGAACAAATACAAATAAAATTAAAAAACGATAAATTATTCAACTTAATAGACAAAATTACCCCAAGACAAAATTAAAAGATTCCCACAGCGCAGTGAATCCAAAATTATAACAATAACAGTACACCACGTAACAACGGAAATTCCACACACCTGGCAGTCTACTACAACATCTTATTCAGTCTATGCTGGACAATAGAGGTACCATCAATCTTTGAAAGTTAACTCGCATAAATACCAAGTAAGATTCTTGTTTAAGTACATATAGTGAAAGTGGAATATATATATATATTCTTGATATTTTACATTATCCATTGTTTTTCCGTTGCACTGACTTTATGAAGTTAATATATTACTATTGTAAGTAATTTTTAAGTAAAATTACTTACAATAGTAATATATTAACTTCATATATATATATATATATATATATATATATATATATATATATATATATTGTTGTTGAATAAGAATAAAAATTAGTAGCATGAAAAAAGTTAAAAGAAGATATTTTTACAATAATTTATAAAGTAAAAGAATAAAATATAATAATCTTAAAGCACATACATTATCCTTAGTTTAAAGACATTTTGATTTCTTAGTTTACTTACCTTTATTTACAGTTTGCTTTGCTTATTGCTATATTTAAAAAAAACACACACACACACTCGTTATCCATTTAATAGATTAAACTAATTTACTAAACAATTTCTAGCTTTTAAAATCATGCAATTACAATTTAGAAAATAATTTCCAACATGTTTACTACTAAACAGCTAAAAAAAAAATCAGAAAAGAATTTAAAAAAAGAAATGGATGCTGTAGCTAACATGATCAAAATTAAAACAACTGTGTACAAGTTATGTAAAAATATATAACAAAAAAATTAAAAAAGCTGAGAGGATAAAATTTGACTCACTTTATCTGTGATTGTTAGGTTTTTACTATTAAGAACAATGAAGTATGTGTCTTTATCAACTTGAAAATCTATCGTGACTTGCCCTATGACAAACAAATGATCAATTAATGACTTTTTTGTAAATGTATAGTGCATATGTGTAGTTATCTGCTTATACCAGACAATATTGTTTATACCTTTAACATCTAAAGTGGTCAAGTTTGGATGTATGTTGATATGATATCTAGAAGGTTTGGCGAAAGTTGGTAGCCTCTTGTTATTCCAAGGAAATACCTCATTGTTTGTAGCAATAGGGATAGTGTTATGGCCTCCACTGTCTCCATCTTCACCATCCAATGATGCAGGCCTTTCCCCAGCGCATGGGCACTCTAAATTATTACATATATAAAATTAACTTATAATTTCATGAAATATAGAAAATATTCTAAAACATCATTTTGTTGTGCAACTAGAGGATTTTTGTAATTAACTAGTTACTAATTGTAATTATACTACTACTCATTCATAGTGAGAGTTTTGAAGTATACTTTAAAATATTACAAAACTGCATTCCATTTATAAGTATAAGAAATAAATGAACAAAATACTTACAAATATTTTTTACATTTTATAATATATGTTGTGAATGCAATAATATAATACTCTATGACAATCCTCTATGGAAAAAAAAAAAGAAAAAGAACATTATATTAATTAACAGATGATTTGTAATTGTTTTAGTTTTTCTCAGTTCTTTGTTTAGAGTTTTGTTTTAAGAAAGATGTGAAGTAATAAATAGTGTTTAAATATGAAATAAGTTTTATTACCAGCATAATTATATAAATATGACGAGTGTTCCGCCTGTAGCGGCAGTGTCAAAAGTTTATAGAAATAACATATGGCGACCGTGACAGGATAATAATTTGGTTACAGTTAAAATCTATGATCCATTAGTAAGTATTTTATAATGGATGCTCTGAAAAAGAAAAGAAAATTGTTTAGAACTGGATTTTCACGTTTACACAATACATTATTAGAATCCATAAAAAATGAAGATGATGTGATTTTGTTAAAAGCTAATTTAGAGCTATTACGTGAAAAACATAATCAATTGGAGGTCTTAGACCGAGAAATTATTGAAGTTTTACTAAATGAAAATGCATCTACTGAAGTTTTAGAAAATGAGGTAGAATCTGCCGATGAATACTCAGGCAAGTTTAAAATAGTTGAGTATTTAGTTGAACAGGCTATTGACAAGGCTAGGCCTAAGACAGATACTAGTGTGAATGTAGAAAAACGTAAATTTAAGTTACCCACACTTGAGTTAAAAAAGTTTGGTGGTGATATTAGTGATTGGTTGCCGTTTTGGGGCCAATTTAAGAAAATCCATGAAGACCCCTGTATTGATTCTGATGACAAGTATCAGTATCTCCTGCAAGCGACTATCCCTAATACTAAGGCTAGGGAAATTGTCGAGAGTTTTCCCCCATGTGGACGTAGTTATGAACAGGCTATTGAACATTTAAAATCTCGCTTTGCCAAAGATGACCTGTTAGTAGAGTTTTACATAAGAGAAATCTTGAAAATTGTAATAACATTAAATAGCAGTGAAAGTAAAATTACTATTTCCTCACTTTATGATCAAATTGAGTCAAAACTAAGGTGTTTAGAAACTTTAGGTGTAACAAAGGAGAAGTACGCTGCTATGCTCTTCCCATTAGTAGAATCTTGTCTCAGGGAGGATTTATTAATAGCTTGGCAGAGAAGTAGGCCTAACTCTCAACAGGACGAGACCGCGTCAGAAAGTAAAAGTAGGCTAGATAGCCTAATGAATTTTTTGAAAATTGAAGTGGAGGGAGAAGAAAGAATAAACTTAGCTAAACAGGGATTTGGTTTACAAAAAACAAAAGTATCAACAGGTGATAATCCTACGAGTTCATATAAAAGAGGCTTTGCAAGTAAAGATAAGCATATTAAAAATACAAGAAGGCCTACCAGCAATGTTGCAGCAGCTGGCCTTGTAAATGTAAAATCAAATACGTCTACAGTAAGCACAGATAAGACGAAGTTATCGATGTGTGTGTTTTGTGACGGTGGTCATTTAAGTGAAAACTGTTTTAAAGCTAGGGACATGTCTTTAGAAGAAAGGCAGAATATTCTTACTAGCAAAAGGTGTTGCTTTTCTTGTACAAAAGTAGGACATTTAAGTAAACATTGCAGAGCTATTGTTAAATGTATTATTTGTAATGGAAAACATGTACCACTTATGTGTTCAAAGTTGCAGAATAATTTTAATAGGTCTAACATTAAACCTAAATGCGAGGAAAAAGAAGCTGAGCCCAATTTTGAGAATTCCTTGTCCAATGTGAATGGCAATCAGGTTTACATGCAAACTCTTGTTGTCAAGGCTGTTAGTGACACAAAAGAACTCAATGTGCGTTTACTTTTTGACAGTGGATCCCAGAGGTCATACATAAGGAAATCGACTGTTGAAAAAATGAAATATGACACTTGTGGTGAAGAAACATTATTACATGGCCTGTTTGGAGGAGAGGTCACTAAGCCTCGCAATCATGCATGCTACAAAGTCAGACTACAAAGTATAGATAAAACATATTCTTGTAATTTCAAGGCACTTAGTGAAATAAATATTTGTACTTATGTTCCTGCCTTGAAACCAGGAAGATGGACTGATGAACTGATGGAAAGAGGTATTAAATTGTTTCAGGATGCAGACAGTCCAATTGAGATATTAATTGGGGCTGACATATATGGGAAACTTCTAACTGGAAGAAAAGAGGTTCTAGATTGTGGTATTATAGCCCTTGAAACTCATTTAGGATGGGTTTTGACAGGAAAATTTCAAGAAAGTAAAGAATTTAGTTCTATGACAGCACTTTCTATGTTTGTACAAAGTAATTCAATATGCAAGCTGTGGGAAATGGATGTTTTAGGTATAAAAGACCCACTACAGACCAGAAGCAAACAAGAAATTGAACATTCTGTTCAAACACAATTTTTGGAAACTGTGAGAGTAAATGAAGAAGGACGCTATGAAGTCAAATTACCTTGGTCCGAAGACCACCCAGTAGTTCCAAGAAATTTCAATCTTGCAAAAAAAAGGCTTGAAAACTCAGTGAAAAAGCTAACAAATGAAAGTTTATATAATGTATATAACAATGTGTTTTCAGATTGGCTGGAAGATGGTGTTATTGAGGAAATCCCAATAAGCAAATGGGATGAAGGTCACTATTTACCTCATAGACCAGTGATAAAAGAAAACAGCACCACTGCAGTAAGACCGGTTTTTGATGCCTCGTCTAAAGAAAAGGGTTACTATTCCCTTAATCAGTGTTTGGAAATAGGTATTAACTTAATTGAAATAATACCAGCTTTGCTTTTACGTTTTCGACTTTATAAAATAGGAGTTATCGCTGACATAAAAAAGGCGTTTTTGCAAATAAGTTTGTATGAAGAGGACAGAGATTTCCTAAGATTTCTGTGGCAAAACACAGATGGATCACTCAAGATTTTCCGACATAGAAGAGTTGTTTTTGGAGTCTCAAGTAGTCCATTTTTGCTCAATGCCGTCATCAACTACCATCTGCAGAAGTATCTAGTACAGTGTGCTGAAGACAATCAATTTTCTAAATGTACAATAGAAAAGTTGTTTAAAAGTTTCTATGTTGATAACTGTGTTACAGGTGTAAATAATGAAAGGGATTTGAAACAGTTCATTTCAGAAGCAATACAAATATTTTCTTTGGGAAAGTTTGAGCTGCGAGGATGGGAATATACTGAACCTGGTCTGGAAGACAAGACAGAGGCTTCAGTCCTAGGTCTCACATGGGACAAGAAAGAAGACACAATTTCTGTGAGTTTTCATAAAATAGTAAATTTAGAAGAGAACTTGGTAACACAACGTGTTATATTGTCCACTGCACACAGATTGTTCGATCCTATTGGATTCACTTGTCCTATTTCCATATGCCCTAAGTTATTATTGCAGGAATGCTGGAAAGATAATTGTGGGTGGGACAAAGAAGTACCAGAAGAAATCAAACAACGATTCAATATATGGTTTCAGGAACTCGATCAATTAAAAGAGATGAAGATTCCACGATGGCTACAAGGTGTGGATGACGTAATCATTTCTGTATCAGTTCACATATTTTGTGATGCCAGCAAATTTGCGTACTCAACAGCAGTATTTATGCGTTTTGAACTTAGTACATGTATTCAATTACAGCTAATCCAGGCAAAGTCACGTGTAGCACCTGTAAAGAAGATGACAATACCCAGACTTGAACTAATGGCTGCTACTATAGGTGCTAGATTAGGTTCTTCAGTAGTGCAAGAATTAAGAGATGAAAACAAATTTGAATGTAATATTAAATTTTTTTATTGGAGTGACTCTTCTACAGTAATAGCTTGGATTAAAAGAGAAGAAAACTGGGGAGTATTTGTTAGAAATAGAGTTGAAGAAATCTGCAGCCTCACTTCCAGAACATCTTGGCGGCACATTCCCGGCACTATGAATCCAGCAGACTTGCCCAGTAGAGGATGTTCAGTTTCCAGGTTGATTAGTTCCAGATGGTGGGAGGGCCCGTCATGGTTGAAGTTGCCTGAAGATACCTGGCCATCAAATGAACCTGAACCTGACGAAGAATTAATTTCTTTAGAAAAAAAGAAAGGACCTACACCTTCACTTTTAAGTAATAATTACCCAAAAGATTGGTTTTATTACTTTTCAAATGATTTTGATAAGATTGTGTGTGTTTTTGCATGGTTGCTGAGATTTATTCATAATTGTAACCCCTCAAAGAAGGAAAAGTGTGTGAGTAAAGTTTTGTCATGTAAGGAGATTATTGAAGCTAACAATTTTATAATTAGAATTGTTCAACAGCAATCATTTGAAGGAATAAGGGACCCTAAATTGGCTTCATTGTCACCATTTATGGCTGCTGATGGTATTATAAGGCTAAAGACAAAATTAACAGAAAGAAAGGATTTGGAAAATTTTAAATTTCCTGTTGTTCTACCATCAAAACATGACATTGTAGATATTCTTATTCTTACAATACATAAGAGATCATGTCATGTGGGAGTTCAAGGTCTCTTAAGTTTATTAAGAGAAAACTATTGGATATTGAGAGGAAGAAAAACAATAAGTAATACTTTGAAAAAATGTATTCCTTGTCAGAGACATAATTCAAAAAATGTAGAAACAATCACTCCACCCTTACCTGAAAGTAGAGTACGAGATGCCGCAGTATTTGAAGTGGTTGGAATTGATTTTGCGGGACCTTTGTTTCTACGAGATGGCAGTAAAGTTTGGATCTGCATATTCACTTGTGCAGTATACCGTGCTGTTCATTTGGAGTTAGTAAAGTTTCTTTCTGTCGAAGCATTTATAGATACACTTAGAAGATTTATTGCAAGGCGAGGAAGACCATCAATAATATATAGTGACAATGGTACCAATTTCACAGGTACAGAAAAGGCATTTAAAATTCTAGATTGGAATGCTATCTTAAAATATAGCTCATGCCAACAAATTGACTGGAGGTTTAACCCTCCCTCTGCTGCATGGTGGGGCGGATGGTGGGAGCGACTCATCCGACTCATGAAACAGTTGCTACGCAAAACCTTGGGCAAAACGTCATTGGATTATGAGGAAATGGAGACAATCTTATGTGATTGTGAAAGTATCATGAATTCTAGACCTTTGACATATTTATCTGAAACTTCTTCAGACCTAACTGCTATTACTCCAAATATGTTTTTACATGACTTAAAAGAAATTGGAGTTCCAGATTGTGACCATGTAAATACAAAAAGTCTTAACAAGAGAGTACGTTATCGACAACACCTGAGAGAAGCATTGCGAAAAAGATTTAGGATTGAGTATTTAGGACAATTAGCTTTAAAAAGTAAGAAAAACGGCAGACAGTTGAAAGTTGGAGAATTAGTACTGATTGAAGTTGAAAATAAAAAAAGAATTGATTGGCCAATAGGACTGATAGAAAAGACTATCATTAGTAGAGATGGAGTGTGTAGATTAGTGCAATTGAAGACTGCTTTTGGAAGTTTATTGAGACCAATACAAAGACTATATCCTCTTGAAATGCAAGAAGAAACCATCCAAGAACAATTAAAAGAAAAGATTAAACCAAAAGTGACAAAAACCAATGAACATGAACTACACCTGGAAGAAGATAATGTGACAAAAGAAAATAAAATTGTGACATATTTAAGAAGTGGCAGACAAATTAAGCTTCCACAAAAATTTGTTGATTAATCTTTTAACAATATACTATTTTTTAATGTTTTGAGTTAAACCATAACTCAAAAGGTGGGAGTATGTTGTGAATGCAATAATATAATACTCTATGACAATCCTCTATGGAAAAAAAAAAAAGAAAAAGAACATTATATTAATTAACAGATGATTTGTAATTGTTTTAGTTTTTCTCAGTTCTTTGTTTAGAGTTTTGTTTTAAGAAAGATGTGAAGTAATAAATAGTGTTTAAATATGAAATAAGTTTTATTACCAGCATAATTATATAAATATGACGAGTGTTCCGCCTGTAGCGGCAGTGTCAAAAGTTTATAGAAACAACAATATAACTTATATATTTAAATATTTATAAATTAAATACATTTGTGTAATACATTTGTAGTGAAAATGTATACTATGAAGTGTACCATCAAAATTTTATTTTTCAAATGAAACAAGTACTATGCCAAATCTTCAGCAAACAAAATTATTGAAAACTGTATTTTTAAATTCCTTCTATGAGCTCACACTCCTGATATATGTGTTGTACAAATTTTCAATTGTTAATAAAATGCGCTTTTATTCATCCAATCAAGTTCAAAAACATTTTTTTAACATGTAGTGGATGACAATTGATGTTAATACAGTTTTTCCAAATATCTATTTAGTAATTAAATTATACAAATATGGGTGGTCTAGCAGGGTTTGAACTGTGAATCGTCATGTTCAAAGTCTAACGCGCTTTGGTACTGCACCAACTTTCCAATAGCTAGAAATTTTTCAAAGACGTATATGAATTTTTTCCCCTACCTGGTTGTTGCCAAAACCATTACAACCTTTAACTGTTGTCATGATTACCATAAATTGTCATAAATAGTGCTGTAAGGTTAAAAATGAATGAAATGAATAAAATAAACAAACAAACTGGAAATAAGCAAACAGTGATAAATTTTTTCTTTCTTGAGCTCAGTAGGAATTTACTTAAAAAACATTTTTTTACATTACTTGTTTAACATTGAAGACATACACAGTGTACAAACTATTAACACTTGGTTTAACACGGAGTTTATAACAAGGCTACATGTGAAGGGAAGGGGGATTTCGTCCCCTGTGTTGTTCGCATGTCGCTAAAAATTAGTTTTAAAATTTAATATACTATTCATATTTATGTTCCTTGATTCTCAACGAATTGTGATTCTTAAAATCCTTACAATGCAGTTATTAGTGACTACACTGTTACATGTGTAGGCCAGGATTCCTCCAATGGCATCAGATGTACTGGTAATGTGGGTGACACACAATGTCAAACAGAAGTATAGCAGGGTATACTGAAGGTAATAAAACCTCTTACACCACTAAAATGTTTTATTTATGTCCTGATGTACATCTTGATTGCAAAGCAATCATTTTCATAGGAAATTACTAAAAAAACCTCATGCCATGCTTAGGAAAGACATTTTGACATTTGCAAGGGAATTGCAAACTTGTATAAATTTACAACGCAAGTTGTAATTTCTATCTAAGGAATTTGGATGGGAAAACATCCAAATGTTGTTGAAACTGTAAACAAAATATTTTTAAAGACCTCATTCTCATTGTCTGAAGCCTATATTTCAATGTTTAAAATTCACTTTTTGCTTTGAAAATATTTTATATAAGCTCTTAAAACTATAATAGAGGTATAAAATAAAGTTTAACTTTTGATTTAGTACAGATTTGTATTGAATTATTGAATTTAACAGCTCAACAAATGTTGGGCTAGATATGTACCTAAAATGGGTTTTTACACTTCGTCAATTGGTATGAGCATCAACAGGTGAGATGGCTGTTAAGCATGGGCGGAGTTAAGGGGCGAGGCAAGAAGTTGGGGCATTCCTAACTTTCTGGACAAGTGTATTACTTTTTTACAAACAATAGCTAACAATGAACTCAATAGAATACTAAAAAATAACAGTGCTGACAAGAAATATACTTAGCAGTATCAGTTGTTATTTTGATCATATGCGAGTTATTTTCTAAATATGAATGTAAGTTCATAGAAAAATATGAACCTTATTCCAATCTTAAAAGCCATGATGTTCAAAGTGAATTGTTTCAGACGAAGTTTGGTATTCAACGTTATAATACTCATAGAAACAAAAACAGGTTAACTTTTGGACTTATGACTTTGCAAAATTCAAACAAATTTTAATTTTACAAAGCTTTAAGTTTAACAGCCACCGATTTGTGTTCTATGAGAAACGTATCGTTGAATACCATACCCTAACTTAATAAAAAAAGTAGTTTAAAACATGCTTTATAATGTAATTTTTTGGTTGTCAATGTCTACAAGCTTTTAAATATTCTCTATTTTCAAGGTGGGGGAAGTAACCCTGGCTCCATTTGATACAACTAAGGGCAATCTTGTGCCCCCCCCCCAGAATAAAACCTGTAACCCCGCCCATGTTGTTAAGTGAGTAAGTAAATGTATTTATTATATATCGAAATCTTTTTGCTGTTCATGACGAGCTGGTTGTAAATTACTTATTACACTTTTGCTATTACTTGCAACCAGACTTTTTGTTAACTAAATTTGTTAAATTGTTAACTTACATTTGGAGGAAACGTTTTCGTCTTATGACTTCTCCAGTCTCGTATTTTTGCTGCTAGGAATGCTGCATCTGTGCTTCCTCTGTACCATTATTTTGAACATTTGTTGATTCCATCTTCACGTGAGCTACTAGTAATCACTAAACACTTTTAAATAGTAAGTGCTACTATAGGCAAGTTTCAAACATTTAAAAGTGTTTAGTGATTATTTTGAAAATTAGAAGGGATGTGATTGAAGAGTATGTGTGATCTGTGTCGTGTTTGTTCATTTAAGATGTCATTTTTATGTGTGTTGCTATGTCTATATATTTCATACTATATGTATGAAATATATATAGATTTGATTGTGAGTGTGTTTTGTCATTTCGAATGTGTTGTGGATAGTATATATGGGTTTTATATATCTCGAGTTTTCTACTATGTTAAGTTTGTTGATTTTTTTGGTGTAGTGTAGGGTTTTTAGATTGGAGTCTATGTCAGTCTGAGTGTAGTGTTTTGTTTGAGCATCAGTCTTGTCAGTGATATGTAGCGTTGAGTAATGCGCTGACCTAATGCAAAACGCGTCTGCTGAATAAATCAGTAAGTAGTGGTTTTTTGCCAAATAATACAAAAAAGTATAATGTAATTTAGTATCTTGTAACCATACAAGATAGGAAAACATTTTTCTGCTTTTATATTGAAATTATTTTTAAATTTAAATTTTGAACTCAATTTAAAAGACAAGACGATGGAGAAACTTCTCCTTTAGTTGCTGTTTTTAACACTTCATGAGCAGGCATTGAGTGACATAAATTTTACTTGTTAATGTAAAGATTTTGCATTTATTACCACTAGACAGACTTTGAGTGCCATATTAGATAAAATATGTTTTCTTGGCATTAAAATGTCAATCCCTCCTTTGGGATGGATTCATCCTTTCATATGGCCTGAAACTTTGCCCCAAAATTGAGTTGTGGCCTTCCAACAATTTTAGTTGTACAGATCATACGTATATGTTTAATACTGCTCGTTTTAAATAAAAATATTGATTCGAGTGAAAATTACCTGCTTGGGGTCCTGCATATGCTATGATGAGTGATATTGTGAATAAAATAGACATGACAATTGTTGCAATGAATAAAGCTCTCTTCTGTGAGCAAACAGCGACTCCATTGTGTTCATACATGCTGCGTTTATGAATTCCAGTTTGGCTGTCACCTGTACAAATAACAAGAGTATATGAAAGGTTAGTAATTTATGGGCACAACCTCAAGACAAATAAAACTTTAAAAAATCAATTAAATCAAAATTATATTAAAAAACATAATAAATAAGTAACACTACTTAGATGGGTAACAAATGTAATACTCTAATACTTACCTCAATTTTTAATTACGCAATTAATTTCTACCAATTTTTAAAAACAAGTTACAAAATGTCTGTGAATACTAATAAATAAAACACTTTAAGTGATATTTTGGTTTAAACATACTATAATTGAAATAACATAAAAAATGTCCGTAAGTAATTTTTGATATAATTGATATATTGTTACATGAAGGAAAACTAAAAGTCCTATATTTTGTCAACATTTTCTTAATTCTGTTCACCCTACCATGCAAAATAGTGCTTTTATATATGAAATAAGCTATTTTTGTTTTATATTTATATCAAAGGCAATAAAATAACAAAAATACATGCAAAATTTACAATGAAAGAAATATTATATGGATTGAAGATTACTTGATACATATTGGTATTTTCATAACTTCATCTAAATTGAACTACTAAGACAAAAACACAACTTATACTACTAAAACCAAACTTATCAACAAACACAATAAATACTTGTTAACAATAAAACACTAATAACCGAATATGATTACACTCTTACTACTGTACCTAAAACTTTTATCTATCTTCAAATGTTAAATAGAGTATTATATACAGTTTTGATTTATTACACGTTGTAACCACGAACACACAGGCAGAGGATTATGTTAACTTACCACAAAACATTGGGACTGGCCATAATGAATCTTCACACGAAACATGAAACAAAACCATGAAAAAAGTATGCTAAATGAGAAGAGACAAGCAAAAACAATGCGTGCAAACTTAAACTACCCGATACAATTTAAAATTGTGAATGAAAACCTTCGTAATTTGTTGGCCAACTGTTATTTAAAGCATATTGTTATTTCAATTAGTGAAATCTATTGGGTAACTGGATGATTCTTTAAACTTTGCAGTCTGATTCATTATACAGTATTTCTTTTGGTAATAGCTAGACTATCGAAATCTTGTTGCTGTTCATGACGAGCTGGTTCTTAATTACTTATTACACTTTTGTTATTACTTGCGACAAGATTTTTTGTTAACTAAAGGTTGTTAAATTGTCAACTTACATTCGGGGAAATGTTTTCGTCTTATGACTTCAGGAGGCTGAAGCAGTTGTAAGACGAAAACGTTTCCTCCAAGTGTAAGTTAACAATTTAACAACGTTTAGTTAACAAAAAGTCTGGTCTCAAGTAATAGTAAAAGTGTAATCAGTAGCTAGACTATATTAGGAATAGAGATTATAGTTTAAACCTTAAACAATGAAATTTTTAAATTTATATTGTAAAATCAGCTCTTGAAGTGTAATTCAAAGGTGTAACACTATTTTCAGTTAAATAACCACAAGAAATCATTATAGTGTGTTATTTTGTCTCTTAAGAACTAGCTGGATTCCTGTAATGTAAATATTTCAGTTTATAAGTTGAGCCAGTCGTAATGTTACTACATTTCAGTAAAGGTTTCACGCAACTACATGGAAATCCTTATTCTCACACACCATACTTATATGCTAATGTTCAACAAGTTATAAAAGTGTGTAATTCAATTTGTTGGTACAAAATTAATAATCATAGTTACACTAAAACACTTGCAAAAAATTTAAAATTTGAATATATTAGCTTTTACTTATATTTGTTAAGAACGGCCGTTTCGGGAGATGTCTCCCATTGTCAACACAGACCATAACTGATCTCAAGGTTTTCGTAGGTTAGAGTGGGGGTGGGATATTATGGTGGGGTGGTAGGTGTATTCGGTGAGTATTAGGAGTTATGATGTTGAATAATGTGTGTAAGCTATAATGTAATTGGGTGTTGAGTATCTATGTAGAGTGTAGTTTGAAATGTTTGTATATTTCATATTGTTCGGTTGTGTAACGTTGGTTATTTTTGTATTGTTTATGAAGAATTTGTAGTTTGGATGTTATGTTTATGTGGTTATGTTTTATGGATATGAGATGTTCACGAAGTTTGATTAATAGTTATTGTTTTAGTGAAAACTAGTAGCTCATGTGAAGATGGAATCATCAAATCATAATTATGTTTTATTTCTTTTGCAAAATACTGTACTAGCTGATATTTCTCAGAGATGTTTCGGATTTGGTCAGGGCATTGTTTAATTCTGTTAGCCATGGACAGGACTCACAGAATGAACAGTAAACTAAGTTAAAGCGAGTCTGCAGATAAATATTACTAAATAGATTTTTTTTTGCTAGTAGATGAATGAATATTATTTAAAACCTCAAAAGTACAACCCAGAAACTGTAAGTATTAATAGTCATCTAGGTACCAAAAAGGTTTAAGATATCTGCTTTTGAAAATATTGTTAGATAGAACTATTGAAGTTTTTAATAGTACACTTTCTTACGTGACTAAATACTTATATGAATTTCTAACTACAGAAAGGCATCATGTCCAATTTGGGTTTTTTTATTAAATTTTGTCACTTGAAGCAAGACGCTTGATTTACTGCAGAAAGAAAACACGTCTGTGCATTAGCATTGGCATGGCGAGCCCTTAAATTTCTATTTACCGCAATAAGGAAACGAGTCTTGGACTAGTTCCCTTCTGTGGTAAACAGCTGTGATGCTAGCACTGCCTGGCACATACTTCAACAACTAACTCGACAGTTCAACTGAGTTTTATCTAATAATAATATTGTACTTTCTTTGTTGATGAAAGTTGTTGTTTATACTATAATTAGATATTAAAATGAGTACTTCAGATGAGGAATGACTTGTAAACAAGAGAAGACAAAGTTTTAGCAATCATGAGAAGTATAAAAGAGTAAAGAGGGCTAAAGTAAATTGAGACGAACTCATAAACTGGGCTGACAAAACTGTACCTGCTAAAAAACTAGGCCAAACTAATTTGTCCTGTTCAGGAGGCCACTCTCTCATGCCAAACGACAGGTTTTGGAATCCTCAGAAGAAAAACAAGAAAGATACTGTACTCCTGATCAAGTTGAAGAGCTTATAATGAAATCATGAAAAATCCACAACAAATTTTGTTATTAAAACGGAAGCTTATGATTCCATTAACCTCAGTTCATGGTCCCAGTGTTGTAAAAAGACTTGTCTAAGTGATGATTCATATAGAAAAAAATGTTCCAAGAGACCAAAACAGGGTTTATGGCATATGAAAGCCATCCAAGAATGCCAACAAGATGCAATGTAAGACGAACATTGCCGGTTTAACATGGACGCATTCAGACAAGCAAATTCAGGCTGCTTCTAGAAAATCTTATTCAACTGTAATCCCCATTAAAGAAAAAAAAAGGATGACAAAGAAAACATTGGTATACATCCCATTCGATAAAATGAAATTTTGGAATCTGATTCTGTTATGGCTCATGACAACGTCGTCCTCAGAGGAAAGCTACAAACTTAAACCTCTATTTCAAAATAATTTTTAGTGGTTATGTTTTATCTATAGAACACTGTTCTAAATAATTAAAATATATTCTCAAAAACTTTTGTTTGTATATTGATTGCTTTCCATGAAACTTAAAATTGTAGTTTACTGCAGACGGGAACATGTCCTAAGCACAAAACATCTGTATCCCCACTTCATAAAATATTTAAATATTTTATGAGTAACAGCCAATCAGAGTGCTTAGTCACACAAAGATTAAATGTAAACAAAACTAATACCTCTAGTGTGTTAGGGTTTGCAAAGTTTTTTGTCTCCCCCGTAAAATTAGCAAATTGGACATGATGCCTTTCTGCAGTTAGCGATTCATATATAGATCTGTGTGCATATCTCTTGGTAAAGAAACAACATATAACTACAATGCACACATACATATACAAACTTATATATTGGTATAAAAATACAGTAATCCTTTGGTTACTCAAAACATAGACCTATTTGCTATTATTTATGTTGAGTATGTTATATTTTAAAAAAAATTCTTTTTTTGCCTCTGTAAAACATTAATCAAAATTATTTCTAATAATTTGTGTACATATATGTTAAATGTATATAAATACATAAGCAATTATTAATAATAGACTTATTTTGTTGTAAGATACAAATACATTGAGAATATTGTAAAATAGCCAACCTGTCAAGAAAGCAACATCATCCACGTCTTGTTCGCTCATTACTAAGGACCTCCGTCTCCAAACTACAGCCTCGATGTCTCTAGCACTTGATACAACAGACACCTTTACAAGTTTATCCCTCCTGTCAAAAGCCACTCTATCTAGCAGCTAGCCTATTTAATAAAATAGGCAGTGACGAAGTTGTGGACTATTTGTTAAAATAAGAAACCTTGATGTTATGGAATGTTTAATCAAATAATCAGGTTTTACGAAGAAAAAAGAACTATAAAAGTGTCAAATTTCATATTATTTTTTTATCTTTGCTGAATAATGAGCCTTGAAAATAAATAATTTTCAGGATACAAATTACTTTCATCAACCATTTCCAACCTCCTGAACATCACGGAAAAATATTTCAAACTCAATTTACTCTGTGAGATATGACTATCTCCTTCCAAGCAGAATCTCTCATGCTATAGTCTGTATGATTTAGCGTGTCTTCTGAACCGTTTGGGCCAGCCCGTGATCCGACTGGTTCAAAGGAAGGCAACATCATTGAGACCATAAACAGAAATTCATTTCACTTAGGCCTACAGAAAGACTCTAAGTAGAAAAAAAAATATTAGCAACAGTCTTGGCTTAGATAGGCCTACCTAATAAAATTATTACATGATTTCATAGGATTAATTTTGTTCTTATTAAGAAAAAATCTGGTTGAAATTGTTACAAATGTAACCCTAAATAAAGCAAGAAAATACTTGTGTTTTGGTGACGAGAAAAATCTTTAGTTCCAGGAAATATACCGAATTTTATTTTTAAAAATAATATAAAATATTTTATCTATTAAAATAATGGACTAAAGAGACAATTACAATGAAATAATCAATTAAAAAAAAAAATCGAATTGACTTTATTTATAATGTGGCAATAAAATACCGGTGCATATGGAAAATCTAATTGTTAAGTCCTTCCGATTATTTAAAATAATTAGTTTATAGAAAGAAGTCAATAATAACGATTCTCATAGGAGACTACACGAGAACAAATCTATCAATGTCAATGGCTAGTTCAACAAATTGACCAATATAGGCCTATAACAAGCTTATGTTTGATTCAACTGAGAATATGTAATGTAACACGAAAAGGTAGCTAAGCGATAATTTTAATAGAACTCTAACTATATAGCTTACGAAAAATTCCAGTGGTAGACTAATTAATTAGCCCTATGACAAAATTTTGTCCATCCCCTGTGCTAGTTATAGCCTACTGCAAATTCTTATCAGCTTGAAATGATTACAAAAATGAAAGTAAAATGTATATTTTACAAAATTACGGTACGAACTGTTATCACTGTAAATTATATATCGGCACTATAACACTAAGTATTCTAACTGTAACTTAAGGAAAAATAATTAAGAAATACAGCGAAACTAAAAGCCGGAGGAAAACTCATCGACACATCGTATTGATTAGTAAATACAGGCTGAAACTTCGTTGCCCATTGGCGCGCAAGAGCCATCTGGCGGAAGTTGGAGTGAAACTGAGCAAATAGGGAGGGAAAGGTTCTAAATATTTTGTTCCCAAGGTTAAAAAGGTTTTTTTCTAACACAATTATTTCTTATAAAAATTAGGTATAATCTATAGGTCTTAACAAATTTGTAAATTAAATTTCTTGAAAATAGTAAATCGACTCTTGTAATAAATGTGTTGATATTTTTTTAAAAAATTATAGATTTAAAGAAGTATAAGGTATCTTGAAGTAATTTTAATAATACGGTACTAGATACTGTTATTTTAATAATAATAATAATAATAATAATAATAACATTATACTAGGAGCTGTTTTTAAGTTTGCATGTAAGCTATAATGCCTAAAAGGGTCCAGTAGGCTATGCGTCATGTAGTATGGAACTGATATACACTTCAGGATACTTGAGAACGGGGTCCTATCCTAGCTAAAATATTCCTACACCACATCGAACAACAATACATTTTACAGAACAACAAACATACAGATAAATAATTTATTACCATATATATGTAGACGACATTTTAATATTATACAACGGCAACAAACAGAAAATCAAACAACTACACAATTACATCAACACCATACATCAAAAACTGTCATTTACCTTCGAATTAGAAGACAACGATAAAATAAATTTCCTGGATCTTACAATCACCAAACCACAATTTCAAAATATACAGAAAACCAACAACCACTGATACCCTCAAACACAACATCTAATCACCCCCACACAACACAAACACGCTGCATTTAACCATATGTTACACTGCCTAATCAATATACCTATGCAACAGAAAGACTATGACGAAGAACTTAAGACAATAAAATACATATTTTAAGAAAACAGCTACCAAGATACACTCATAGATAACATACACAAGTAAATTAAACATAAACAACACTGTCAAAGAGCCACACTAATATGTCCCACACAAAACAATAAATACATACCCATGGGCGCCGACTTTCAAAAAACTTTGGGGGGGCTCGGGGCTCCATTATTCTGGGGAATCCGAGGCCCCAGAAAATTTTAAAATTTAAAGAACTCTTAGAACCATTTTTAGACTATCTTTTGCAATTGCCAAAAGATTATTAACCTAGTTGTTTTTGACTTGTTTATCTTGAGGTTTTTATAAACAATGATACTTATTTGAATCACTTGTCAAAAAACTACTACTTACTGTATTGTGTACAATACTACTCGTCTGATGAATAATACAGTAAGTAGTGGTTTTTTGCCAAGTAATTGATATAAGTATCATTGATTATTAACATTTTCGCTGGCCCTCTTTGTGTTACGAAACCTGGCACGTAGCTGCCCGTGACGGCAAATAAGCGTCGCCTGTGCTACGCCCACAATTTTAAAATACACCAAAAAAAATTAATTTTTGAATTTTTTTCGAGAAACAAAAAGTTGATAATCGTGTTCTACACAAAAAAATTCTATAATTTGGTGAAAAAAGTACCTAAAAAGAGTACTTACGATAACGGCATAGTATATCTGGCCCGTGACGGCAAATAAGCGTCACCCGTGCCGTTATTAATTTTTTCATTATAAAAATGGAATATGAAAAAAATAATGTCATTCGTGTTCAGGACTTAGAAATATATACTAACTAAGAAATATATACTAAATATATATATATATATATATATATATATATATATATATATATATATATATATATATATATATATATATAAACCACAGAGCTAAATCTTCAAATACAATAAAATGTGTTTAGATGTTGATAAAAGAAAAACAAATAATAAAAAAAATCAAGAATCTACTTTTTATTGAGCGTTTAAAATTTGTTTGAAGGCGTTTATTTTAATTATAAATAACAAAATTCTGAAATAAGCAGTTACGTAAAAACTAAATTATATTACATACTGCATGAAACTTCATTGTCTATAACAAAATCTTAAAATAAAAAATCACATGAAAAATTGAACATAGAATATAAAAGAATTTGAGGTTTTACCGGAAACTAAAGTTTATCCTTAGAAGAGTGCAAAACAAGATCGTCTGACAGGTTTGATTTTAATGAAATCGTTGATGACTGGACGAATGTGTATTTCATCCAAAATATCTTGGTGGGCATGAGTAATTGCTAAATTATTAAGTCTCTTCTGTCCCATCGTAGCTCTAAGGTATGTTTTGAGGTGCCGTAGGGCACTAAACGAACGTTCGTTAGTTTCTGACGTTACCGGCACAACTTGTAGCAGCTTCAGGCCTTTTAAAAGTTCCGGTAACATATTTTTTACACTGGGTTCTAGTACAAAGAACTCTCTAACATCGTGCAATGTTTCAAGTTGCAGCTCCTTCTGTTTCGAAATGTCACTTAACATTGATAGATGTAAGAGTAATCTATCAGTGTCCAGATCATTTTGAAAAAACTCTTTAGAGCGCGTCATATCGCTTTTTTGTCCTTTGCTTAGAATGGACAGACACTCCCTTTCTACAGCAATCACTTTCAATAGTCCT
Organism: Prosapia bicincta; assembly: GCA_036971475.1. Classification (NCBI taxonomy): domain Eukaryota; kingdom Metazoa; phylum Arthropoda; class Insecta; order Hemiptera; family Cercopidae; genus Prosapia; species Prosapia bicincta. The sequence goes on along the minus strand of JBAIZL010000115.1, from coordinate 804,482 downwards.
GTTGAGTTGAACCTGTTGGTAACACAAGACTTCACAGTTTCACAAGTTTCGATGTAGATCATTTTGAAAAATTCAACTGGTGTGTTGAATATGTGGGGTGGGCCAGCCTCCTTATTTTTGTACCGTTGAGGAACGCGGCGTTTTCGTGCTAGTTCCGGTTCACCTACTGATGGTGGCTTCACTTTTAAACAAAAAGTCCAGAAGTCTTCAAATCCTCCACGCTTTTCTTCCAAAATACAGGCTAGGTTTATGAACATATCTTCTAAATCAGTTACACCCAAATCAGGTGATTGATCTTTGCGATTTATGTCTTCCACTGGGTTCATTACATGGCAATAAAGCTGTAAAAAAAAGTAAGTCTTGAATGTCAGCATCGACTCCAAACAGCCTGCACATTTATAACCTGCGTCGTTCTTATCCGAGGAAGAGATGGTTTCGAACAACTCTAGAATATTTTCATAATTGTTCAATAGTTGCTGCACACTTGACGCTCTCAATGTCCATCGTGTTGGGCAAAGCGGTCGAAGTCCTACTTTATCGTTTAAGCTGGTATTCTTGGCACGGCCTACACTTCTGAATATTTCCATCCTTTTGGGGGATTCTCTAACGTTATTAATTAAATCCTTTGCAAGGCTCATAATGTCTCTCATATAAGTAAGGTAACGAAGACTGTCTTCAACAGCTAAATTAAGACTGTGGGCAGTACAGTGAACGTAAATTGCCTTATCCTGCACGTTGGAAATTAACTTTTGTAGTCCGTTGAATTTTCCGCTCATATTAGAAGCACCATCGTAGCACTGCCCTCTCAAATTTTCCATTGACATATCCAAACGTAAGAGGATGTCTTGGACAATAGCAAACAGAGTTTGAGATTCGGTGTTTGTAGTTTCATATAAACCGATAAAATCTTCATTGATGCTCAAATCATCATTTACTGTCCTAATACAAAATGATACCTGTTCGTGAATTGAAACATCGCAAGTTTCATCCACCATTATTGAAAAGTGTTCACATTTCTTAATTTTAGCTAAGATCGAGCGCAAAACAGACTGACCTAGCAAATCAATTATTTCGTTCTAAATATCGTAGGATGTCCATTTATAAGCCAGTCTTTTAGTTCTGGGACATCTTCTTTCCTTAGTTCCAATAGTTGCAAAAAATTTGAGTTTATATCTTCATGCCCTCTAATTGCTAGCCCTTGTCGGCATAGCAATTTCAAAGTTGAAAATAGCAGTTAGCGCTAAACAGGATTTTTTCATATCATTATTCATTTGCTCATTCAACTGGGAAGCTACGCTTGAGTTTGAAAAAGTTGACAATTTAAGAACACCTTCCTTGTGTACATTTGTAGTTTCATGAATGCGAAACTTTTCCAAGGCCCTTTTCCAGTTTGAAAAGCCGGCAGAAGTAAACGCATCTTCTTTCTTTAAAGTAAATTTTATAAGTCCTTTCGTTTCTGCCTCTTTGCACACTTTACAAAATGCTTTATCAGTTTGTACTACATAATCTAACCAAGAATATTTAGTCAACCATGATTTCTGAAAGGATCTTCCCTTACCGACGATCTTTTTGTTGCTGCTCAAATCTAAGTTGTTACTGGCAGATGTTCCAGGTACAGGTAATTCCAGTGCTGGGAGTGGAGTTGCGATCCCATCAACACGTGCCTTTTTAAATACAAACTTATCCATATAGTATCACAATAATTCACTTTTCACTATTCACTGCTCACACTAAATCACATCAACATAACGAAACGTGACGAGAACTAAGTGCAAACGGAACTGATTGCAAGAGCCGACTGCCGCGGAAGTAAAAACTAAAAACCAAGAATAATAGGTCAGTTTGTTAGTTGTCAGAGCGCGCTAGGAACAGGTGTCGGTAACTCATCCCCTAGTTCAGCCGGGCAGTCATTCCTTCAACGCAGTGATCTTGACAAAACTCACGTAGACAATCTATTTTTATCTTGCTGATTGGCGACAATAGAGCTACGAATTTCGGTGTTTCTTTTATAATGCTTTTACTAACTAACCATCAATTGTAAACACGTTTTATGAAAATTTTACTTAATAAATTAAAGATGTCAAGAATATTCTACTGTAATTTAAAACACTTTCCTTTTCCATATCCTTCATAGATGCTTTAATCCTTTGAAATTTTGGGGGAGCTGTGCCCACCCAATATTTTTTTGGGGGGGCTTGAGCCCACCCAGGCCTTATGGAGTCGGCGCCCATGTACATACCCATTACAGACAAATACAATCTATCCGGTGACAGGCCTACAGAATAACATGTAACGACTGCCCTAGCTTCTATATTGGCTAAACAGGTAAATCATTTACCACAAGATCCAAAAAACACATCAACGACATAAAAAACAAAAAAACAAAAAAACACTACACACACACACACACACACACACACACACACACACACACACACACACACACACACACACACACACACACACACACACACACACACAAACACACAAACACACACACACACACACACACACACACACACACACACACACACACACACACACACACACACACACACACACACACACACACACACACAAACACAAACATTCATACTAATTTAAATATACCCTACATATAAAACTAAGTACTACAGAGAAATTTGAAATACTCAAACACCCCACAACACGTGAGACACAGTAAGCTAACCCTTAGGAAACCTTCCTTGGGGCTGCAGGAGAGTCTCATCTATCTGTCTAGGCAGGAATTGAGGATAGCCACAGGTCTACTCACGGGACACTGTGGACTAAGGAAATATCTGCATAATACGGGTATCTTCAAAGATGAACCAATGTGCAGATTATGCGGGCAAGAACTGGAGATCGTTACACACATCATTTATAGATGTGAAGCACTTGCCGAGAGGCGCTTCAACCTCTTTGGTGATAACACAGCTCTGGAAGAGGATGCTGAAGGTAAAACACTAGTCAGGAAACTTCTAAACCTGGTAAGAGGGAAGGGGCTCTTTGACTAGATCAGGGAGGTAAGTACAATATACCTAAGGTAGCGGTGCTTCGGGCAGTTTAAACCCGCTCCCAAGTTAATAAAAAAAACCCACAACACAAAAACAACACATCTTAAACGACCACAAACACTTCGAATCTAACACCTTATTATATTACTAAGCAACTTGCTTAACCCCCCCCCTTCACACTCATAAATCAAACGCCTCCTACCTTGAGCGATCGCCAGCAGTAGCAGGTCAGCTTCGTCAATGAAATTGTTCTTTCGAAACGCGTCAGCAAGTAAGTGCGAAAGTATTCACTCAGTTATGCAATAATGCGTTATAACTAAAGGAATGTTATTTAAGAATGGAGTTATTCGGAAACGCTTCAACAAATAAAAATATTTAAATGTTAGAAAAGTGTACTCAAATGTATACAAATATTCGTAACAGAAGTGAAGAGTGAGTGTATTAAGAACTTAAATACGATAAAGTTAAATAAGCTTGAACTAATGCCAACAGTCTTGAACAGCTTTATGACTAAATTAGTAAAACAGCCAACAAGGTATGGACCCTTTAAATTTGTCGTAAAATTTCACAACTCTACTGCTAAAGTGATTCCACACCGAAATTAAACCATTTTTTAGAGGTGCAGATATTTAAATATTATAAAATAAAACTATAAAATTACAATAGTACATTAAATTAAAAAATTGCATTTACAAGTTTTACTATAACCATGTAGGCTGAACTGATTCTGTATTTGATTATTTTATAAGTAAATAGCCTAATTTAATCTCACTCTAAAGAACATCGCGTTTATGCTAGTTTTATGATTTAAGAAAATGTAAATATAATATTCTTTTAAGCATTCAGACAGGTTAGGTCATACTTTTGATATCCTTGTAGTTTGATCAAAATTAAATAGGCCTACATCCACCCATAAATTGCCCGACAGACAAAAAAATCTTTTAGAGTATCAATAACATAGAACATTTGTTAATTTTTACCGTGCCACAGATATCTGCCAAATAACGTAGTAACAGAACCAAATCGAAATTCTTCGAAACAGGATTTTCTTACTCGGATTCCATTTTAGTAGTTTCCAACTCGCAGACCTGGCCTAAAAAAAGGGCAATGAGGCGGGCAACACTTCTTGAAGGCTTTCTAGACATTGGTCGTCGCTCGTCAGATTCATGGTTTATGCAGTTACACTGGTCAAAGATCTTACCGCAATTTATTCTTTAATGATCGAAATATTGTAACGAATCAAACAATCTACTCGTTTTCGTAGTTTTACATATTGACATTTTTTGTAAAAAAGGGAACATTTTTTAACATGAAATTTCATCCTTGGACGCATCTATAAGCATTGATGACAGATGTTATTAAAATAAATCTATTACGACAATAATAGCTGTTAAAATATTTGAAGTAACCATATACTGAATGAAATATAATTAATTTCATAGAATAGTGCGGGTTGCCTATAGGACAGTTGAAGGCGTCGGTTCTTCCATGCATTTGTAGACTACTTAATCCATCCTATGCTGCCATCTAGGAATGTTTAAACAAACTTACTGAACAAAATATAGATCGATAATGAAAGTACTATTTTTCTCTTAATAAATTTGAAACACATGTCCCATTCCTTCCTAACAGCCGCTGTATTTCCAAAGAAACAAAGAGCTTCTACAATCCGAAAGTTCTTCTCTAAAATGTATTTCTCAGATGTTTTCGTGATTGTTTAGCAATATATACTATGTTTTAGACATATTCATTTGCCTCGAGTTTTCATTTACATTATGACAAAATGAGATATTTTTATAATGTTTTTGTTGCATTTAATTAAGTTTTTGCCCAAGAGTTATTGATTCAACTATCAGAAATGGCTTGTAAATGAGGAAAAACGCACGTTGATAATGAAGTACTCTAGTGGATAAACTGTTTACAGCGCGTACGATGCTTTAGTGGTTTAGTGGATGGGTTTCCTACGTGATTTTAAATTTTCTTCTCGGTTTACATGTAGGCCACTGGCCCTTATACTTACTAAAATATATTTTTTAAACTTAAAAAAGGAATACAAATATTCTTTGAGCTTAGCTTGTGAGGTTATGTTAAAACAATTAAAAGTCATACACAAAACTCGCAAATTAATCATTTATTGACTCATACGCGTTTCAATGCAAAGTCATCATCATCAGTGAATGTTGCTATTACAAACTCTAGCTTACAAACCTAGTCTATTACGTTCGGTGAAACTTAATTAATCACTTTAACATTATTTTATGACTATCCGAACATTAAATTTTGTAAATTTGTAAACACTTACTGAGACAGAATGTTTTCGATCGCTATGTGGCGATCTTCATCAGTTTCTTCTGCTTGGAGTTGTTAGGTTAAGCGGTGACGGTTTTAAAAGCAGGTTTTCGATAGTATCAAAGTGTATGTGTGATTTGTATTGGGTTTGTTCATTTAATATGTTTGTACTTTGTGTTTTTATGTTTTTTTAAACTATTATATTGTTCTGGTGTGTTGAAGATGTGGTCCTTTTTTGTAGATGTGTAGGATTTCTAGGTTATGGTAAATGTCTGTGTATTTGTGTCCTGTTTCTTTTAGGTGATTGTAAAATGGTGAGTTGGTGTTCTGTTTGTTTTTCTCGACTCTTTGTTTGAAGCTGCGATCTGTTTGCCCAATGTAGAATGTGTTGCACTTGTTGCAGTTTAATTTGGATACGCCTGGTGCTTGTAGTTTATCTTTGTTGTTGGTGTCGTGTTGTATTTTGTATTGTTAATTATTATTAGTTTTGTATGCTATTTTGTTATACAAAACTAATAATAATTTACAATACAAAATACAACACGACACCAACAACAAAGATAAACTACAAGCACCAGGCGTATCCAAATTAAACTGCAACAAGTGCAACACATTCTCTATTGGGCAAACAGGTCGTAGCTTCAAACAAAGAGTCGAGAAAAACAAACAGAACACCAACTCACCATTTTACAATCACATAAAAGAAACAGGACAAATACACAGACATTTACCATAACCTAGAAATCTTACACATCAACAAAAATGGACCACATCCCACACTAGAACAATATGAAATTTATAAATATACAAACATACAAAGTACAAATATATTAACAAACAAACACAATACAAATCACACATACACTTTGATACTATCGAAAACCTGCTTTTAAAACCGTCACCGCTTAACCTAACAACTTCAAGCAGAAGAAACTGATGAAGATCGCCACATAGCGATCGAAAACGTTCTGTCTCAGTAAGTTTTTACAAATTTACAAAATTTAATGTTTGGATAGTCATAAACTAATGTTAAAGTAATTAATTAAGTTTCACCGAACGTAATTTACTACAAAATTCAAGGTTTGTAAGCTAGAGTTTGTAATAGCAACATTCACTGATGATGACGACTTTGTCATTGAGACGCGTATGAGACAATAAATGATTAATTCGTCAGTTTAGTGTATGTCGTTTATTTGTTTTAAAGAAGAAAATTTTTTTTAAACGTTCAAATTATTGAGAACTTACGTAAAGAAAATAAAACACATTTTTTTGCTAGAGTTAGTTTGTAATAAAAAGATTCTAATTCTCTCCAAGTTAAACGTGTTCACATGTAAGTAAGAATGTGTAAATACTCCCACAATGCTTAATTTCAGTAACTCTGCAGCTTTACAATCACGACCCGAGGGCGACAGAGGGACTCACATCCGGTTCACTAAGCTTTCCTATTCACATCAATTTACGCCTTTTCCTTTCGCATTCTTTGCTTTACAAACCCGAGGGCGACAGAGGGACTCACGTCCGGTTCACTAAGCTTTCCTATTCACATCTATTTACGTCTTTTCCCTTCACATTCTTGCTTTACAAACCCAAGGGCGACAGAGGGACGCAGATCCGGTTCACTAAGCTTTCCTATTCACATCTATTTACGTCTTTTCCCTTCACATTCTTGCTTTTCAAACCCGAGGGCGACAGAGGGACTCAGATCCGGTTCACTAAGCTTTCCTATTCACATCTATTTACGTCTTTTCCCTTCACATTCTTGCTTTACAAATCCGAGGGCGACAGAGGTACTCACATCCGGTTCACTAAGCTTTCCTATTCACATCTATTTACGTCTTTTCCCTTCACATTCTTGCTTTACAAACCCGAGGGCGACAGAGGGACTCACATCCGGTTCACTAAGCTTTCCTATTCACATCTATTTACGTCTTTTCCCTTCACATTCTTGCTTTACAAACCCGAGGGCGACAGAGGGACTCACATCCGATTCACTAAGCTTTACCATTCACATCTATTTACGTCATTCCCCTGCACATTCTTGCTTTACAAACCCAAGGGCGACAGAGGGACGCAGATCCGGTTCACTAAGCTTTCCTATTCACATCTATTTACGTCTTTTCCCTTCACATTCTTGCTTTTCAAACCCGAGGGCGACAGAGGGACTCAGATCCGGTTCACTAAGCTTTCCTATTCACATCTATATACGTCTTTTCCCTTCACATTCTTGCTTTACAAATCCGAGGGCGACAGAGGTACTCACATCCGGTTCACTAAGCTTTCCTATTCACATGTATTTACGTCTTTTCCCTTCACATTCTTGCTTTACAAACCCGAGGGCGACAGAGGGACTCACATCCGGTTCACTAAGCTTTCCTATTCACATCTATTTACGTCTTTTCCCTTCACGTTCTTGCTTTACAAACCCGAGGGCGACAGAGGGACTCACATCCGATTCACTAAGCTTTACCATTCACATCTATTTACGTCTTTTCCCGTCACATTCTTGCTTTACAAACCCGAGGGCGACAGAGGGTCTCAGATCCGGTTCACTAAGCTTTCCTACTCACATCTATTTACGTCTTTTCCCTTCACATCTTGCTTTACAAACCCGAGGGCGACAGAGGGACTCACATCCGGTTCACTAAGCTTTCCCATTCACATCTATTTACGTCTTTTCCCTTCACATTCTTGCTTTACAAACCCGAGGGCGACAGAGGGACTCAGATCCGGTTCACTAAGCTTTCCTATTCACATCTATTTACGTCTTTCCCCGTCACATTCTTGCTTTACAAACCCGAGGGCGACAGAGGGACTCACATCAGGTTCACTAAGCTTTCCTATTCACATCTATTTACGTCTTTTCCCTTCACATTCTTGCTTTACAAACCCGAGGGCGACAGAGGGACTCAGATCCGGTTCACTAAGCTTTCCTATTCACATGTATTTACGTCTTTTCACGTCACATTCTTGCTTTACAAACACGAGGGCGACAGAGGGACTCACATCCGGTTCACTAAGCTTTCCTACTCACATCTATTTACGTCTTTTCCCGTCACATTCTTGCTTTACAAACCCGAGGGCGACAGAGGGACTCAGATCCGGTTCACTAAGCTTTCCTATTCACATCTATTTACGTCTTTTCCCTTCACATTCTTGCTTTAAAAACCCGAGGGCGACAGAGGGACTCAGATCCGATTCACTAAGCTTTCCTATTCACATGTATTTACGTATTTTCACGTCACATTCTTGCTTTACAAACACGAGGGCGACAGAGGAACTCACATCCGGTTCACTAAGCTTTCCTATTCACATCTATTTACGTCATTCCCCTGCACATTCTTGCTTTACAAACCCAAGGGCGACAGAGGGACGCAGATCCGGTTCACTAAGCTTTCCTATTCACATCTATTTACGTCTTTTCCCTTCACATTCTTGCTTTACAAACCTGAGGGCGACAGAGGGACTCACATCCGGTTCACTAAGCTTTCCTATTCACATCAATTTACGCCTTTTCCTTTCACATTCTTGCTTTACAAACCCGAGGGCGACAGAGGGACTCACATCCGGTTCACTAAGCTTTCCTATTCACATGTATTTACGTCTTTTCACGTCACATTCTTGCTTTACAAACACGAGGGCGACAGAGGGACTCACATCCGGTTCACTAAGCTTTCCTATTCACATCTATTTACGTCTTTTCCCGTCACATTCTTGCTTTACAAACCCGAGGGCGACAGAGGGACTCAGATCCGGTTCACTAAGCTTTCCTATTCACATCTATTTACGTCTTTTCCCTTCACATTCTTGCTTTAAAAACCCGAGGGCGACAGAGGGACTCAGATCCGATTCACTAAGCTTTCCTATTCACATGTATTTACGTATTTTCACGTCACATTCTTGCTTTACAAACACGAGGGCGACAGAGGAACTCACATCCGGTTCACTAAGCTTTCCTATTCACATCTATTTACGTCATTCCCCTGCACATTCTTGCTTTACAAACCCAAGGGCGACAGAGGGACGCAGATCCGGTTCACTAAGCTTTCCTATTCACATCTATTTACGTCTTTTCCCTTCACATTCTTGCTTTACAAATCCGAGGGCGACAGAGGTACTCACATCCGGTTCACTAAGCTTTCCTATTCACATCTATTTACGTCTTTTCCCTTCACATTCTTG
>JBAIZL010000115.1:780000-787500 GCA_036971475.1 Prosapia bicincta | reverse complement strand
ATTAATTTTACTGGTAAATGCTTAAAACCCCATTATAAAGATAAATGCAGAAGTTGAAGTTGGTAATTAATTGTAGGAAGCCAATGTAATCATGGAAGCAATAGTTATAAAACGTCAAAGACCTTAAGGAGTACGTGCTAAATGTATATAAAGTTTTATAAATTTATAACAATCAAGTAATACATTATGATATTCGTGGCTACGGGTATTGATTATTTATTATTGTAAGCTACTAATTCAAGCGTATATGTTTGACCGGTCATTATGGGCAGCAAAATACTGGATGATATTGTAAATAAGAAAATTAAAATTTGTTTAAGTACTCAGTATATATCGAGATATTTTTCAGTATAATGCATTGCGTGAAATGTTTCCAGAACATTTCCCTGTTTTCAATCCAGGATCGAAGAAGATAGAACCAACCGGAGCAGTTGCATTTAATTCCAATATAAACTTACAATATCTAATACTCACTATATTTAACGAACTGACCTTGAGCAGTCATGACGCCGTTGGGAGAGTTGTTGTACTTCTCCAAGTGCTCCAGCTGTATGGACTCTGGACGTTCTGCTGAGTGAGGCATGGCTTAGGCTAAGGACGAGATGGAGGTCTGGACGTGCTGGAACTGTAAATGTTAGGTCGAGTTGTGTAAAACTTTATGGTCACACAATAAAACCTTTAATTCCAGTTAAAGCGTGACAATGTTTCCTAAATCAGTGACTATCAGATCTACTTACAATCTGATGAAGACGACTTTGCTGTCGAAACGCCTTCAACTGGTAAACGTTTTATTGTGACAATTTCTAAGATTATTTTCGAATTAAATTTGTGAACTGTAATTCAGAATGTTTTCCTTTTGAAAACAACTTTGATAAAAGTCATGCACACTCACTGAATAAGATCTGTAAAAACTCTTTGATTCTATTCGTAAAGAGTTTTGTTGTTCCCAAGAGAACTAATTTCTACTAGTTATGCTTGTAAAAGCAGTAGCTAAACTTTCATTAGCAACTAATGTGAAACAAATGAATGCTTTTAAATGTAAATCACCTCATGGACACTATACACTCATGCAAAAGTATGGAAAATAACAAGAGCATCCTCCACACATGCAACAAAGGCCATAAACTAAACACACTAGGACAGTATGAAATATACAGACATAGCAACTCACATAAAAATGACATCTACACGGCACAGATCACACATACACTTCGATCACATCACTTCTAACTTTTAAAAAATGGTACCAAGAAGCACAACTGCAGCATTCCTAGCGGCAAAAATACGAGGCTGAAGAAGTCGTAAGACAAAAACGTTTCCTCCAAGTGTAAGTTAACAATTTAACAACCTTTAGTTAACAAAAATTCTGGTCGCAAATATTAGCAAAAGTGTAACCAATAATTAATTAATTAAATTTAGTTATTGAATTAGTATTTGAAAAAACTATTAGCATCAAGTGTTATCCTCTACAAATAAAAAAAAAAAAATTTGAACTTGAGTGGATGAATAAAAAGTATTTTATTAATGTTGGAAATTCGAAGAAGATATATATATATATATATATATATATATATATATATATATATATATATATATATATATATATATATATAGAGAGAGAGAGAGAGAGAGAGAGAGAGAGTTTGGACTAATAGTCGGAATAGAGGTTTACTAATCGATAGCTAGAGGTTTACAAATCGATAGCTAGTGGTTTGCTAATCGATAGCTAACCACCCTGAGTAGGATGCTATCTTTACTCTCCACTGGCGTCAGCAGCTGCTCGTTACGCTACTGGCTGTGAACCTTTCTCAGTGTAACAAATCTTACTGTGTACACCACTAACAATACTATAAACTGCGATTCGTTAGTTGAATGTACTTACTGCAATGTATAGACATTGTTTTACCAACACATCCAGTATAAATTATATGCCATTAAATAAATTAACCAAAAAATATAAAAAAAATTATTTTTAATTACAAATAAATAAAACCTTTTAAACCAAAAAAAAAAACTTTTATTCATGTCCTGTGGTACATTTTGAACGCAAAGCAATCATCTTCAGAAAAGGTTACTAAAAGACTAACGCCATACTTAGAGGAGTTTACTAGACAGCTGCTCCAAATCATTAAAACATTTATTGTCGTAAAATATTTAAATAATGATACAGTAAAGAATGATTATTATTAAAAAACCGCCAACACATGGAACATGACATTTCTACTGCATTAGATAGTAGTTTAACACTAATTAGACGCTAGTATACATTCAACAAAACTCAAACCACGCAACTAAATGTTAGAGTTGGCACATACTTATTTCGTTGCCATCATCCTACACATGCCTAAATGAGCTATGTAAATTAATTTGGTATTGATAAATTATTAAATAAATATATCTCAAACCCAGTACGATATCACATTATGGCAAGGTGTTAATAAATTGAGTCGCTAGTTTCTAAACTTATTCAGTCATACGATCGAGTTCGTAAATATACAAACTTATATCCTAAACATTTAAGCTCAAACACTCAATAATTCAGTCTACTAATTACCGACTAGTTTTTACGACTGTGACATCCTCATGATGAAATCGCTAGCTAGCCTGTATTTATAATTAATTGCAGATTCCAATCTAATTTTTTTGGAATTTAGCTTTATAAATTATTCTCCTTAAGGAAATTCTATTTAAGGATATGAAAAAAATGCAAAACTGCATTCTTAGTTATATTAACACTACGCGGGAACAGCAGTCCCCAGATATGTAACTATCTTGTTAGAGCTTAAATCTCGTTATGTCGAAAGGATAAGAGCCTGACAAGCCAAAAGAACAGCGAAAATTCCGTTTAACAGTGTAAAACTCTGCCTAACAGTAGGAAACTCTCCCTAACAGTAGAAAACTCTGCCTAGCAGTAGGAAACTCTGCCTAAAAGCAGGAAAATCTTCCTAATAGTAGGAAACTTTGTCTAACAGTAGGAAACTCTGCCTAACAGTAGGAAACTCTGTCTAACAGTAGGAAACTCTGCCTAACAGTAGGAAACTCTCCCTAACAGTAGGAAACTTTGTCTAACAGTAGGAAACTCTGCCTAACAGTAGGAAACTTTTGTCTAACAGTAGGAAACTCTGCCTAACAGTAGGAAACTTTGTCTAACAGTAGGAAACTCTGCCTAACAGTAGGAAACTCTCCCTAACAGTAGGAGACTCTGCCTAACAGTAGGAAACTCTCCCTAACAGTAGGAGACTCTGCCTAACAGTAGGAAACTCTGCCCAACAGTAGGAAACTCTGCCTAACAGTAGGACACGCTGCCTAACAGTAGGAAACTCTGGATAATAGTAGGAAAATCTGCCTAACAGTAGCAAACTCTGCCTAACAGTAGGAAACTCTCCCTAACAGTAGAAAACTCTGCCTAACAGTAGGAAACTCTCCCTAACAGTAGAAAACTCTGCCTAACAGTAGGAAACTCTCCCTAACAGTAGGAGACTCTGCCTAACAGTAGGAAACTCTGCCCAACAGTAGGAAACTCTGCCTAACAGTAGGACACGCTGCCTAACAGTAGGAAACTCTGGATAATAGTAGGAAACTCTGCCTAACAGTAGGAAAATCTGCTCAACAGTAGGAAAATCTGCCTAACAGTAGGACACGCTGCCTAACAGTAAGAAACTCTGCCTAATAGTAGGAAACTCTGCCTAACAGTAGGAAAAACTGCCTAACAGTAGGAAACTCTGCTCAACAGTAGGAAAATCTGCCTAACAGTAGGACACGCTGCTTAACAGTAAGAAACTCTGCCTAATAGTAGGAAACTCTGCCTAACAGTAGGAAAAACTGCCCAACAGTAGGAAACTCTGCCTAACAGTAGGACACGCTGCCTAACAGTAGGAAACTCTGGATAATAGTAGGAAACTCTGCCTAACAGTAGGAAAATCTGCTCATCAGTAGGAAATCTGCCTAACAGTAGGACACGCTGCCTAACAGTAAAAAACTCTGACTAATAGTAGGAAACTCTGCCTAACAGTAGGAAAATCTGCTCAACAGTAGGAAATCTGCCTAACAGTAGGACACGCTGCCTAACAGTAAAAAACTCTGCCTAACAGTAGGAAACTCTGCCTAACAGTAGGAAAATCTGCTCAACAGTAGGAAATCTGCCTAACAGTAGGACACGCTGCCTAACAGTAAAAAACTCTGACTAATAGTAGGAATCTCTGCCTAACAGTAGGAAAAACTGCCTAACAGTAGGAAACTCTGCTCAACAGTAGGAAAATCTGCCTAACAGTAAGACACGCTGCCTAATAGTAAGAAACTCTGCCTTATAGTAGGAAACTCTGCCTAACAGTAGGAAAAACTGCCCAACAGTAGGAAACTCTGTCTAACAGTAGGGCACGCTGCCTAACAGTAGGAAACTCTGGATAATAGTAGGAAACTCTGCCTAACAGTAGGGAAATCTGCTCAACAGCAGGAAAATCTGCCTAACAGTAGGACACGCTGCCTAACAGTAAGAAACTCTGCCTAATAGTAGGAAACTCTGCCTAACAGTAGGAAAAACTGCCCAACAGTAGGAAACTCTGCCTAACAGTAGGACACGCTGCCTAACAGTAGGAAACTCTGCCTAATAGTAGGAAACTCTGCCTAACATTAGGAAAACTGCCTAACTGTAGGAAACTCTGCTCAACATTAGGAAAATCTGCCTAACAGTAGGACACGCTGCCTAACAGTAGGAAACTCTGCCTAATAGTAGGAAGCTCTGCCTAACAGTAGGTAAATCTGCCTAACAGTAGGATACTCTGCTTAACAGTAAAAAACTCCGCCTAACAGTAGGAAATGCTGCCAAACAGTAGGAAATTCTGCCAACAGTAGGAAACTATGGCTAACAGTTGGAAACTCTGCCTAACAGTAGGAAACTCTGTCTAACAATAGGAAGCTCCGCCTAACTGTTAAAAACTCTGCCTAATAGTAGGAAACTCTGCTTTACAGTTGTAAACTCTGGCTAACCGTAGGAAACTCGGCCTAGCAGTAGGAAACTCTGCCTAAAAGCATTAAAATCTTCCTAACAGTAGGAAACTTTGTCTACCAGTAGGAAACTCTGCCTAACAGTAAAAAACTCTGCCTAACAGTAGGAAACTCTGCCTAACAGTAGGAAAATCTGCTCAACAGTAGGAAATCTGCCTAACAGTAGGACACGCTGCCTAACAGTAAAAAACTCTGACTAATAGTAGGAAACTCTGCCTAACAGTAGGAAAAACTGCCTAACAGTAGGAAACTCTGCTCAACAGTAGGAAAATCTGCCTAACAGTAAGACACGCTGCCTAATAGTAAGAAACTCTGCCTTATAGTAGGAAACTCTGCCTAACAGTAGGAAAAACTGCCTAACAGTAGGAAACTCTGTCTAACAGTAGGACACGCTGCCTAACAGTAGGAAACTCTGGATAATAGTAGGAAACTCTGCCTAACAGTAGGGAAATCTGCTCAACAGCAGGAAAATCTGCCTAACAGTAGGACACGCTGCCTAACAGTAAGAAACTCTGCCTAATAGTAGGAAACTCTGCCTAACAGTAGGAAAAACTGCCCAACAGTAGGAAACTCTGCCTAACAGTAGGACACGCTGCCTAACAGTAGGAAACTCTGCCTAATAGTAGGAAACTCTGCCTAACATTAGGAAAACTGCCTAACTGTAGGAAACTCTGCTCAACAGTAGGAAAATCTGCCTAACAGTAGGACACGCTGCCTAACAGTAGGAAACTCTGCCTAATAGTAGGAAGCTCTGCCTAACAGTAGGTAAATCTGCCTAACAGTAGGATACTCTGCTTAACAGTAAAAAACTCCGCCTAACAGTAGGAAATGCTGCCAAACAGTAGGAAACTCTGCCAACAGTAGGAAACTATGGCTAACAGTTGGAAACTCTGCCTAACAGTAGGAAACTCTGTCTAACAATAGAAAGCTCCGCCTAACTGTTAGAAACTCTGCCTAATAGTAGGAAACTCTGCTTTACAGTTGTAAACTCTGGCTAACCGTAGGAAACTCGGCCTAGCAGTAGGAAACTCTGCCTAAAAGCATTAAAATCTTCCTAACAGTAGGAAACTTTGTCTACCAGTAGGAAACTCTGCCTAACAGTAGAAAACTCCGCCTAACAGTACGAAACGCTACCTAACAGTAGAAAACTCTGCCTAACAATAGGAAACTCTGCCCAAGAGTAGGAAACTCTGCCTAACAGTAATAAACTCTGCCTATCAGTAGGAAACAATGCCCAACAGTTGGAAACTCTGATTAACAATAGAAAACTCTGCCTAATAGTAGGAAACGCTACCTAACAGTAGGAAACTCAGCCTAACAGAAACGCTGCCTAACAGTAAGAAACGTCGCCTAACAATAGAAAACTCTGGCAACAGTAGGAAACTCTTTGTAACATTAGTAAACGCCGCCTAACAGTAGGAGACACTGCCTAACAGTAGGAAATGCTGCCTGATAGTAGGAAACGCTGCCTAACAATAGGAATTGCTGCCTTACAATAGAAAACTCTGGCTAACAGTAGGAAACTCTTCGTAACACTAGTAAACGCCGCCTAACAGTAGGAAACACTGCCTAACAGTAGGAAACGCTGCCTAACGGTAGGACACGCTGCCTAACAGTAGGAAACTCTGCCCAACAATAGGAAACTCTGCCTAACAGTAGGAAACTATGTCTAACAGTAGTAAACTATGCCTAACAGTAGTAAACGCCGCCTAATAGCAGGAAACTCTACGAAACAGGAGGAAAATTTGCCTAACTGAATAAAACTTGAAACGATAGAATAAATTTAGTTTTAGGTTTTGAGTTTTACCTACAAACCCACTCCTTTCTGTGAAGGACATAAACTGATAGCAGTAGAAGGGCGGAAGAAAAGCTAACACTAATTGTAGAACAAAACTAAGTCGATATATGTTAATTAAAACCAACGCTATGGCACAACTCATTTTGTGATATTATTTATCACATTGTGCTGTCAAATAATTTGCCATTGTAATTTTATTACCTGGAAATATTATTGTATTTACTAAACACCTATAATTACTTTAAAACTAATATCTTCAGGCCTTTTAAATTTTTTCGTTATTAGTTTGCATGTTTTTTATTGTAGGAAATATGCTATTACTGACTTGATCAGTGGTTAGCTAATTTTTCGTGAGATTTAGAGTTAACGGTTACAATTTTTACCATTATAAAAAGGTATACATTGAACCAAACATTCATTTCTCATTTCCGGCCACTCATATCATTAAAAAAACCCTTACATTCTCCAGTGCTGTGGCATTGCGTTACCTCACGTAACAACTAATTTCTCAAAGGCCTAGCCAACGCCTCAGCACTTCTACTAAATAATCCTTAGCTCAATACCCTGGAAAATAACATTCCCAAAGGTCTGAATTTGTGTTATGTAAAATTATCATGTAAGTGGTACACACATACACTCATACACATACAAACACACACACACACACACATTATATATATATATATATATATATATAT